>CM026286.1:5302197-5769818 GCA_014851415.1 Cnaphalocrocis medinalis
CAGCAAAAAGTCTATGAATTTTAATATTGGAATATCTTTCAATTTCAGAAAAGCAATTGAAAATGTGTACACGAGCTACAAACATTCCTTGACGACAAAAAAGAAAAGGCTGCAAGCGACTGAAAAATGGCAACTGCAATTGTTACATTTCAATCGTGTACACCCTCTCAAAAATGCAATAACATTTGAAATAGCGAACCAAATTCAATGTCTAAAAGAGTTGCAGCTCAGTCTCAGTGCTATTCGTTGGCTAAGACATTTCGCTTTTTACTCACTGTTTTGAAGGAATAGTGTTTCAGATAGCTTGTAGTGTTGTAGCTAAAATTGGCTGTGCTTATCGATGGTATTGTCTTTAGAACAATGAACTTGAAAACTAGACATTGATAAAACTGAGTCAAGCATCATGATGTCAATACAGATTTATTAAAAGTTTTGGCTATCTACTATTGAAATTTTTCATAAGTAGGTACACATGAATTGCCAATCAAACTAGCGGGTAACGAGCTGTTGCTAAATAATCATCGCCTCTCAGAGAGGTTGCTGATTGAAGGAGAAAAGCTGGCACTCTTTTTTTAAAAGTTCCTAAGTTGTAAGAAAATATTGCCGCAGCCAAACCGTTCCACAAATCTGAGGTTCGTGGAAGAAAATACCGCGAGAAACGAATAGTACTGGATCGCCAACCATAAATATGTTGAGGATGGCAATGGAATGACAAATTAATTTAATCATGTAAAAAGAGCAAAGAAAAAGGGCAATAGGTACGTACATATTTGGGATTACGTGAGCTGTGTACAAAGAATTCGGCCTAATAGCTAATAATAATGTTTTCTAGATACATTATTATCATCATCATCATCAGCCTGTTGCAGTCCACTGCTGGACGTAGGCCTCTCCAAATGCTCGCCGCTTTGATCGATCCTCGGCTACTCGCATCCACCTCCAGCCAGCCCTCGTGCGCATATCATCACTCCATCTGGCCTTAGGTCGTCCTACTACGTTTACCAAGACGCGGTCTCCACTCCAGAAATCTTTTACCCCAATGGTTGTCAGTTCTGCGGCTGATATGGCCAGCCCACTGCCACTTCAGTTTGCTAATCTGGTGAGCTAACGATAACTTTGGTTCTCCGCCGGATCACATCTTTCTAGATCCACTTGATTGATTACCTGAGTAACATCGATATTTAAACTATCGACAGACCGATGACACTAAAATACTCGGATTGGAAAACGATTCGGGACTCAGTTGTAGCTCTGAAGAACGTTTATGAGTGATGCTGGTGGAACTAGATTTTCTCAAACCTGTATCCAAGAGGCTGTGGTTTTTTATATCGTATCTGGTACAAATTGCGCAGTTAAAGGGCTAAAAGATGCGAGTATTATGGTATTGGATATATCTAGTTGTTCAAAGTTCGGAGTTTGTTAAAAACTATCGATAGCAGCAAAAAAAATAAAACACGAAGTAAAATACTGGTCTTATATTCTTTTTTTTTGTTGGCAAAAAGACAGTCTTATCGCTAGATGTGGATTTCATCTAGACAGGTGATCTGAGTAGAAAAACAGTAGGTATATCGGTAATGTTGTAAGGTAGTGCAATATAATTAATTTATTAAAATATAGTAAACATAAGGGGAAGTATGGAAACTTTACGTAAGCAGATTTATTGGAAAATTTGATCTACGAGTATACTATTGATAAAGATGTAAGTTCGATAAACTTCGATAAATCATCGAAATAAACCAAAAACCCGAAACACTAGCGCGATGCAATTGACATCCAGCGCCATCTGTTGGCGTGGTTTAGAACTAATAATTGCAATTATGTCATTAGACCCAGATATTATTTAATTAAAGGGAGGTAGGGAGGCGGCCCGTGTCAGCAAAAATGGTCGATAAATTATATGTTTTTTCTAAATTTATCAAAAGTTAAGATCACCAATCGATACTTACGTAACACTGAAACGTTCCCTAACATGCCAGGCTAAGATGCGCACCACGAGATAATTTTGTCGACACTCGTATTGCGTCATCGCTAGTTCGCTCGCTCACCTTACAAGGCGAGGAGCGGGATAGAAGGATACGCTCTCGCGAACGAGAGTCGACAAAATTTTGACGCGGTGCGCATCTTAGCCCGGCTGGAATAAACTTACGACGTTTCCCACGTCTTCTTAGGCGCATCCTCTTATCCACCATCGCTCGTTACAACCAAATACGTAGATACTTCCCCGTACGATGTAGTTAGTTGTTCCACAATACCACTCAATATCTATCGCATAATAAACTGCGCAGTGAGCAGTGAATTTATTATCAAAGTTCCACGCCGCTGGATTCTTGTGGGAACTTCGTGGATGTTCGAATGTGCATAACTTTACGTGTTAATGTTCAACTGGGGCAATACATTTTAAATCGGCTGATAGAATGTGAGTACTTTTGTTGACAATGCGCGCACTTGTTTTAAAGTTGATGCAATATAACGGGTACTGTGGGAGAGCCACGCTTCGACATGAATGGGCCGGCTCGACCGGAGTGATACCACTGCCTCACAGAAAACCGGCGAAAAGCAGCCCCTGTGCTATGTTTCGCTAAGTGAGTGAGGTTATCAGGGGCCCACCCGGGGGGAAGGCAATAAAAGGTTGGCAGCGCACTTGTAACTCCACTGGTGTTGCAAGTGTCCATGAGCTGCGGCAATAGGCTTGTTTCCAAGGTTAGAGATTGGAAGATTTTTTTGTATAAAATGGAGAAATAACGGTAAAAAAAAACTATATACAAGAATTTAGTTTGATATTTTTTGTCATCAGTCAATTAAAGTTAGATCTAAATTTGATACGTAACTTGATTTTAAAAGTATTACATTTACCAAATAATTATATACAATTAGATAATTCATGCAATTTTAGCAACTTTTATTTTGAAACCATTTTCATAAACGCATTATTTAATATAGCTATCGAACAAAGGTCTCCCGTGATGAACACAAACTAGCACGCTGTGACGTCACAGCGTGGCAGGGCCGTTGTATGGAGCGATTTGACAAGGTTTATTTTATGTGATCTTTGAATGGTGATATCTCGGAGAATATTCATGCTATCAGAGAAATCTTTTGCCGATGTTTCTACTTTGGAGAGCTTCTTTGATTACTAATCAGAAAAAAAAATTGGAAACAGGCCTATTGCTTACCATCAGGTGATCCGCCTGCTTGTCTGCTACCTATCACATAAAAAAAAAACTTATGAAAAAAGCTATGTAAATAACGACGACCTCAATGGCGCAGTGGCTAAGGTGTTTCATTTTCTAAGTTTTCTTGAGGCTAGGTGTTCAGGGTTGACGCCCCCAGTTACGTTATCTGGTACTCATAGTTACAGGGGTTGCTCTAGTTTGAGAGCAGGTTCCCGTGGCTGTTTCCAGACCAGCTATCGGGCGCGTCCCCCGGGTGGTGGATAGGGGAACGCCCCCCCAGATATGGGGGGGTACCGGCTGCGGCCGGCGCGAACCAAAACTGGTCACACCGTAACCTCCTCACTGAGAGGAGGCCGGGGGCCCGCTCATTGAGAGTGGGCTGCGAGGAAGAAAACCTCTTTAAAAAATCTCTAGTGCGGCGGCGGGAGTTTAAGTCTCCCGCGGCATTAGTCGCATTGGCGACAGTTGGGCGGCTCCTTTGGTGAGCCCCACCGGGTGTTGCGCCTTTTGGGCGCTTTGGAGTGTGGAGAGCCCTTGAGTGGTTCTCCGTGGTGTGGTGCGCTTTTGAGCGCGTTGGGAGTTGTTTGGGCCTGGACCTGGGCCTCTTCATCGGCGGTCATCTGGATTTGGGGCTGGACCGTTAAGGGCCCCCGTTTCATCCGCTTGCCTTAACCGGCCGGCGGGTGATTAGAACCATTGTTCCGGGGGACTTCCACGTCTTCACCGGCCGGGGGGTGGGGGTGAGGTGCGCCCCTCCACTTTACCTTACATGCCATCTCTTGCCGATGGAGGCTACGGTGTCCCACACGAAAGTGTGCGGGCGCCTGTTTGTTCAGGCTCAACATGTCTGTTGCGCCCTTTTAGGAGCGCTCCCCCCACCTTCATGGTGGGGGTTTCGTTGGTGAGTCTGTGCCGAGTTCCACAGCCAGTGGAATGAGGCTGTGTCCCGCCGTCCCCGCTTTCCCTATCCGTCGTTCGTCTCCGCAATCCAGCGGAGATGTTCGCGCGGGTAGGTTTCGGGGCAGTGTCGGAAGTTGTGGGTGCCCTCTTCTTTCTCTGCCCTGCAGCCAGCAGGGTGGGGTCAGTTAGGGGGGCCTGCAGTCGCCTCTCTCCGGAGTTCTGGCGTTGCACGCCAGCAACGTCGGGGCTTCTGGGAAGGGTGAGTGGTGGGCCGTGGGAGCGGCTCAAGGCCTCGAGTGCCGAGGCCAGTGTCGGGAAGAGGCCGTGCTGGCGAGCCTCTCGCTCATCGAGGGTGTGCCGCGTAGAGAGCCTGTCGGCGGTTCACGTAGCCACCCCACTACGAGCGTGCAGGAACTGCCCCGGAGAGTTTTAGTGGGTATGCCCCTGGGCGCACCCCAGGGGAGAGCCCCACACTACCCGGTCGTCTCCCAGCGGCCGGGTGTGCATAAGGCGGCGCCGACCACCGGCGCCGACGTCGGCTCCTTCTGAGTCGGCGGCATTTCTCTCCGGGTCACCAAAAAAAAAAAAAAAAAGTTTGAGAGCAGGTTGATTGGTGTGATTGTCTGATGCATTTATCCTACTACTATTATAAAGGCGAAAGTTTGTTTGGATTATGGATGTATGGATGTTTGTTACTCTTTCACGTAAAAACTACTGAATGGATTTGAATGAAACTTTACCACAATATAGCTTATACATCAGAATAACACATAGGCTACAATTTATAAAAATATATTGTGTGGATTGTCCAAAATATGACGGTAAGTGTCAATAATTAACTCCACGCGTACTAAGTCGCGGGCGGCCGCTAGTTTAATATATTTAAATAAGAAAGCGCTCTCCATACATTATGTACTCGCTCACTTGCTTCTTTACTAGTTAACTTACTAGTTGGGGTAAACGAGTTCTGGAGTGGAGACCGCGTCTTGGTAAACGCAGTGTAGGACAACCTCAGGCCAGATGGAGTGACGATCTGCGCAAGAGGGCTGGCTGGAGCTGGATGCGAGTAGCCGAAGATCGATCAAAGTGGCGAGCATTTGGAGAGGCCTATGTCTAGCAGTGGACTGCAACAGGCTGATGATGATGATGAACTTACTAGTTAGGTATTTATTTGTTAACTTACTAGTCAACTTACTAGTAAATAATTACTGCCTCGGTGGTGCAGCGGGCAGTTGGTCGCACTTTAAAGCGACGGCTGCGCTCGGGACCCTAGGTTCGATCCACTAAAAAAAATGCATGGTATAAAATTTTCCTACTAAATTAAACACGAGAAAATTTTGTGTAAAAATGCAAAATGTGTTTAAGATTAAATAACGATAAAAAGATGGGCGTTTGAATTACTACGGAATTAGCCCTATTTTACTTGTAAAACATGCACTTAGTTTTAACACAAACGAAACAATTACTGTCGCAGTAAAAAGTTCAAGCTTTAAAATTAAAAAAAATCCTCATTAGAAGCGATAACATCACAATAGATGCAGTTTCCATAGACCGGGCCCTGTATTAGTAGTCGTAAATTCATATTTATGACCACAATGCTTACAGGCAAACACGCGAGCTCGAACTCTCAGCTTCGGAGCTGGATTCCGTGTAATTGTATTTTTTTTGTAATGGTAAATTTACTTCACCTAAGAGAATATCTGCTTCTTCTCGCGTCGATACCCCAATTACGGGAGGTCTTGTCCTCTATTTTGTAAAACCTTGTGCCTAATTATAGACCTCCATTGCTGTCAATCTGCGGAGATGTGGGTTGCATCGTGGACTGTAGATCCAAAAGTGCTGGTGGATCAGAATGGTGCAATGATGCCGATCAGGTCCGTCCAGGAAAGCAGAATATAGAGGAGTAAAATGTATATAATAGTGGACTCCATTATCCACACTAAGACTCTCTTTCGGTCCATTATACGTGATGGAGTATAGCGGAGATGAACATAGTGCGATGTACATATTGAAAACTCTTGCTACGTGGCAGTATTCATGGAGTCCGGTTATTGCAATGAAGCAATCACTGCTATCTAACCTTTGCAATCTAAAGACCTTTGCATGAATGTTTGTAGCTTAAAATTATTGCATCCAAACCTGCATTCCATTTTACTTCAAAGCTTTTCCCCAAAACCGAAAAAAATACAATCGACATACAAATGCGAATGTATAACAAATGCCTTTGTTCCGAATTTTATGAATATCATCCAAAATTTGCAGCTGGGACTGGAACTAACGGGATAGGTTTTTGAGTATTTTAGCGGTTGACGTGTGAGGTGTCAAAATCAACATAGCTGCGTAACACGTTTTGCATTTTAAAAGCCTATCCACAGGATCCCATTCATGTATGGATGGAAAATTCGATGGCCCATTCGGTCTTGAATATGATAGGCTTGTATTCGGCTGCAGGAATCCAATTGTGAAATTTGAACTACAACAAACACGGGATGGGGCAAAGTTTGAAAGGGTTTTTAATTCTGTTCTTTTTTACGATTCTATAGTTCACTCATGCTCTGTAAATATAATCTATTGATTTTATTTGAGATTACGTTTAGTTCCAAGATATGCAAATATTGCAAAATGGAAATCGTCACATGTGTTTCCTCCGTCCTATGGACTCCTTCAAAGGAAGCGCGAAGAAGCATCTCGCGGGCTAGGATGGCATTACCAACAAACGTGGCGGCATTTGTTATTACAATGCTGCAATGTAGGCTCTCTTTTGCTTCCCTTTAGGCTAAGGTGGGTCAATATAGGTAAGTCTGTGCTGGGGCGTGCCCCTCAGTTTCCAGGTCCTCGTCCTACGCCCCGGGCAACGGCACCCACTGACCACCGTAACGGAGTGGCAGTGTGGTGACCGGCTGAGAGAAGCTGAGACTTCCGAATCATCGCTGCGAATTGTATGTTCTTGAGTGTTTTTGCGATGTCTAAGAGAGTGACGCGAGCGTCGGTGCGCGGGTCCAGTCCTTCTGAGGATAGGCCCGCCACAGTGGTTTCCCCCGGTGTGGCTGGTCCTTTTAAGGATAAGCCCACCAACAACAACGTTTTGGCTGTGTCTGTGGTTTCCGATTCCGCTTGTGTTTCGGACTCTGTTGTTTCGGTAGCGGAGGTGGCGGCCCCGATGGTCGGCGCTTCCGCTAATACTTTGGCTGTTCGCAAGGACTCTGATATTGTCCGTGATGATTTGGAATTATGTGAAAGTGATATGGAGGTCGAAGCGTCGACCTCCACATTTGTGAAGGGATTGCCTAACAAGGCAAATAAGTTGAGTGCGACGCCCGCGGGCAGTAAATTTTTCTGCCGGGGCGTCTTAGAGTCCGAGAGTGAGTCCGATCGAGACACTCTCAAAGGTTCGTCGGGTGCTGAGAGCATGGCTAGTGCGGTGTCCGGCGACCGGACTAAGTTTTTAAAGTCGTCTCGCAAGCGAGCCGCAAAGAAGTCGCAGGAGTCCTCCGATTCTTGCGGCTCATCTGTGAGTCGGGCCTCATCGGCCAAACGCGGCTGCGGCCGTCTTGCCACCTCGGGCCACTACGTGGGTTTGGCTGAGTGCAAGGCGCAGACGGCCAAAGCCATTCGTGAGAAAAACGCGGCGGACTTGGAGGACAAGATCCGCCAGGTTAGGGCGAAATCGGGGTATGGAGTCTCTGCCTTCCTCGACTACTCCAACTTATCCGTGGCGGATTTGGTGGCGACGGCCCAGACTGACGCGGAGGAGATAATCTCCGTCGCGCTCAAGTCGGGCAATTTGAAAGGGACCCTTCAGAAGTCCCTTAAAAACCACGCGTGCTCATTCTTGGCTCTTTTAGCCGAGATGGGTAAACGCACAACTTCCGACGAGACGGCGGCGTTGCAGGCAACGGTCAGACGCCTCTCGGAGGAAGTAGTGAAGCTTCAGGAAGAAGTTGTGACTCTCCGGGCCGATAGAGCGGTGGCCGCAGTCTCCCCTTCCCCGGCACGTAAAGTGCCTAAGTCAGTTGCGCAAAAGGCGCCTTCAATTGTTGAGTCGGATCTCCTCGCCCAGTTCGAGGTGCGAATGGAGGAGATGCTTTCACGTAAATTGCAGGAGGAGAGATTCTATGTAAGCGCCCGCTTTGAGGGGATACAGGATCGTCTCCTCCCCGAGGTTCGTCTGCGTCCGCCTCTTGCGGCGGACAAAGTTAGAAAGGCAAAAGAGGCCTCTCCTGCTCCGGAGGTATTCATCCCTCCTCCTCCCCCCCCACCGTCCAAAGGCAAGGGCAAAGGGGTTGGGAAGAGGACGAAGACTGTGTCCCCTGAGGTAGTCCCCTCTACCTCTAAGGCCCCTGTCGTGGCGCTTCCAACGCCCATGGAGGCAGATGTTCTCCTCCCTTCGACCACTCCGGCCAATGAGGGCTGGAGTAAGGTTGTTGGGAGGAAAAAGGCCAATAAGGCCCGAAAGGCGGCTGAGTTGGAGGCTAACTCTCCTCCCAAAGCCTTTAAGAAGAAAGGAAAGGGGACTAAGAAGTCGTCCCAAGTGTCAGTGTCCCCAGTGAACTCGGCGCCAGCCAAGAAGGCTGCGCCGAAAGTGAAAAAGTTGGTCGCCCCCAAAACGGCGGTGGTTGTGGTCACCCTGACCAAAGAGGCCGCCGATAAGGGGGAAACCTATGAGTCCGTCCTAAAAAGGGCGCGCAACTCTCTAGATGCCGAGGCCCTCGAGTCGGCCAAGGCGAAGTGTCGTCAGACCCTGACGGGGGCTCGTTTGTTTGAGTTCCCGGGGGCGGCGAGCGCGGAGCGGGCTGACTCTTTTGCTGAAAGGGTGCGGCAAGCTATCTCTGGGGTGGCCAGAGTTGTGCGCCCTGTAAAGACCACCTCCCTCCTCGTCAGTGACTTGGACGACTCCGTGTCCAAGGAGGAGGTGGTCGCCAAGGTGGCCTCCGTTGGGGGATGTTCCGTGGATGCCGTCAAATGTGGCAACATTCGGTCGGGTCGTGGCGGAATGGGGGCTCTCCGTCTAGAGTGCCCCATCACCGCGGCCAAGGCAGTTTTAGATGGTGGTCGATTGCTGATCGGTTGGTGCTCCGTGTCCGTGCGGGCGCTTGAAGACCGTCCTTTTAGGTGCTTCAAGTGTTACGGCACGGGGCACACTGGTGCCTGTTGCCCTTCGACGGCCAGCAGACGGGAGTTGTGTTTCCGCTGCGGCCAAGAGGGCCACAAGGCGGCGGCATGCAGCGCTAAGGAAGCGCATTGTACTGTGTGCGCCGAAACCGGCAAACCAGCCGGGCACAACATGGGGGGGAAGAAGTGCAATCCCCCCCCGAAGAAAGGTAAGCGGCCAGCTCTGTCTCGGGCTGTTGCTGCTGTCGCCGCTGATTCGGCGGCGAAAGATGGCGCGATGTCGGAATAATGGATATAGTCCGACATCGCGCCGTTCTGCAAGGGAACTTAAATCACTGCCGCTCGGCCCAGGACTTATGGATGCAGGTTCTGGCCGAGTGGCAGGTTGATTTGAGTATCATTTCCGAGCCATATCGCATCAATGATGCATGGTTTGGAGATAGTGACGGAGTGGTCGCAGTTTTTACTCGGTCGTTTTCTGATTCTTCCCCCCTTTCACTTTTAGAAAGGGGGTCTGGTTTCGTTGCGGTGGCCTGGGGGTCAGTTGCGGTCGTTGGGGTTTATTTTTCTCCCAACCGACCCTTTAGGGAGTTTGAGGTTTTTCTCGATACCCTAACCTCGGTTTTGGGCCGTCTGGCGCCGAGGCAGGTCCTGCTGGCAGGCGACCTGAACGCCAAATCGGTGGCATGGGGTAACCCTGCCTCCGACGTTCGGGGTCGCCTGCTTGAGCAGTGGACCATTTCCCGTGGGCTGTGCCTCCTGAATAGAGGTACGGTCCACACATGTGTCCGCCAGCAAGGAGGATCAGTAGTGGACGTTTCGTTTGCCACTCCGACCCTTGCCTCGAGAATTGAGGATTGGCGAGTGGACGAAACGGAATCGCTTTCGGACCACCGGTACATTAGGTACCGGGTCCGTGTTCAGGGCCTGCCGGATCTTCAACGATCTGTCCAGCGAGCGTCCCCGTTCAATCGGTGGGCGCTCTCCAAGCTGGATAGAGACTTGGCGAAGGAAGGGGCCTTTCTTCAAGACTGGCTTGGCCCGTCCCCCAGTGAGGACGTCGATGTGGCCGCCTCCCAGCTGCGGGAGTCCCTGACCGAGGTGTGTGATTTTTCCATGCCTCGGTCCCGCCGCCCCGATCCCCGTCATGCCATCTATTGGTGGACGGAAGAGATCGCGGGTCTCCGAGCAGCGTGTTTTGCTGCCCGGAGGGCGTATACTAATAGTAGACGCCGGCGGAATAGGGACCCCGAGAATGAGGCCCGCCTCTATGAGGCTCTTGTGGAGGCAAGACGAGCCACTAAAGCTGCCATAGGGGCGGCCAAGGATAGAGCTCGGCAGGAGATGCTGGAGGGTCTGGACCGTGATCCATGGGGGAGGCCATACAAGGCGGTGCGCAACCAATTGCGCCCCATTGGTCCTCCCCTGACAGAGACCCTCCAGCCTGCTCTCCTTGAGCAAGTGGTGCACGGGCTGTTTCCGGTACGTGATGTGTTGTTTGCCCCCCCGTCGATGGCTCCGCCTCCGGGGGACTCGGCGTCTCGTGAGAGCCCTGCTCCTATTTCGTCCGAGGAGTTTGGTGCCGCGGAATTGGTCCTCCGCGGCAAGAAAACGGCGCCGGGCCCTGATGGGGTCCCGGCGAAAGTTCTAGCGCTTGCCATCCCCGAGATGGAGCCGCGCTTCCGGGGCCTCTTCGACCGCTGTCTCGCGGTGGGGAGGTTCCCCCGGATTTGGAAACGGGGGCAGTTGTGCCTCCTGAGGAAGGAGGGGAGGCCGGCCGACACACCCTCGGCTTACCGCCCCATAATTTTGCTAGACGAGATCGGGAAAACCTTTGAGAGGGTTATTTCTTCCCGACTCGTCGAGCACTTGAGCAGTGTCGGCGACCTCTCCGAGAGTCAGTTTGGTTTTCGGGCAGGGCGGTCAACGATTGACGCCCTGACCCGTCTTCGGCATATCACCGAGGAAGCGGCGGCCGCGAGGGAGGGAGTAATAGCGATATCGTTTGATATCAAGAACGCTTTTAACTCCCTCCCTCATGTTGTCATTCTGGAGGCGCTCCGGCACTTCCGCGTGCCCATCTATTTGCAGGAGCTCCTCCGGGATTATTTAGAGGATCGTGAGATCCTCTATGTGAATAAGGTGGGTGACCTCAAAAGTCATCAAGTCCAGTCCGGCGTTCCACAGGGGTCAGTCCTCGGCCCCTTGTTGTGGAACGTCGGTTATGACTGGGTGTTGCGCGGACACCTTCTCCCGGGCATGAGTGTCATCTGCTATGCAGATGACACTCTCGTCACGGCCCGGGGGAAGACTTTCGAGGAGGCCGCCGTCAAGGCGTCTGCGGGGGGTGATCTGGTGGCCAGGAGGATTGAGCTCCTAGGCCTGGAGGTTGCCCTCCAAAAAACGGAGGCAATGTTTTTCCCCCCTCCGCGCCGTCGTTTTCCCCCCAACGCTTCCATCGTCGTTGGGGGTTGTCGGGTCGAAGTGAAGCCCGAGATGAAATATCTCGGGCTTATTCTGGATGCGCGGTGGCATTTTGGCCCCCATTTCCGGGGGATGCTGCCGCGCCTCCTCAAGGCCGCCAATAGTTTTGGTTGGTTGTTGCCCAACTTGGGCGGGCCGAGCGCCAAATGCCGGCGGCTCTACGCCGGCATATTGCGCTCGATGGCGCTTTATGGTGCGCCCATTTGGGCAGAAAGTCTGGGGAGGAGGGAAAACGTCGCCCTCCTCCGAGCGCCTCAGCGCGCCATTGCACAGCGGGTCGCCAGAGCCTACCGCACTGTAGGCTTCTCGGCGGCCTGCGCCCTGGCAGGGACCCCTCCTTGGGAGGAGGAGGCGGGCGTTCTGGCTGCCGTCTATGAGTGGACGGCAGCCAGAAAAGCGAGTGGCGAACCCTACTGTCCTATTGAGAAAGAGGCAGTACGGAAGGAGGCCCAGCAAGAGCTCATCCTAAGGTGGACTGAGTCACTGGCCTCGGTCGAGTTCGGTCGGAGGACTGTGGAGGCGCTCGCTCCGGTCCTCGACCAGTGGCTCAAGAGAGAGCACGGTTTCCTCTCGTATCGGATGGTGCAGGTGATTTCGGGCCACGGCTGCTTCGGCTCCTACCTGCACCGGATACAAAGAGAGGAAACCAGTGCTTGTCACGAGTGTGGGGCCCCGGAGGATACGGCGCAACATACGCTCGCGGAGTGTAGCGCCTGGGGCCCCCAGCGTGACGCGCTAGTGCGCGTGGTTGGGAGTGATTTGGCACTCCCGGCCGTTATTAGGGCCATGCTGGCCTCTGAGCCAGCCTTTACGGCCTTTGCCTCCTTTTGCGAGGAGGTCATCTCGCAAAAGGAGGAGTGGGAACGCCTGCGCGAGCAGGACCCGCGCTCGAGTGCGCGGCGAAGGGCGAGGAGGGGGGGAAGACGCCGAACAGTTGCGCGGCATCTCCCTCAACTTCAGCGAGGAGGCCAGTCGGCAACCGGTGCGGGGGCACCGGTGTCGGCATTGCACAGGTCTCCTCTGCAGCCCGGTAGGGACGGTTCGGTGCTCCCGGCCGCCCCTATCACTCCCCCCACACCATCGGGGGGGAGTAGTGTCGGGCCCGCGCTGTAAGCGGGCTCACGCCTGGGGAGGGACGCGAAGGGAGGCTTCTTAGCCAGATTCTCGTGTCACCTCCCCACTCAGGCGTATGACGGGAGCACCCCTGGAGTTTTAGTCGGTAGGCCCCCGCGTGTCAGGCGGGGGAGAGCCCGACATAACCCGTCCGCCCCCCGGCGGCGGGTATGCGTAAGGCATTTCTCCAGGGTGATCAAAAAAAAAAAAAAAAAAAAAAAGGTAAGTCTGTGCTGCTATAAAAAAAAGTCGCCGTTTTTCACTGTAAAATTACCAGACCTCCCAAACCTTGAGTCAACTTGAGCTATCAAACTCATAGTTACAACTTTGAATGCAAGAAATAACACTTTAGGATGATAATGACTTATAAATACTGTTGATATTGTGCAGTTGCAAATAATACCACTACAAATATTAATTAAACTTTTTTATCACATTAAAAACCTTCACGAAAGCACAGACATTACTCGTATTATGAAAATTTAAATTTGTAACCACAGTATGAACTGTAGTTCATAAAACTTTGTTTAAATAATTTTATTTAGAATCTCTGAGGTGCGGTAACAAGCCTCTAGACGGCTATTAATGCTTTTATGTTTCATTCCAGTTTATTTGCTTTTATTTACAATATAAATGGAAATAACTGCATATTTGCTTAGGCTGCCTCTTCTAAAGATGATTTGCCAGTTTTGAAATAGTATACACACACGTTTTTGTCTTTCTCTAAATTTGGTTTATTTTTCTAAACTCTATTAAAACCAAACATCCATACTAATATTATAAATGCGAAAGTAACTCTGTCTGTCTGTCTGTTACTCTTTCATTTCACGCCAAAACTACTCAACGGATTTAAATGAAATTTGGTATACAGATAATCTAGACCCTGAGAAAGGACATAGGCTACTTTTTATTGCGAAAAGGGGGTTGAGAGGGGATGAAAGGGGGGTAAAAAGTTACTTTTCCACGTGGACGAAGTCGCGGGCGGCCGCTAGTATTCTATAAAAATAAAACACTAGTTGTTTTGTTTTTAGTGAGATCTCATTTACTTTTGTAGAACAATCTAAAAAAGAAAGGACTGATCAAGTAAATACGAAAGTTACTTTGTAATCCAATATAAAATTATGAATTTACCTAGTTATTTATGCAATTGATGTAGAAAATTAGACTGAAATGCATGCATGGATCCAAAACTACAGCCTTTCATTAAGCAAGGCGGTCGTTCTGAGTTACCATTCACTGAGTTACCATCGCCCATGTTCAAACTTAGTAAATTGTATAAAAATGGCAAACAGAGAATCGTTGTATTTTGCGCGTTGATAAAAAGCTCATAATTTACTTTACCTATTCATGCGTTTCTCACGGCCACCAAGGGAGCTCTAAAACTTCATGGAAAAACCATGTGCAACCAGTATTTCACAATTTTTTCCCATCATAAATAAAAATGCGGTAGTTTTTGTAACACCAATACCGGCACTTTGTTACAATTGTTGCTGGGAAATATCGAGGAAAATGATAATATGAAATGCAACATTACCTTTAGAAAATTGTGCAAAGAATTTTTTATTCCTATGGCTCTTTAGTCATATTAATATAGGATGAATATTTCCAGTACTAACACGTAGTTTCTCAAAGGTATTCTACTATAGATATTTATGGCAGTACATTTGTTTCATGTAAATTTAAAAAAAGTAAAAATAACTTAAATGTAACATTTGAATATTACCTACTTTACATGATGGTGCACTGTACCATCTCTTCTATCCACAGTTGTATTACAATAAAGATATTCTATTCTATTCTAAAGTCATGTCAAAGGATCTTTTGCCTTATTATACTGTGAACACGGTGTTTGGAGTTATATTGAATTATGAATTCTACTAAAACCACTTAGGTATCAAAATTTTATTTTAAGGCTAGGGTTTTTTACAACGTCGGCACCCTGAGTTCACATACGTTTGTCTTGAATATTTTATCCTACCAGCAGCAGGTCTTCAGGGTGAGGATGACAGACTATATACTACTGTTCTTTTGTGCGTGTTCAATCCAATCCGATCGAAATATTGAACCAATATGGGGTTCAATATCTCACGGCCGCTTACCATCAGGCGGAGTGAGGTCATCTTGATTGTCCTTAATAAAAAAGTGTTTCTTGCTACGGAAAATCTTCATACTGTGATGTTAATTCCAATGCGTTCCGGCGGCAAAAATGTAAAGTAGCAGAATCAGCAAATGCAGATAAAATATTGCCATTTGTGTTAAACCTGCATGGTTATTACATTGTCAAAGCCAACACGGCATTCAAATTTTAAATATAAAAAGTAATAAAAACAACAGTCTGTCAATAGATATCGTGTATGTCAAGAATAACAGCAAGTTATAACTAAAACTTAAATGTTTTCATTTCCTGCCTCCTATCCCTAAAACAGAAGGTTATGGGCAGCGCAACGCATTGAAGAGCGCAAATTATACAAATAACGTGCTATGGATAACCCATCGGTGCCTCACGGCACTCGGCACGAATCCCATGGTGTCTCCATCAACAAGTTGAACGGAAGAAATTTCAACACTTGGGTATTTTCAATAGAATGTTTGCTCACGGACCTGGATCTATGGGACGTCGTAACATCACCCATCGACTCCGAGGACCCTGACGCCAAGCGTAAAGACGCCAAAGCGCGAGCTAAAATATGCTTGACGTGTGAAGAATCTATATACCCAGTGATTCGAGGAGCTAAAACAGCTTATGACACCTTTAACAGCCTCAAGAAGGCTTATGCTGATAGTGGTCTGACTAGGAGACTGCAACTCATGAAAAAGTTGCTTTCCAACCAATATCGTGGAAACCTCCAAAGCTATGTACACACTTCCCTTGGCATACAACAAGAATTACAAGGAATAGGAGCAGGAGTAGAAGATGAGTTCCTGGCGATCATCATCTTGGCTGGACTCCCAGACGAGTACAAACCGCTCGTCATGGCTCTCGAGCATTCCAACGCTCGAATAACGTCGGAGAATGTAGTGGCAGCTCTTCTAAAGGAAGACTCTCGACCATGTCGCACTACCAGTACCAGACCTGAGGATCCTACGGCGCTACTGACTAAACCGAAGAAGAAATTCTGTACATACTGTAAAAAGTTAGGTCATTTAGTGTCAGATTGTAGGAATAAGAACAAGAAAGCTTCGGCAAAGGTTTATTCTCATAATACATTAGAATTTACACTTTCATCTTGTTTAACTCATCCTTCATCCACAGGTTCACAAGATTGGTTCATAGATTCTGGTGCAAGCTCACATATGAGCAATCGGAAAGATTGGTTTGACTCCATGTCCTCCCACATCATTCCCATCCAAGTAGCCAACAAGAACCAAATTCTGAGTGAGGGTAAAGGTACTGTAAATATTAATATTTCCGACAATGTACATAAAATAAGCGATGTACTTTACGTTCCTCGTTTAGCCACTAGCCTTTTATCGTAAGTAATTTAACCAAAAAGGCTACGATGTTTTATTTACATCGAAAGGCGCGACAATCACTTTGGCAGGTGGATGTCAACTGACGGGTCAAGTCATAGCGACAGGCTCAAATTATAAGGGCATGTACAAGCTAGATGTCGACAAATCTCATGCTTTGTACACACCTACGAAAGAGTCACCTTTATTGTGGCATAGACGCCTTGGCCATCTCAATGCCAATACTATGCAGCTTTTAAAAAGTAAGTTAGTAGGCATAGATTTTAGCGGGAAATTTACGGAAAAGTGTGTTCCGTGCCTGCAAGGCAAGTTAGCTAAAAAACCTTTCAAAAGTTCTTGCAGCAAATCGAGTAAGGTTCTACAATTGATTCATTCGGACCTTTGCGGACCTATGAGTACGCACTCGTGGGGCGGTGCCCTATATTTGCTAACATTTACAGACGACTTTAGTCGCAAAACTTTTGGATATCTTTTAAAATCAAAATCAGAGGTTTTACTAAATTTGTAGAATTTAAGCACTTAGTAGAGAATCAGACTGGTGAAAAGATTAAAGTTCTGCGTTCTGACAACGGGCGTGAGTATGTAAATAAGGATATGTCTACTCTTCTTAAAAGAGAACGGTATCATACACCAGACAACGGTTCCGTACACTCCTCAGCAGAACGGCGTCTCCGAACGCGCTAACAGGACTATTATCGAAAAAGCCAGATCCATGCTCAAAGATTCCAACCTACCTCTAGCGTATTGGGGCGAAGCAGTAAACACTGCAATTTATCTTAAGAACCGATTGCCTACACAAGCGTTAAAGAACAAAATTCCAGAGGAAGTGTGGAGTGGACGAAAAATCAACCTCTCTCACCTGAGGGTATTTGGTTGTGAAGCCCACGCTTTAGTACCCAAAGAGAAACGTACTAAGCTGGAATCTAAGACGCAAACATGTATCTTCGTCGGTTACTCTACCGAAACCAAAGGCTATCGTCTTATAGACCCCCAATCGCCACGGAATATTATTATATCGAGAGATGTCGTCTTCTTAGAAGACAAAAGGCTGCACCAGCCTAACCTGCAACCCATTGACAGCAATTTACCATCTCCACCACTACCTCAACCTCAACAAGTTTTTATACCCATGGACGATGAACCAGTTTCACAACGAGAACGCCAACCGCAACCAGGTACTTCTGTGACGTCTGACGCGTCAACTTTAAATACAGATTCAGATGCACCTGTGATCCCCGAGGTTTCGAGTTCGACCGAAGATCCTGATCCTTCTCAAGAGCCAGCGCCTGAAGTTCAGAGAAGATACCCAACTCGGGACAGGCGCCCTCCGCAACGGTATGAGGAGCAGCTCCACATGACCTCAGATTGGGAACCAGAGACCTTCAAAGAAGTCCTCGATCACCCGGAGAAAGGCAAATGGCTGGAAGCCATGAAGGCTGAATTTGACTCTCTCAATAAACATGGAACTTGGATTCTTGTCGACAGACCCGCAGGTAGAAAAACTACCAAATGTAAATGGGTGTATAAAATAAAAAAGGATACTAGTGGTAATGTCACAAAGTACAAGGCCAGACTAGTAGCTAAAGGCTTCACTCAAGTAGCGGGAGTTGACTATGGCGAAACTTTTTCACCAGTTGCTAGACTGTCTTCTGTTAGACTTTTATTTGCATTTGCTGCTCATCATGGATTGACGGTAGACCACCTCGATGTAGAAACCGCCTTTCTAAATGGTGACTTAGAGGAGGAAATCTACATGGAGCAACCTGAAGGTTTCTCCACTAATCCAAAAGATAAGGTGTGCTTACTTAAAAAAGCACTGTATGGTCTCAAGCAAGCGCCACGTCAGTGGAACGCTAAAGTTTGCGACGCTATGCGCAAACTCTTGCTGAAACAATCGGCAAACGAGCATTGTCTGTACTACAGACGAGAGGGCAATGACCTGCTTCTCGTTGCTGTGTTTGTCGATGACTTCTTCGTCGTGTCAACTTGTGACAGAATGAAGAATCTGTTCAAAGACCAACTGAAAAATACTTTCACTGTCAAAGACCTTGGAGTATGCAAGGATTGTCTTGGCATGAGAGTACACCAGACTGCTGGTAATATTTATTTGGATCAAACCAAATATATCGAAAATCTATTAAATAAATTTGGCATGACAGATGCATTATCTGTCACCACCCCTTTTGAACCCGGTCTAAAACTGACTGTCCCTAACAAGGAAGAGGACAATCCAGAACTACCGTACCAGGAGCTTATCGGCTCACTAATGTACATTGCGATATGTACTAGACCCGACATTGCCCATGCGGTCTCATACCTCTCTCAGTTCAATGCACATTACGGGGGGGTACACTTCAGGGCCGCTAAGCGAGTTCTTCGCTACCTGAAAGGGTCAAAAGCACTTCGGCTGCATTTTCACCGAACAGCCCAGTTCTGTCCAGTAGGATACGTGGATGCGGACTATGGAAACAATCTTGTGGACCGTAGATCATTCACAGGGTTCGCTTTCCTGATGAGTGGCTCTCCAATCTCTTGGGAAGCACGCAAGCAGCGTACTGTCGCGCTTTCTACCACGGAAGCCGAGTACATGGCTTTGGCTGAAGCTTGTAAGGAGGCAATATACCTCCAGTCACTCATCAGTGAAATCTTCATCATCGCCCATCCCATCGTCATCCATACCGACAATCAAAGTGCACTGAAGCTCGCTCACAATCATACATACCATTCACGCACCAAACATATCGACATCAGGCACCACTTCATTCGTGAATCACTTTCACACCATAACATCAACCTTCTGTATATATCTACCCACGACATGATCGCCGACATTTTCACTAAACCTTTGCCGAAACTGAAGCATAATAAATGTACAGTAGGGTTAGGTTTATGTATAGTGTAAAGTCGCGTTCAGAATATTTTTTTTTGTAATCATGTTTTGGTGTAGATAGTTGATAGGTGTGTAAAGTAGGTTTAGGTGTTTTTATACAGGATGTTTTTTTTTGTGTGCGTTTATATATAGGATGTATGTGTGTATTGTATATAGGGTGTGTTGTGTTTTTGTACGTGCTGTATTTTATTCGGTCCTCTTTTATACAGGGTGTTCGCTTTGCGGGGGGGTGTTAAACCTGCATGGTTATTACATTGTCAAAGCCAACACGGCATTCAAATTTTAAATATAAAAAGTAATAAAAACAACAGTCTGTCAATAGATATCGTGTATGTCAAGAATAACAGCAAGTTATAACTAAAACTTAAATGTTTTCATTTCCTGCCTCCTATCCCTAAAACAGAAATTGAATATCTGTGGACTTAACAATAAGTCTTTTGGCCGTAATAATGTGTTAATAAAAGGCCAGATTAAGGCAACATTTTCATGTTCGTTAACCGCGTCGTTCACTTTTAAACAATTAAATATATTTATTTATCATTACTGTTATTCAAAATGGCCGCCGCTACGAAATGGCGAACTCCATATTTTTCATCGTCAAAAACTATAATAGTAACCAGAAAAAAAAATCTTAAGTGACAACTAAAAATGTTTAAAATATATACCTATAAAGATGCCGTATTTTTTTGTTTCCACAGATCTCTCAAAATTACAGCAATTGCGTCATATTGGTAACACTATTTTTAATGTTGCCAATTCAAAAACCAAACATTACGGTTTAGTAGACTTTAAGGTGGTACAAATTACGGACCGGTCCAGCTTAGACGACTCGCCACTACCCTTTATTTTTGGTTTTGCCATAGTCGTGTAAAAAGATCTTTTGAAATTGAGTAAATGAGTTCGGGACCAAACAGGTTTTATTCTATTCTTTTTAAGAAGCAGCACCGCACAATAGTACAAAGTTAGGACGGAGCGCCAAATCCGCAGCTATGCACCGGCAGACTGCCTCACTAAAACTAAAGAAAAGTTCGGGAGTTCTCGAAAGAAGAACGAGTAAACAACTTTGCTTCCTATTTGGACAAACGGCGTCACTTTAACCTACAGTTACGGCGACAGATGTAGAATAAAATAAAATATTTTATACCTACAAGCATTTACACTAACTAAGCAGGGCGTTATCAAGAAAAACTATTCTAATTGGTACCTAATTATTAAGATGTAAATATACAGATATTGACAAGGTAAGATAAATTGAACAGATGAAACTCTTGTCTTTTATTGCTAGAATTTGAAACTAATAACCAACAGATATGTTTTAAACTTTTGCGTTGCATTATAGGAATACCGAAGAAGGTTGTCTGAAAGAGATCGCTATTAGCGATAAGGCCGCCGATATTGTATTTGTAAATTACTATTAGCATTAAGTTCTGTAATGTGTTGTGCAATAAAGAGTATCTATCTATCTATCTAAATACTTTATATAAACGGAGAAAATGCACAAGCCGGGCGTAGCAGACGACGCCGTGCGCCTCCAGTCCGCTTGTGACCACGGCTGTTGTAACGCAGTCGAAAGTTTGTTATCTTTTTTAATTTAACGCCTCATACTATAACTGTACCAGTTAGGGGCTAACAAGATTTCTGTAGGATCTCGTCAGTATTAACTTTGGCGGTTACCCCTCAAGCCTTTTAGGCTTGTGTGTAACTAAAGTACTTGAGAGAAACCATCGGAAAACATATGATCGGTATTTTGACAAGCAAATGGTAGAATATTGTTAATGAATTCATAAGTATTATCATCATTATCATCAGCGTGTTGCAGTCCACTGCTGGACATAGACCTCTCCAAATGCTCGCCACTTTAATCGATCTTCGGCTACTATAGAAAATATTGTAATCAGCGTCATATTTCAATCATAGTAAATGATCCATACTAATATTATAAATGCGAAAGTAACTCTGTCTGTCTGTCTGTCTGTCTGTCTGTCTGTCTGTCTGTCTGTCTGTTACTCTTTCACGCCAAAACTACTGAACGGATTTAAATGAAATTTGGTATACAGATGATCTAGACCCTGAGAAAGAACATAGGCTACTTTTTATTGCGAAAAGGGGGTTGTAAGGGGTTAAAAGGGGGGTAAAAAGTTACTTTTCCACGCGGACGAAGTCGCGGGCGGCCGCTAGTAATTAATAATTAATATTTCATAAGTTTGTTTTAGACAATAAGTTAACTGAATAAACATTTTATTTATTTATTTTATTTATAGTTAATGTATGGAATGTTCTACCATCTGCCAGGAGAATAGAATGAATGAATTAATATACTACACAAACAAAGGTAGAATACTTAGGTACAGACTTAAAACTAGATATGAAATTAATCTAGAAATGTGCACTCAGATTCCAAACTGCCATCTCCCGTATAAGAACATGTTACTATCCTTTAAGCTCTGATCACTCCCACATCATCAGGAAATAGTATAATTTATTCCAACATAAAATTTAAACTTTTAAGGTTTAGTTTTGCTCGCAGTATTATTCACCCGTGTACCCACTTCACATCCGAGCACCGTCCCGCTGGATTAAGGAAATGAACCTTTCTCCCATTTGTCACTCAAGAAAGGACTCCATTGTTTCAAAACACTAAAATCGGGGTAATAACTGACAAGTGGAGGCTACATCCTTTCCCGCTGAGGGCGAATTATGACTATCCCTTTGGTCGCTTTGTTTCAAATCATGAATCCCGTAGGATACACTATTGTTAAACTATGTTTTGTACTCGTATGTACATGGCGTCACATGAAGCTATACTTTTTGGTCTATTGACGGTCCTTATGTCTAAGGCACAAGTGCTATTATTGCACTGCAGGGGGAACATGAAGTGACGCCGTCTGTTTGACTATTTCTATGGGTAAAGATTTATGTGTAGAGTTGCCCCTGATTTTGGTCAGTTCTGTGGTCACCGCAGATTAACTTGTTTAAAATAATCAACAACAAGCATCAGTGTGTCTACAGGTGTGTCGCTGCTTTACGCCGCGGCTCTCTGTGAGCCCGTGATATCATTCCGATCGAGATTTGCTAACACTTGACGCAAAACCTTGTGGCAGACGGTACAGTATTTTATTTAATTATGAATTTAATGTGCTTTTAATTTATATTTCGGCTATGGTGGCTAATATAAACGATCAGCCAACGACGTGGAAAATTTGTAGTGCACAAGTATATGGGCAGACACAAGTACACTATCACTTCGATCGAGCCGGCTAATACATATCGTAGCGTGGCTTTCCACAGGACCTGACTGTTTTAATGTGATAGGTTTTTTTAGCAATCAGTTTCAAAGACAATATTTTATTTCTCTGCTAATTTAATCAAGTCTCAAAGGCCCCATGTTTTGCCGTCACGTAAATTCAACAGTTGAGTTGAGCGACCGTCCGCATCCTGGCTAGAAATACGCTTTCCGTATCCAATCCGAGACGGGTGGTAGCGAGAAATCCGTACGGATTTCCAGTGCGATTGTTATCAAGATCCTGTGTTGTAAATCACGTCTTGTTTGTTTATATTTTTTTCTCTATAATAAATTTCTATTTTAAATCCCTATCATAACTGGGTCATTTTTCGACATCTAACTTACATGGAAGCCCTCAAATCCAATATTTCTTCGAATATTAAAATAAACCGATTATATCGAAGGCTTTTGCCGTAAATCATTATTTATGTAAAAATATAGCATTTACTATATTTTAGATTCTGAAGTCAATTTCAAAACATAAGCATAAGGTTTGAAGACTGCCAAGATTTTTTTAAAATTATACTAGAGGAAATGAAAGAGCGAGCAAGTCAGCAGATAGTAATCAACGACATGACATTAGTCTCAAAAATCCTTATTTGGAAATACAGTAAAATAATAAACCATCTAAAATGTGACACTGATAATAGTGAAAATCAGTGTCATCACACGGATCAGTGATTACGACACTTTTTAAAAATATTTGTAGTATAAACTCCCCAGTCAATATCACTTCAGTCTAAGATTAGCCATAGCTCAGACGTGTCACTTAAGTGTTTTAAAAAATTCAGTAACTGTTCGTTCGAGTTCATTTTCTCTGTAGAATACTTTTATTATTATTTTTTGTAACAGCTTTGTCTAAAAAACTAATTTGATCCAAATACTTGTACGCAAATAAAAATTCAATCTTCTACAAACTACACTCAGTGTGTGCCGAAAATTAAATTTACTTTTATAAATTGAATTAGCATTTTTATGAAAGGGGACAGTTTAACTATTTTGGCATCTTGGAATTTGCATTTATGTGAAAATGTTTCTTTCGACGCCAACTGTGAATAAAAAAAGTATCGTTGGGCTATAAAGTGAAATTGTGTTTAATTTTGTTTAGGTACGTAACGTTAGTATAACGAATAACATTGAATATGAATAACAATATCAACAAAAACTAACAAAGTGTTAGAAACTACCTACCTATCGATTTACCTACCTTTACCTACCTGTACCTATTTTAAAAGTTTTCTCGCAATATTTTTCAAAATCAAGACACGCGAGAGCGTGTCCAGCCAAGGTAAAAAAAAAAATTGGCGACAAAGCGAACAAGGGTAATATTATACGAACCATTTAGATCGACTTTTGACCAACTCTTAACTCGAAAACTATTACGCTCAAACGTGTGAAATTTGGCATGTGGAATGAGATGTGCAAGATATTACACGTTCAACATTTCATGAACATAAAATAATTCGTAAATGAAAATTAGCCGATTAAGTCTCACCATTGACCTCACCTATTTAGATATCATTTCTTTTGACGCTGAACTCGATAAACATCATCTTCTTTACCTTGGCTAACACATTTCACATTTATGTTTTTGATGGGATCAATTTAATTGCATTGCAACTATCCTTGAATCGATTTGGCTTCGGTGACTGATTTAAACCATGACTGATATAACAGTATACAAGTTAAATTGTAGTGCTAAAGTTAGTGCGCAAACACAAGTACACCTTCTATTCTAGTTTGGATTCCGAACCAATTGTGAATATCTTCTATACTCTTTATAAAGAGATAACTTCTATAGACAACGACAAGGCTTACGTATAGGTAAACAAACCAAAAACACGAAACGCTTGCGCGATGTTATTGGACACAGCGCCATCTATTGGTTCATTTCTGAATTACGGTCCCGAAGCGAAGTGAGGGCGGGCCACTAGTGGATAATACAATAGTATAATAATAAAAAAACCCTGGTCACGCTTCAGCACGATTAGGCACGGCTCGACCGGAGTGATACCACGGCCTCACAGAAAATGGGCCTGATGCAGCGTCTGTGCTGTGTTTCGTCAAGTGTCACTACCGGTACTTACGCGGTACTGGAGGCCCAATTGGGCCGAAAGGTGCTTAATGGCATCGCATTTGTGACTGTTTTGGTGTTGCAGGTGTCTATTATGTGCGGCGGCAATCGTTTATCAGGTGATCCATCTGCTCGTCTGCCACCTATTTCATATTAAAAGTAATAAAATATTTAAATTAAAATGTGAAGTTCAACCTGTAGTAAATCATATAAAATATTCAATAAGCCTTTTTCATGGAAACTGTGTAAAATAATCTATATAAGAAATGAAAAGTACGGCTTTAATTCTAACTAGGTACCTAAACAAAACGATTTGAGTACCCTTCAAGTCGGCAATACCTCATTAGATTCTGAAATCCGATGAATGCATACCTCTCGAAGCAGATCTGCGTTGAATCGATGCCAAATTGGGATGCAACGATATTATCGATATGTTCGTCAATATTCATAATGTTAGGACAGACTCAATAACATCTGATTTTAAGTGAAGTTGAGGTCTAAGGTGGGTCATACTTGCTCGTGAAAACATTATATTGTGAAAATCTCTATACGCTATTCGGCTACAGCGGTGAATTTTACCTGTCAGCCACGTACATAGGATATACTCGTATTATAATGCTCAAGTCCATTCCTTTACCCTCTTGATTCTATGGGACACTAGTGTAATATGGTCTTTCGTCGTATCACACTGGCAACCCATCGAATTAAGAGAGAGAGCGGGCGCAGGAACAATATCTTAACATGCTTTCCGAGGTATCACCGCCAGCTTTCTGACTTCGGGATGATACTGATAATTTCTGAACAGAAAAACTCAGGTAAAAATTAAAAATACAGAATGTATCTGTGAACATTGACATCCCTTCAACTACGTCTGCTAATTTGTAAAGTGACTTTTACATTTTGAATGAGGAATACAACAAAATATGTTGTTCAGAATAGTTGGTCGTAATCTGGGCTCATGATGGCTTCGGACGCTAACAGGAATACCTACACATCTTTCACATCACGTCTTCTTCTTCTGTCTTCCATCTGTCTTTTATTTCCTATCTTCTATAAAATTTATAAAGAGATAAATACTACTAGCAACGATAGGCTTACAGGCAAACTGAAAAGCGATAATGCTTGCGCGATGCATGTGGCAGCCAGCGCCATCTATTGGTAACGGTTTGGAACTGAATTATTCAGTAGAACAGGACCTGGGTTTCACGAAATAGTCCTACACGAAGGAGGCGGCACTAGTTGCATTCGGTGGTGACCCTCAGTGCCTCATACGCTAAAGGTCGTGGGTTCGATCGATTCGATTCCATCCTAGACAAACATTCGTGTGTTGAATACTGGTGTTTGTTTAGTGTCTGGGTGTAATATAATAAAAATATAATAAATCTTTTTAAGTATTGTATTTGTAAAGTCTCTGTCTTATATCAATAACACTAATATTTGCACTAGGCTTAAACTACTTTTTACGAAACCAGGTCAATGTATGAGATGTTGTGTGAATCATTTATTTAGTCGAAGTGTCACACAGGTAGTTTAAAAGATTTCGACAAACAACTAATCTGAAACTAAATTTTTGTTCCACTAGACAATTTGTTTTAATTCTGCTGTTTCCAGCGGTTCCGAGAAAATTGCAAAAATTTTCGTCCTTCCGCCGCTTCGTGACATTTTTAAATTACGTTTTTATTCCGTAGAATAAGAATTTCCTTCATTTTGATTCTCTTAATAAGATGCTTACATATATCTTGTTGTTTACATGAACTTGTTTAAGAAATGTGTCTTTTTATGTGAGGTAAACAGATGGATGGAAGGTAAGCGATTGCCTCCGCCCATACACAGTGTAGTAACAAGGTGTGCTGCCAACCTTTTGACCCCCTGTTATGTCTCTGGTACCTTTCTCACTCGACGAAACACAGTGCAGCTGGTGCTTCTTCAAACCGGTCTTCTTAAGAGCGGTTTGAAGAAGCCACGTGCCACTGCCTCATGGCCGTGGTATCACTCCGGTCAGGCCAGTCCAATCATGCGTATCGTAAATATACGAAAATATTGTACTTAAGTATCCCTTTATCGTACATGAGAATAACTAAAATTGACAATACCAACATAAGAAAAGATAGTATCACTAGCGGCCGCCCGCGACTTCGTACGCGTGGAGTTAATTATTCACACTTACCGTCATATTTGGACAATCCACACAATATATTTTTATAAATTGTAGCCTATGTGTTATTGTGATGTATAAGCTATATTGTGGTAAGTTTTAACGTGAGCGCCCGACCGCAGATTTTACAACTAAGTAACGTATCCAATACATTTTCGATGTAAATGGTACGATATGATACATAGACAAAGATACGGTCGGGCTGAGTACTGGCGAAATCGTAACCTGGGCGTTAACGTATCGTTTAACGTTACGAATTCTTTAAAATGTTATTACTAGCCCCTCTGTTCTCGCTTACAATTCTAACTAAACTTCAGTATCTAAATCAAATTACTTAGATAAAAATACAATATTAATTTACAGCGAAAACGAAACATTATCTCAAAATTAAATTAAGGCTAATTGCAAAGATACTAAAAACAATTATTAAGCTCGCATGAAAGGTTTATAATAATAATGACCTAGTTAACTTAGTACAAGCGAAGCGTATACCTCAAGTCTGCGTGTTGGTTCTCCAAATTTTTTTATGTATTTATTATGGTAGTAACACAAACGACCCTGAATGAGTGAACATGTACACATTTTTATTGCTTTCAGCACGCACGTTCAAAAAGTTGTGTTTTTTGGAAGTTTAAAAATGAATTTTGTGGCAATTGTTTACGTTGGACGCGTGCCGCAACGATCGGAAATGTTTTAATTGTTTTAAATTTAATGAAATTGAATTCGGTATAAGTTTTTTATATTGATGGTAGATAAGCAGACGGATCACCTAATGGCAAGCGATTGCCGGCGCAAATCACAGTCACAAGTGAATTAAAAGTATCGTCCTCGATACTCAATACTCAATTCTTTATTGCTTCTATAGTGCACAAACAGATGGTAAATAAATACAATAAAGCAACCACTATAGACCCTGTAAGGGCACAGCAATATCCTAAAAGGTGGGCAACGCATGTGTACTCCTATTTATTGTAGCGGTGATAACTTACCATCAGGTGACTCGATTACTCGTTTGCCTCCCTATCTCAAAACCCAGACACTGAATAAATACAAGTGTTCATCACACGAATGGTTGTCCAGAGTGGGGATCGTAGGGTATTAGGCAGGGTCACTACTATCACTACTGTGTTGTGGTGTCCAAATTAATAAATGTATTTTCTTTCTTTCTTTCTTTCTTTACCAAATGCGCCAACCGGCCAGTCAAATAAGAAAAGAGAAAATAAGTTAAAAATAATCTACACATACTTGCTCGTGAGTTCTCTCTGTCCTCATATAGTTAGGTGTAGTTAGTATCTACGCTATCCTTCTTCAGTATTAAATACTTATCTATTTTTTTTACCAAATTAGCTTGACGGACACTTCTAATAAACCGAAAAGCCGTTCCATCCCATCCTACGTAAACGTTTTCTAAATTTGTTTGTGTTCAAGTCGAAGTTTCCGACTAATTAGGGACTCGCTAATTATGTTAGGTCCCACTTTGAAGGCGGGTATAATTCACTTTTATCCAATTAAAAGGAAGTAACAACAAACGGGGCGAGTGTGACTCCGAGAAAGCACCTGTTGCCGAATAATTTACCGGACCCTTCATACTAGGCGCTTTTGCCGACTTTGCTTGTTGTAATATCAAATATGAAAAAAAGTTCAGCATCTCATACTTTCATCATATTTCGTACTTACTTACTTACTCCTATTGCTTAGCGACCCAAACTGTGTCTTGGCCTCCGATACAATATTCTTCCACTGGTCCCGGTCATTCGCGGTTTCATGCCATTCAAACAGTCGTAGCTCGCGAAGATCTGCCTGTAGGTAGGTATTTTTTATGATATAAGTGGCAGACGAGCGGACGGATCACCTGATGGTAATCGATTACCGCCGCCCATGGACACCTGCAACACCAGTGGTGTCACAAGTGCGCTGCTTACCATGGATTGGGCCAACCGGTACCCACTCTCACGCAGCGAAACTCAGCGCATTCACTGCTTCACGCCGGTTTTCTGTGAGGACGTGGTAAGTACTACTCCAGTCGAGCCGGCCCATTCATGCCGAAGCGTAGCTCTCCCACTGTTTACATTTATCCAACGGTATGGTACACACACACTACATCTACACTTTAAAGTTACGGATGTAACATCACAGATGCAGTAGGTATATAGAGCGCACACACACCTATGAACTACATACCTATGTAACTCAAACTAAGGCATTCCCTTAAGAGTATTAAAACTACGACAGCCTGGGATTTCTTCCAGCAAACACAGATCATAGATTATTTAGAAAAAAACATATTTGTAAATTGACACGACCGGAAATTGACTCCACAGCTCTTAGTGCAGCTGTGGCACAATATCTAAGTATTGCTACTTGAAAATGCCTTCCCAAAATTCCTCAGATGAATTTAAATTTTCTAAATAAGAGTGGGCACCCCTTACTTGTAGAAGCAACAACAGACACGCAGTTATGCGCCCCAACGTCTTAAGAAATAAGAATCAATATGAAGTCAACTTTGACAATAAGGGAAAAGCAAAAACAATTGTTGTCACACCTTGCATAAATAACTTCGTAACATAATTTAATTTTAAATTCCACACCAAACGTTATCTTAGCTAAATTTATCGCCAACACACAGACATACCCTCGCACAAGCTACTATAAATACGAAGCTGTATAGAAAATTACGGGTGGGGGTTGCAAAGATGCCAGATGTCCCCAATTAGGAGAATTTCCCCAAGACTGGGGCATTTTTCAATTTGATCTGTAAGAATAACAAGTAGGGAGTAATATCAACTTGGATTTCTGCTAATTGGAAAAGTGTAAATTTTCGAGGATCAAAAGTTTCCGGGGCAATATTATTTTGACGAATGACATTTCAGTACTTCCGTCGTCATTTTGTTGGAGTATTGTGAAATTGAGAATACTTTTTGCGTGTTATTTTATTTGATTTCTTATGTTGAGGGTCGGTCATGACCTTGTTTTAGCAGTTTGAAAGAAATTAAATACTCCGTAAAATATTTCGGCTCGTTTGTAACTTCTCTCATCTCTTCTTATTATTCATTCAATCGCTTCGGGCCAGTCAACATCATCTTTAGCCTGTTTCAGTCCACTGCTGGACATAGGCCACCCCCAATGTTTTTCGCCCTGTCTCCGTATAGATGTACTTATATACAGTCTATAACAACCAACGGCGTTTCGCAGATCGTCACTCCATCTAGGCGGCAGTAGTACACTATGCTTTCTGAGTACGACTCTAGAACTTTTGTACCCCAACCGTTATCAGTTCTTCGACAGAAAAATTGCCAGCCTATTGCCACTTCAGCATGTTGATACACGTCGGTCACTTAAGTCTTCTTACATAATTTCGGATTTTATCCGTCAACTAGTTTAAGCTTTGAGTCAGTATAAGCTTGTATAAAATTTACAATTCTGGTTAATTACGATAAAGACACTGCTGTTTGAGAAACCAGACCAGATACACAAAATACGAGTAACTACACACAGAAGGATGGCTCGAGGTGACCTTGTAATATAAGAGTTTGTTTTAGTTTTAGTTATAGCAGTAATTTGTATCGTGTCTCTTCCGCACATTTATCTCTGTCATTCACGGCAAATTAGTTCCACTCTGAACCAATAGATGGCGCTGGGCGTCGTTTGCATCGCGCTAGTTTTTCGATTTTCCGGTTAGTATATAGGTAAAGTTTGTCGATGCGTATTGAATTTACTTCTTTATAGAGTGGTATAGAATTTTAGAAACGTTTTTAAACTATGATTAACTTTAGTCTCCATTGGGTTATTGTTTGGACATGCTTCGTTATACATTCTTGTTCTAGAACTGGCTTACTTTGGGTTTCAGTTGAAGTAGTTTCAGTTAACATAGGAACAGGATTCAAAGCAATATTATACTATACAAACCAAGAACATGAGTTTGCTTTCATGGAAAACAAAACTTATCCTGCCACTAGGTACTATGTACTTTTCATCAGAAATTTCAATAGCGTGACCTACTTAAGTGAACAGGCTTAATCTCACAGTATGTTACCTATTTAATTTACGTAGCCAAATGGACATAAAACGGAACCCTTATAGTTTTGTCATGTCTGTCTGTCTGTCCGTCCGTATGTCACAGCCACAATGTGCCGAAACTGCATGATATATCTATTGAAACTTGATAAGTTACTGGGATTCTGTAAGCCGCATTAAAATTCTCACAATTTTTTTGTTGACTTTAATATACTTTAGAACCTTAGAATACCTTTTGGGCCAGAATAGCCACAGAGTGGGAGCCCAAAAATCGACGGCGGCCACGAGGTAGACCGAGGAGGCGATGGCGGGATGAGCTCGATCTTATAGCCCCAACTGGACCGTAGTCGCCCAGGATCGTGAAATGAGCCTTTGTCCAGCAGTGCGATACGACGGGCTTTTAATAATAACAATAATATACTTAGAACTTTAGGATAGGATAGGTCTTCAAAAATTAAATTAAACTGGATAGTTTGCTGAGTGATTTTCAGTTTTTCTAAAGATGGTGCCCTCTCCCCGTTTCTTATCTATAAAAATTACCATTTTATAAGTAATAATAGATAAGAGAGGATAGGACTAAGATTTTAAGAGAATAATTTAAGTATTATTTTCGTTTTATTAAATCATAATAACACACACACTAAACAAATGTGCGACGCAAACGCGAGCCATTAGCAGGTGCAACTGTGGAAAAGTTATGTAAAACAGGCAGTAATTATTTATATCTGTTTGTGGGTAGTTTTGAAATGCCTTCACCAGTCGCGTGCCTACAATCGTTAAGTAGAAGCTGATAAGCAAAGGCACATTAATTAATTGTTGACATTTGTCACAGAAGCGCATACATGGAATTTAGGTTACATTTTTCGTGGGTAACGACGTGAAAATGGGGTCTGAACTCTTATTTCCCGAGGGTTTTGGCCCTTATTCCAATGTTTCATGTAATTAAACAGGGAGAATAAAACAAGTAATTAATCATGGGTGTAAACATTGGTGAAAAATTTTATTATAGACTTTTATAATCAAGATTGTAAAGACGGCAGTATAATAATAGAGTACTGTAAAATTAGTACCTACTATTTAGGTACATAATGGGATACTAAAGACCAACACAAAATAGCTCTATTTCGAGATATTAATTTGAAAAAATGCCAACAGATGGCGCTGGGCGACGATTATATCGCGCAAGTGTTTCGCTTTTTCGTTTTCTGTTGACTTTACTTTATTATTTGTCTATGTCTATCGACTTATAATACATCATATAATCCTGGTAGTACCTGGTTGAATTACTTCTGTTATGGCATTGAGAATCACAAATATTAACTCCAAATGATATTTTTATAACACCTAGACTAAACTAGCATAAAGTACATACAATACACCACTAATGTTTTTTCCGACTGATTCGACCGAGCCAACGACGATCAAATGACTTTGGTATAGGCTAGGGGAAAACTCGCCTGAAAAAAACTCGCCCGAAAAAAACTCGCTCGAAAAAAACTCGCCCGAAAATTTAAAGATTTTTTTTCTCGTCACTGCTTTTTCGTTTAGTCATCATAAAAATAGGTAAGGTAAGAACATAAAGAAATAAGGCTAGGGTATTAAAACGTATTTAAAACGTTTAATTTATGTGATAACCTTGCCTTAGACGCCAAAGATCAGTCGCCTTTACGCTCAATCCCCATCTTAGACATACAGTGTGATGCACACTTATGTTAGTTGAGTCTCTGGGTGTAACATCTTCTATACTATTTATAAAGAGATAACTTCTAATAGACAACGACAAGGCTTATAGGTAAACCAAAACCACGAAACGCTTGCGCGATGTAATTGAGCACAGCGCCATCTAATAGTTCATTTCTGAATTACGGTCCCGAAGCGAGGTGAGGGCGGGCCACTAGTGTGTTTATAAATTTGTCGTCTAATATCTGTAACACAAGTGCTCAAGCTACTTAACACGGAGTCAGGTAAATGTATGAGATGTTGGTGAATTTATTTATTTATTAAAGCGCCGTAAGTCAATGTAACATTTGATAAATGAAATCACAAAAGCATTTCCAACACCTACAAACATTATTAACACTTCGCCGTTCGACATATTAACGTCAAAGATAAAAATGATGAATTTATGTGGTCAATTAATCATCGCGCCCAAAATCATTGTGCGAGAATCAACTCAATAGAAACGTTTCAGAGGAGGGTTTTAATCACGGCCGAGAACGCACATCAATCATGCGTACGAATCCATCGTGACGTTTGTGACGTAAAATTGAATTGTCTGGGATGTTCCATTCGCATCTATCTAGGTGTTTCGTAAAAATATACGGCAAATTTCAATATACCGACGGTATAATAATGTTGTACTAACCGATATTTCGGCTATGGCGGCCAATATCAACGATCAGCCCTCGATGCAGGACATTTACCACAAGTGTGTGCGTAGACACAAATGCACTCTTTGTTAACTTGCCCTCTTAATTTGATGATACATTAGTGTGACGCGACCGAAGAGAGATTGGGTGCAGGACAGCTTAACGTGCTTTCCTTTAGCTAGCTAGAAGCTACGATATCACACACAGACACAGACAGACACGTCAAGAGACGAAGACGAGCAGTCGGATCACCGATAGTAAACGATTGCCGTCGCCAATTAATACCTGCAACACTAGTAGAGTCACAAGTGCACTGCCAACCTTTAACCCTATTTCCCCCCAGTGGGTGGACTGTAGGTCCACCTACGGTACCCTCACGAAACGCAGGCACGTCTTCTGTGAGGCTGAGGTATCACTCCAGTCGAGCCGGTCCTTTCATGCGTGGCTCTCCCACGGTAAAGAAAGGTGCGCGGATTCGAACTCCGAGTCGAGATAGTATAGAAGGCGCAATCTCACCCACTATCAGTATCACTATAATCTCAGGCCGATTGAGTGAGGGTACCGGAGGCCCACTCTATTAAGGGGATAAAAGGTGGCAGCGCACTTGTAACTCCACTGGTGTTGCAAGTGTCTGTCTGCGTCTGTCTGCTACCTATACTATAAAAAAAAAAACTAAGCTAATACCGCTCGCATCGTGGTGTGCCCCCATACATTCGGGAGTGGGGTTTAGTCACTCAAAAAAGCGCTCATCAATCAACCGAACGGGTCGCAATGACATTAAAATTTGTGACATCAATCGAATTGTGGCGCCTGCTCAGCCATAAAATGAATTTAATTTCAATGAGGACATGCAAAACGGTTTCTCATTTTATATCCGTATTTGGAAATTGGAAGCTGCTATTTGAACGGCATTGGAACCCAGGCCAGGGCATTTTTTTCTTTTTTTTTAGGTTATAAGGTGGCAGACGAGCAGACGGAGCACCTGATGGTAAGTGATTGCCGCCGCCTATAGACACCCGCAACACCAGTTGAGCCACAAGTGCGCTACCAACCTTTAACCCCCTTCCCCCCAGCTTGAGCGTCCCTCACTCACTCAGTGAAACGGTGCAGGCGCTGCCTCACGCCGGTCTTCTGTGAGGCAGTGGTATCTTTCCGGTCGAGCTGGTCAATTCATGCCGAAGCATGACTCTGCCGCAGTTGAAGCCTTAATGTAATTATTTTTTCTATTTAAATTACGATCAGTCCCATGCACTATGAATGGATGCGCTGATTGTGTCGAGCTTGATAAGTGTGTCCTTAATGCTAAATAGAATACCAAAATTGTCAAACAAAGCGCAGCTACTGACATTTATTTGACCATTAATAAAATAAATAGTTACGTTTTAATTCAATTAATTGGTAATTAAATGGCAGTGGAATGAGCTTTAAAATAACAGACATGACTTTGTTTTCATTTTGCTCAATATTAAAACACTCTTAATTATTAAACTATACAAAACAAAATTTAATTTAAAAGTTAATTCATCTATTTTGGATAATGCATCTGACTCACTAGATAAAAATATATTTAGATACTGACGAAAACTTAAGTCCATACAAAATCCGAATTGCCATTTACCGAATCTTCTGGGAAAAAGTACGAGTATAAAGTCGTGGCTATTGGAAAATATATAAAAACAAAATTGCTTGACGAAGATGCGTCCGTAGAGAGAAAATCACTTATTTGAGATTTAAACCAAAGTGGACCTTTGTAAAATAAATTACTTTCAAATTTACTGTGAAATTTAGATATTCTTAGTGGAATAATAGACAGTTTAAAAACATTTAGCTTGCTTTTTGCGATTACTGATATTTATTTAGTTACAAAATACCTTTTTACGTTTGTTAAATGGAATACTATATTGAGTTTAATTGAAGCGTCTTACTTGAGTAGAAAGCTTTTCTTCATGAGTAGGACGATTCGGAGCTGTGTGTTATTTAAATTTACAATGTTACTTACAATGAATCTCGTGTTTCATCTTTGTAGGTATATTATTAATGTTTTTTTTTGTATATTTCAATTAGGTTATTTAATTTTTATTTAACATCTTGTATTTAAAAAAAAAACTTATAAAGGCAATGAAAAATAGAAAAAATGTGGTTTGGTATAATGTAGCTGTACTCTCGATGGACCATACTAAAGATAGGGACAGGGGGTACGCAGAAAGTTAACTGACACGCGTGTAAAATGAAAAAAACTGTTTTTCGTTCAGAAAGTTACAGCACTCTGTTGCCAATAGGTTAAAACCATGTTTTACGTCACCATTGTTGTTTCTTCGATTTGGTTTTCTAATGAAAAAGCGAAAATCTGACGCAAAAACAGTAGCAAGAAAAATGTTTTCTATTTTAAAATTAGCATACCGTAAGAAATTGGTGTGGAAAACACACCTTTATACCCTAGAAGGATCACAAATATGGATCCCATCATGGAAGATTTTGCATTTCTAATATTTGCGTCTAAAACAAACCTCCCTAGATCCCAAGTCCGGAGGATGATTCCCATCGTGTGTATTGTCGGGCGAATTAAATTAACCCTTAAATAAAGCTGCGAAATTACACAGAGCAATTAGGTTGAAAACGACCAAGCAATTTAAGGTTAGAATTAAAATATCACGACATTCCGACTGGGTGGGACGCGAATTTTCATCTGCGTCACTGGATTTTTTCCTAAACCCATTCCGGGGGTTTAAATTTTAATTATGCCGCGTACATTTTGGAAGAACAAAAGAATTTTTAAAGTTGGCGAGAGGAAAAAATGTTGTTGACTCCGGGACGGTCGCACATGGAAATGGAATTCGCTTAAAGGGCCGAGTACGAATGGCAGAGAAATAGCTGATGGGAATACATGTGGGGACCCTTTTTTTGTTAGAATGGAGCAAGTATTTTAAGTTATGTGTTTGCATAGATTCTTTTGACCTTAGAGAAGGATAATTTTTATTTAAAAAAAATGTGATTTCTGCATATATTATTTTAATCATCACTAATGCTCATCCAGGTTTTTCCCACCGCTTTATGTATGTCGTTAATCATGATTCCCAAAGGTAAAATTCATGCCAAGACTACAGTGGTATATTGAAGCAGCCTCAACTATAATATAACTGATACTACTGATTCAAGTTAATAATGCAATTTATGAACTCGTTTCCATTAGATATAGTAAATGTAACACGTTAAAAAATATATAACGTCTAATGTATACCTACTTGTTTACCCGTAAAGTTGAACAGTTTCAATTATAGCACTATTCTCTAAGAGTAGGTACCTAACTGAGAACTTTTTTGGCATTTTATTTAATGTCGTAACACCCAAAAGCCTCATAACGAAGCAAAAATAATTGTTTTGCTATTGTGTCTACTGTCTGGGCCATACGACGTTAAAGTTATCTAAAATATGGCAAATAAGTAGTAATTACAACTGTAATTTTGGCATTAGATTATTAATATTAAAAAAAAAGAACTTTTTAAATCTTCCGGCCCTATTTTCAAGCTCCAGCATCTTATTTTCTAACTTTCAGCTTCAAAACAGAGAATTATACTTACTTAGGCTAAATTAAACTATTAATAGTTAAGCCGGTATTTAGCATTTTTCTGCCAACCCTACATTTTCAATATTGGACTTAAACCATTTTGGTAGATGAGATCACTGATAGGTTGAATTTTTCAAGCTGACCCATGTTACATTCGCAATTCGGTAATTTGGGAGGTTTCCCGAAATATGGGATAAGTTATTGCTTCCTAAAATTTTCATATTGTATCACTATTGGAGAGAATCCTTTTGGTAAAGTTTGAAGAGCCCCAGGGCTATACGACATGGTTCATAATATTGTCGTTTCCGGATATGATTTTGATATGATATTAAGATAATTTTATTTTTATTATGATGATTTGGTAACTAAGTTTTCCTGTTTATAAATTCTCAGTGTCAGCCCAAAGTCTGGAAGCTGGCGGTCTTGTGCCATGGAAAGCACGTAAAGCTGTAGATCCTGCGCCAGATCTTTCTTTGGTCTTGGCACACTGGTGTCCTATCGAATTACTCGTAAGAGGGTAAGGGAATAGAGAGTGTACCTGTACGTGACTGATCGTTAGATTGGACGCTAAATATCTACTTATATACTCCGATGGCTCAACGATCCAAAATGAGTCTTGGCCTCCAAATCTCTGATATGAGATGTCGCCGTTTGTCTGTCTTGTGCAATTCTTTCAGGTCCGCGTTTACTACATCCCGCCAGCGGTAGCGTGGGCGCCCCACTGGCCGACGAGCAGTAGGTTGCTTAAGATATGCCCTCTTACGCCCTTATCTGGATAATGATAGCTGAATATACTGATATAACATTGAATTAACTGAATGAAGCGAATGACTTGACAAACCCAACAATTAAAATAATATCCTATATTGGTATGACAAGACATTCGCTATAATAACACGGTAGAATATAAAACACATTTCATACGAATGTCTGAGATCATGTATCCTCAATAAGAACATAACAACAAGACTCATTTAAAGTTGGGACATGCTGAATTCTGGATTCTGCGCTTCCTAACTTTTAAACTCCTCCAAACTTTGTAACTTAGTAATTGCAAAATATCACGACGAAATTATTTCGTTAACACAATAATTCATGTAGTGTTAATTCGCATACATAGTGGAGACCTACCTACGTTCTTGTGGTACAAGCCTATACCTTCCTAAAAGGCCGGCAACGCATCCGCGCTCCTTCTGGTGTAGCTGATGTCCATGGGCGGCGGTGTTCACTTAACATCTGGTGATCCGCTTGCTTGTTGACTTTCTACATTTAAAAAAAAAGACTAGGCTCACAGGCCTACTTCCTACAGGCCTACTTACAGGCCTTCTTCGTTACGTTAGTACCTACTTAGACATCACGTTATCTAAATGTTTTTTTTTTTTTTTTTTTTTTCAAAAAATCTGGTACAAATTTAGGCCCATCCCGGGACTCTAAGCGTCGCCGTCATTTTAAACTGCGCCACCAAGGCAGCCCCCCTAAATGATGTGATGATGTATCATCAGCAACTCAAGCTCGTCCACTGCTTGACATAGGTCTCCCCCAATGCACGCCACCGCTCCCGATTTTCGGCCACTCTCATCTAGCTCACTCCAGCCAGCCTTCGAATGTCGTCATCCCACCTTGTAGCAGGGCGTCCAACATTACGTTTACCGAGTCGTGGTCTCCATTCAAGGACTTTATTGCTGCAACGGTTGTCAGTTCTGCGGCTAATGTGACCAGCCCACTGCCACTTCAGTTTGCTAATTCGGTGGGCTATGTCGGTGACTCTGGTAAACGATGTATATCTACAGCAAATTCGAAAGCAATATTAGCGCAAAACGCTCTTCTCGCATTATTATTAAGTATTTTTTATCCCCTTTACAGAAACAATAGGCTTGTTATAAGAACGTCACGTTCCACCTCCGTACGTGTAGGAGGTACACTGTAATGCTTTCAGCGGTGTTTGTACTCGATGGTACGATAAAAATATACTAACCCCTTGAAATATTTACACTGTCGTATTGGAAATAGTGAGGAATTGTGAGCGGCCTACGTCTAAATATTGGGAATACTGGCCTTGCTAGACTAATGTACCTATTAAGGTTTTTTGTCAATACAATTGACATAGGTCATAGAGCCGTTGCCACCTAATCGTAACTCATATTATAAATGCGAAAGTAACTCTGTCTGTCTGTAACTCTTTCACGCCAAAACCGATTTGAATGAAATTTGGTACACAAGGTTTGGTACACATCTCAGGGTCTATACCATAGGCCCTGAGAAAGGACTTAGGCTAAAAGGGGGTTGTAAGGGGTTAAAAGGGGGGCGGGTGAAAATGATTAAATAATTAAAAATGCTACCTGTAAGCGAGCGAGGGTAAGGGTGGAGAAAATAGCAAGTAAAACTGATTTTTGTAAATAAAAATATATTATTTCTTACCGTTTTAAAATCAATAATAATGACAGACAAAATCAAACGTCAAAGCGAAAAACAAAAACCAAAAAAGAAGAAATTATTTCAAATGAGGTCGGTTTGCCACACTACCCAATGATACTATTCCACGAGGACGGAGACGAAGAAACGGAAGTAAAAGCTAGTTCCTTATATTTTTTTGAATATCTTCTATACTATTAATAAAGAGATAACTTCTATAGATAACGACAAGGCTTATAGGTAAACCGAAAACACAAAACGCTTGCACGATGTAATTGGACACAGCGCCATCTATTGTTTCATTTCTGAATTACTGTCCCGAAGCGAAGTGAGGGCGGGCCACTATTGACTTATATTATTACTGGGCCTTGCTAGACTAGATTGTACCTAGTTTTATTTTTTTTGTTTTGGTACTTAAATAAATAATTTCTATTCTATTCTATTTTGTGCATTTTCGGATTTGAACCAATAACGAAACATCGTTCAAAAAGTGCACATTTTTAATATTTTATCGGAGAAGATCATGCGGCCAAAAGAACTATTTGGGACGGCCTAAAGGTCGAAGACTTGAACAAACTTAATTAAACTTAAGTATAATCACAAGTTTGATAAAATAAACCCTATATAAACCGACGCGCTATGTGACGTTCTTTGCGCAAAATAGGCCCTTTCCCATAGATTTCCGGAGTGGTCGTTGTATGCGGTCTACGTTCAAGAAAACCGCAATCTTCATTATGGTTGCCAATCTTCCTTGCTTGTAGGCAACAACACTTTGGCTTTAAACCGAGAGAGAGCCACGTTTCGGCATGAATGGGCCGGCTCGACCAAAGTGATACCACGGTCTCACAGAAGGCTGGCGTGAATCAGCGCCTGCGTTGTTTTGTCGAGTGAGTACCACAGGCCCAATAGGGTTAAAATTTGGCATTAAGTATTCTGTGACTCTACTTCAGAGCATAGAAACTCAGGTACAAATGTTGATCGTCAAGATGTTGGTCCTGGCCCGGTATCTCTTCTGTCGTGGTCTTATCGAATAAGAAGGTAAGGGAATAGAGAGTGCCCCTGTGTTTGCGCACACACTTGAGCACTATAATACAGGGTGTATCTATGACCATTATCATCCCTTTAACCACGTGTACTATCAACCATTCTGAAGCACATTTGTTCAACAACTTTTCGAAATTCATGGAAAATTTTATATTTCATTCATACTTTGATCACATACTTAATCTTTACTTTTGTCCAAACTATCCAAAAGTTCCATTTCAACTTTCCCGTCATACTTTAATCTGTTTTAGTCAAAAACTTGGACTATCTTGAAATAACTGACTTAAGTTATGCTAAGCAAACATCTTCGGAACTAGATCTCGAGCTAGTGACGCGTAAGGAAAACTTTAAGTAATAAATCGTCTTCGTACTGTATTCGGTGTTAAACTTGCGGTTAATTTTAGTTAGTAGTTTGTTGATTATGAAAATACCGTCATAAGCATGCATTAGATAAACGAACTTTGTGTGCCTTGTAAAATAAAAAAGAAGCTATTAATTTATAAAGTACTTTTCATAATATCTCAAATCATAAGTTTCATAACTATTTTCTTTGCAATATGCTTAGAAGTTTGACCTGTAAATGTTTAAGTAGTTTAACCTGTCAATGTTTAAATATTTAACCTGTAAATGTTTAATACTTTGACTTATAAATATTTTAATAATTTGACTTGTAAATGTTTAGTAATTTTACCTGTAAATGTTCAATTAATTTGTCACCCTGTAATGCTAATACGAGTGGGACTAGACTTGATTGCCTAATATGTGTACTACTAGTACCTACTCACAAACTCGAGCTATGTTCAATAAAAATTAAAGCGTACCTACTTATAATCTTTCGATCTATGGCAGACCAACTGACCGTTCACCTTTTTCAATACTTATGAAAAAAAAAGTCAGAATAGTACAATGTTAAAGACAATTTATACACGTCGAATTGAGAACCTTCACCGTTAGTTTTGGTCGGTCAAAGATTAATACTACGACTCAAGAAATAAGGAAAACCTTTAACGTCTAACCCCGAGAGATATGCAACTCGTCACGCCATCTCACTCCAACTGCAATAAAGAAGGGTGAAATATATGAAATAACATATAACATAAAAACCGTATCAGCTAGTATAAGACCGCAGAGCCTCAATATCCAGCAGCATCGCCAGGTGAATTCCCCTGTCGGTCGTTCGCTTCCACTGCCCTGAGTATGTCGATTACTCTTGCAACTGGCATATCCACATATAATATTTATTCTTAATATATCAAACCTAGTCAAGAAATAGGTTTGGATATGTCTAAAATGTGATGAAGCAATATACCTTGTTATCTGTATGCAAGTATTCACTTCAATTTTCTTACTATTTGGCCTGCTCCGTTGGTCTAATAGTCCAGGATTTAATGCCCGGTTCGAGCAATTGGCCGGGTCGGATTTGTGATCACCAATCCACATCCACATGTGGATTAGTGATGACAAATCCAAAATGATTAAGCTTACTTACCTACATCATAGCTGCATAAAATATGACTTTAATTCTATGATGGAGGCCTTTGCCCTGCAGTGGGATAGTATATAGGCAGATAGGTACTTTGCTTTAGTCATTGAGGTATATGTAGAACATTTACCTCAATGGCTTTAGTACTTTACTCACTAATTCTCACCTTATGTTTCATGGTTTACTTACATATTTTTTGTCTATAGAAGGCATCTTCAAGTGGCCCGCCCTCACTTCCTATCGGGAACTAGGTATTAGTTCCTAGATCATTGCCATTAGATGGCGCTGGGAGTTGATTACCTCGCATAAATTTAAAGTCATCAGGTTACATTAAAGTCATGTGGTTGTCTACAGAAGTTAGCTCTTTATAATTTATTTTTTTCTTTAGGTCCGCCCACAGCACTTCACACAAAAAAATATATATATTTATATGAGGTCAATCCTTGTGACTATTTTATAAAGGAAGTATTCTTGATACTGAACTCATATGAAAACAATGGTACCAAGCGTGTCTGATAAAATATTTGTAACGTCCCAGATTCTGCATGCTAGTGGTCTAGCCTCAGAACAATGTACGTGACGAGTTTGGCCTTTTGGCCGATCCCTCCCAGTCATGTCAAAAGTTAATTTGAGTAAAAGGATATACCTACGAGTACCTTTACTTGATTTAATTTGACTCAATCGGATTAAAGCTTGGTGACAAAGTTATTTATAAACCAAGGGAGAATTCACAGAATTAAAATGATAAAAAAAACTCACATCATCTCATACTTGACCTGACTTCGTAGTCCGCACTAAGTAGCTTAAACACTTGTGTTCCAGATAACAGACAACAGAGGAAACACAAATCTACCTAATACATAAAATACATATTATACCACACTCAGACACCGAACAATAGGAATAAGAATTGTAAATACTTGGATTATTTCGCTTTATCACATTATAATCATTCAGACGTTGATCCTAAAATGGCTGTATGTTGTACTAAGACCTACTAAGAATAAATATAGAACGTGGATTTTCGTTATTTTACAAAATAAGTCTTCACGAAATTCAGGCCGAGGTGATAGCGTGATGATAAATTTGTTAAAACGCCGGTATAGGTACTATCTGTCTCGTTTTGACATAGTTTTCAAAAGATAGAGTCTTCTGTTTTCCACGCTTTGTTGGTTATTTAGCAGGGAAAATCCTAAGTCTATAGAATTCACACATACATGTACTTACGTTCCATGAAAGGGAAAAAGCAGAGAACATCCGTTTTTTGCAACATCCCAACTATTTAACCTATCCGAAGAAAAAAATAATGACCGGGGCAGTCACTGTATTAGGCGGACAAAAGTTAGGCTCGGATTTTGTCGACTAAACCTTACAAGGGTCGGGTACGGACCCAATTAATTGTTAGGCACCTCTGAACATGTTAGAAGGACAAGTTTTTCGGGACGGGACATGTTGAATGAAATTTAATCTGGCACAGATCTATTAGAGGGACGAGAAACATCTTGCCTGGTATTATCCCGGCGTTTTATAAAGGAGGATACAGAAATCTATTCAATTATGTAATCTTTCGGATGTATTCACTGTTACAGAAGTCAGGATGATTCTACAATCGGATAAGTAAATAAAGACGTTGCTATTTGATGCGTCTACGTAGTAAAAGTATAAGTACAGTTAGCAGCAGATATACCTGAGTGAGCAAGGTGTCCATGAAAACAAGTGCAAGCGCAATGGGTGCTACCGCGTGTGGAAAATCCGTTAAATGGCGTACATGTAGACTGACTTCCAACTACACGGTGATTGGTTATTTTTGATGTGAGATGTCAAAATGTCACTAAACGACCAATGACGTTGAAGTTGGACCTCAGTCTACACGTACTAACGGATTTTCCACACGCGGTAGCTCCCATTGACAATATAATTATGTATGGCTTTCATATTAAAAACCAAGCAAGTGTCAAATTGTTGAATTTTTGTCGTAAATTGCGTTTAGTTTCTGTATTCAATGGATACTAAGCTCAAAACTATAACGACACGAATACAATAAATACTTGCAAAATTGGAATTACTTAAGCGCTCTCTCAGAAGACGAAATTGAGCTGGCATCCGACATTAAAATGCTGCTCCCGTACAAGATAACGTCAAATCCAGCTAAGATCTGGGATATCTTTTGTGACTGTATCGGTTTAGAGATTGAGAAGTTCAAAAGGCATTTCTGAGTGAAATCTGTTGTTGAATACTAACTACTACTATACCTTCTGTTCAAAATCACACAGACGATTTTTCATCACACAAATGTTTGTCCAGGGTGGTTATCGAATCCGCCACCTTTGGCGAATGAGACAGGGTCGCTACCAAACGTGCCATTATCCGGCCAGTCTAAAAGTCAGTAAGTCGTTTTTGCTAACAAACGTTGCCAAAATTTACTGCTGTTTACTAGTAAGTAAGGAGTGAGCGGATACAGAACATTTATAAATATCAATTAAGTAGGTAAGATAAAACGGGCTACAAGATATTTATTTCACTTAAAATGTGGAAAGGACATGATGATCTTAAACTTTAGAAGTAAATTTTGAAATTAATTAATTTAATAATAAATCTATTTAAAATAATATGCTATACAGCAAACATCAAATTACATTCTTCTGAAAAATTCAAATAATTCGCTGACAGAGTAAAAATCTAATCCATCACCACAAAGCTGCAAAGAGATCTAAAAAGGGTTCCAATATTTCCTTGTGAAGTTTTAAAACTCTAAAAAAAAATTCAAGAGATAGGTCCTGTTATTTCTTCACACAGCGGACCTCAAAAAATTTCTCACATAACTTTAAACCCTTTTAAAGTCAAAATATCATCGCTATACGTAGGCTCTTTCAAGCAACATCCTGCAAGTTATTGGAGGCCGTCGCCAATATTCTGCGGAACGCCCATTTCAATTTCCGTCCGTTTTCAGAACGGAACGTATACGGGGAACGCTTTTTGGAACGGTATTGGGGATGATTTTCATTTGCGGAGGTTTTAAGTTGATTGGTCGTGGTGTAGGCTAGACAGTTGGAAACGCCACATTAACCAATATTTTGGGAACACTGATAAGCACATAAGGATTTTTTTATGTGACAGGTGGCAGACGAGCAGGGGGATCATCTGATGGTAAGCGATTACCGCCGCCCATAGACACCAGCAACACCAGTAAAGTCATAAGTGCGTTACCAACCTGTAACCCCCTTCCCCCTAATTGGACCTCCGGTACCCTCACTCACTCGACGAAACTCAGCGCAGGCACTGCTTTACGCCGGTGTTCTGTGCGGCCGTGGTATCACTCTGGACGAGCCGGCAGTGTGGCTCCCCCATGGTTTAATTAGACAATCCTTAGCTGATATGATGATAATTTATTGCAACATTTTTTACTGTCGAAACTACTTAGTCTTATAATGCCTACCTACACCCTGGCATACAACTAAAAATAATTATGTTATGTATTCAAATTTTGACACAGACTTTCACAGAAAAACAGAGACAGTCTTTACTAGTCTGTTTTTTTTAACTCGTGTCAAATTCACAATTTCCACTGATCCGGCATTATAATTAATTGTATTTATACAACTATTTAGAAGTTTTCATAGTACTTAACGCATTGTTGGTCTAGTTGTTTAGTTATCGAAGTCCTGGGTTCAATTCCCGGGTCGAAGCAAAAGAAATGTTTCGATTTTTTCTAACATTGCTCGGATTTGTCATCATTAATCCGGATAAGGCAAATGATTTTAAGCCTAATCCCATCATAGTATGGTTTTATTTTGCCCGTCGAAATCTAACTTGCCCAGCCTTTTTTCCGCTCAAAATACCTACTTGTAAAAGTAATATCCGTAATAGAAATAAAATATAAGTCTGACCAATCGCATTTCTCTAAAGACTTTATCTACTCTACTTAAATCGTTTGAAGTGGAGACTTATACGCCTGGTTTAATACCGATACGGATCTGCGAAATTGCAAAGTTTAAGTGAGTAAAAATGTACTCCAGTTCTCAAGTTAGTATTATTTTGTGATCGGTGGCAGACGAGAAGACGGATCTCCTGATGGTAAGCGATTGCCGCCGCACATAGACACCGGCAACACCAGTGGAGTCACCAGATCACTCCAAACCTCCATCCAACCATTGTACATTTGATTCTTAAATCTTCTTTTCTATACTATTTATAAAGAGGTGAATCTCATAGTCCACGTCACAGCTTATAGGTAAACCGAAAACACGAATCACTTGCGCGATGTAATTGACTTCCAACGCCATCTGTTGGTAGGCAGTGGAACTACATTCCCTTAAACGAAGTGAGGGCGGGCCACTAGTAATCAATAAATACATAATCGTTTTCCTGAAACAATCATTAAAGCCCTGAAATAATTTAGAGGTGTAACAATGTTTGCATACAGACAGGAGACAATTTTGACAAGTTTGGCATTGATAATTGTAAAAAAGTTGTGTCCAATTTTAATAATATAAAATTAAAAGTTACGCCATTAAAAGTGGTCTTTCTAACCGTGACGAATATAACTCGGATTTGTGATCATCAATCCGCATTAGGTAAGCGAGGTAATTAAGCCTAATCCCATCATAGTAGCGAAGACTTCATTTCTATGATGGAGGCCTCTGCCCTGCAGTGGGACAGTACATATATAGGCTGAAACTTAACTTTCTTCTTGGAACTCAGTAATTATATTTTTCTTGAAACTGAAGACGGTATTCCACCCATTTCAAAATTAAAAGACAGAAACGACTTTGAAATAATAAGAAGTGTAACAGACAGGGGACTGTTTTCATAATAATGTGATTATTATTTTTAATTTCCATTGTTTTCTGCAAATGTTCTGAAAATACTTGGAGAGAATTTTCATATAAATAAAACTGTCTTTCAAATAGCATTTTTTAAGGTAAGAATTTATTAAGATAAAATATAATTTGTTTACTCTTCTCTCCACAAAACAAACATAAAAAGTAAAAGCTAAGTATGAGACAAGCGTATGGCACAACTCGGCACAAGAAATAGAATATCTGTTAGACTTTAGATCTTATAATGAAGATCACCACCACCACCACTCACTCACCATTGTGAGAGACTGGTGTGTGAAGTTTTATTAAAGAATGTATTAATAGTACCTATGTAGATGTCGATTCATAAAGTATATCTTTAAAATTTTATAGTCACTAACATTTATTTACTACTAGCGGCCGCCCGCGACTCCGTCCGCGTGGAAAAGTAAACTTTTTACACCCCCTTTCAACCCCTCGCAATAAAAAGTAGCCTATGTTCTTTCTCAGGGTCTAGATCATCTGTATACCAAATTTCATTTAAATCCGTTCAGTAGTTTTGGCGTGAAAGAGTAACAGACAGACAGACAGACAGACAGACAGACAGACAGACAGACAGACAGACAGACAGACAGAGTTACTTTCGCATTTATAATATAGTATGGATTCTAACATTTTATAACGATTTCTTATCATTATAACTATCGTCTTAGCTTGTGATCAAATTGTCGTTTTCAGCACTCAGTCTGGGCGATGGTTAATGATGATCATAAAATATTTATCCAATTTTTTTAAATGACAACAACCTTATTTTTAAGCTATTTATGTCCGACCCAACCAGAAGTCGTGTCCTAAATGTTTAGTTATTTATTTTGGCCGCTTCTCCTTCGAAAAAAGGTACATTTCCTTTCTGTTTAATTTTGCATTTTCTTTCGTTTATTAGTTTTTTAATAAAGAACCGGTAAAGTACGTCTTGTGAATGCAAAGACGCAAATTTCATTAGTAAAAAGAAAATGCTGTACAGCCGAGCTCGGAATACCGTTTTATTGTTATGGCCTTTATTTGTTTAACAACAATTTGAACTAATTTAAAACCACAGAATTTAGAGAGGATTATGCTGCCAAAGAAATTTTATAACATGTTTAGAGTACCAGTATAGTTGGGGCAGACATTTTCTAGTCATGCTACTACTGGGGAGTGGCTTGCTCAGTATCACGGACTCCGCGAGGGAAAAAATCCCTACTGGGTGTCCTGGTAGGTCGCGCATTTGGGAAGGGCTGCATTGCGCCAACCATTTTGGCTCAAAGTGGCGAGCGCGATTTGCGGCACGGTCCAGTCCCGGCTGTGGGGTATCCGACCGCGATTGCGCTGAGATGGACACCCCAGGGGTTTTGGTTAGGGTTAGAGTCCCACACACCACCTTGTCCCCCACATGTGGCAAGGTGAAGGCCATGATCGTTCCCCTGGGAAAAAAAAAGACATTTTCTAGAGTGCTGGCCGCGTGCAGGAGGTCGCAGCCGTGGCAGGTGGACCGACGATCTAGTGAAGGTCGCGGGAGTCCCTTGGATAAGGGTGGCACAGGACTGATCTATGTGGAGAACTTTGGGGGAGGCCTATGTCCAGCAGTGGACGTCTATTCGCTGAAATGATGATGATGCTGCCAAAGAAATATAACATGTTCTAAGTACCTACTACAGTATATTTGAGGCAGAAATGTTCTTGAGTAGAGGTACAATATTTTTTTCCACGACCGTACTTTCTTTTTCGTTTTCAATTTATTTGACACCGAAAGTAAGTTAGAAGGAGACAATTAGCAACACTCTTTTGAATAATTAATGTACTCGTTCAAAGATCAATTAGTGTTTCTTTTGTGGAAGAGAACTCCAAGGGTTGATTTATATCCGTGGATAGGGGTGTGAAATTATTTTTTGTTTTAAAAAAGTTATGGAAATATTGACGGACTTAACTTTCTTAAATAGTGGTGACCCTATTATGTCATACATCAAAATTAAAACTTTATAAAACCCCCGACAAGTTGTCATAATGCATTGCTTGCAAATATTGACGGACACATTTTTTTAATAGTGACCCTACATAAAAATTAATAATGTATTTATAATCTCCGACAAGTTGTTATAAGTATGCATTCTACTACTCAACCCTTTCATTAGATACCTATATTACTTACGGGAATCAAGTGAATATAATCTGAAATTCATCATTTTGTGATGGTAGCCACCTTAAGTTGGCGGCCATCTAATCTAGCTAAGAACACTTCCGCCTATTATAACTTTCAAACAAAATCAAAATCAGTGCATCCGTTCTGGAGCTATGTTATAATGCCACAGACAAATACACACACACACACATACACGTCAAATTCATAACACCCTTTTTTAGTTTGTTAAAGCACCTATTGGTTTTTTTTTACTCAAAAATGTATGTTAAAATACTGTTACTGATGAAAAAAGAAATGAAAAAAGTCTGGGAGTAGTAGTAAATAGTTAAAATTACCATGTCTGAACTGTAAATTCGGACTTTTTTTGATACAAAATAAAATAAAAGGGCACTTTATAAGTATATTTTATTATTTTACCATATTTTTCTTCAAGTATGTTCAATCAGTTGGGCTATATGTAATTTATATAATATGCTAATCGTCATCATCATCTCCTTGCCCTGTTCCCAGATTATTTAAAGTCGGCGCAGTATGTTTTCCTCTTCCATATTATGCAGTTATTGCCCAAATTATTTATTTTGATACTAAATGAAAAATGTAACAATCAGCTTGTAATGATTAAAAAAACATATTTTCGATTTACTAACATCGATAAGCAATAATATCGCGATTTTATAGTGTCACGTCCGTCCCTACGGAGCTTGCTTGCCACAATTTTTTTAAATGACAACTTTTTTAGTTTGTTAAAGCACCTATTGGTTTTTTTTTACTCAAAAATGTATGTTAAAATACTATGTTACTGATGAAAAAAGAAATGAAAAAAGTCTGGGAGTAGTAGTAAATAGTTAAAATTACCTACCATGTCTGAACTGTAAATTCAGACTTTTTTTGATACAAAATAAAATAAAAGGGCACTTTATAAGTATATTTTATTATTTTACCATATTTTTCTTCAAGTATGTTCAATCATTTGGGCTATATACATATTATGCTAATCATCATCATCATCTCCTTGCCCTGTTCCCAGATTATTTAAAGTCGGCGCAGTATGTTTTCCTCTTCCATATTATGCAGATATTGCCCAAATTATTTATTTTGATACTAAATGAAAAATGTAACAATCAGCTTGTAATGATTAAAAAAACATATTTTCGATTTACTAACATCGATAAGCAATAATATCGCGATTTTATAGTGTCACGTCCGTCCCTACGGAGCTTGCTTGCCACAATTTTTTTAAATGACAACTTTTTTAGTTTGTTAAAGCACCTATTGGTTTTTTTTACTCAAAAATGTATGTTAAAATACTGTTACTGATGAAAAAAGAAATGAAAAAAGTCTGGGAGTAGTAGTAAATAGTTAAAATTACCTACCATGTCTGAACTGTAAATTCAGACTTTTTTTGATACAAAATAAAATAAAAGGGCACTTATAAGTATATTTTATTATTTTACCATATTTTTCTTCAAGTATGTTCAATCACTATATACATATTATGCTAATCATCAACATCATATCCTTGCCCTGTTCCCAGATTATTTAAAGTCGGCGCAGTATGTTTTCCTCTTCCATATTATGCAGATATTGCCCAAATTATTTATTTTGATACTAAATGAAAAATGTAACAATCAGCTTGTAATGATTAAAAAAACATATTTTCGATTTACTAACATCGATAAGCAATAATATCGCGATTTTATAGTATCACGTCCGTCCCTACGGAGCTTGCTTGCCACAATTTCGATTCTGGATGAATGGCGCCGAATAGGATTTTAGTCTAAAGTCCTCAATTTGTAATTTGGTTAAATTTTGCTCTGGTACCCGATTCTCTTCTAAAAACGTGTTCTGATTTCCCGTTTAACAAGCTCTTTTTTCACTAGGGTTTTTTCTTTTTTATAAAATTTACTTTTATCCGAGTAAAGGATAAAAGTAATTTTTTATAAGTTTTTCAAATGATGGTACTAAATTAGATTCTCTTGAGCAACCATTTAGAAATACTTTTCAGTAGGGAATTTTAATTAACGGATATAGCACCAGTTATACGCACACTTGTTTATTCACCAAGTGTGTTATACCCGTAAGTTAACTGGTGTTATACCCGTTAAGGTGAGTAAATATGGCCTAAGATACCGCTGCTTTTCTTATAGTACACTAGACTCCACTGGTGCTACTCGTGTTTATGGCCGGCGATAATCGCTTAACACATGACAGTGTGCCGTCTTCCACAAATCACATTTAAAAAAAAGGTTAGCAGCGCACTTGTTGCATGTGTTCATGGGCGGCGGCAATTGCTTACCATCAGGTGATCCGCCTGCTCGTCTGCAACCTATAACATAAAAAGGTGCCTATAAAAATCCATCCAGAGCTAACACTGGATTATTTTTGGCCCAAAAACAAAGTAGGCAAAGGCTGGGCTACCAGTGTTTTTTATTTATAATGATTGTACTGATTAGTTAAATCTTTGTTTTTCCCGTTTCGATTCTCAAGTAAGATAAGCAAAATGCAGAAAAACTAAATGCAATTTTATTAAAATAATGTTCCCTTAGAGTAAAATGTGCTAACTTCAAAATTCAGGTAGGTAGTGTCTCTCTCGAGTCCAATTTACTTTTTCCATCCTGTATAAGCTAAAGTGTACTTCCCCGCTGTTTTGTACGTTTTGCTGACACTTTAAAATATTTAAAAAACTGTTCTCTTCGGGAGTCTGTTAAGTTAGTTCGCGGCTGTCACTTTAGTGTTGTATCTTATGCAATGTTAAAAGAGTTATTGCTTTTCCTTACACACTGGGTACACTCAGAAGTGGCTCTGTTAAATTTTTTGAATAATATATAAACCCACTTTGAGCGGGAAGTGTAATACTTTCAAATATTCAGGGGTTCGTAAAGGAAGGCTGTTAAGCGGTGTGCAAACTTAAGGAACAATGTTTTGTATTTTGTAATTTTTCTTGAGGGTTTTGAAAGAAAATATCGGATAACTGTTTGAATAGAAAGCAGTTGAGTTAAAAGTAAGACACAGAAGTGCAGAAGTGTTAATGTGAAATCTCCTTCTATTATGAAATTGGTATAAATTTTAAAGTATCAGCCTATAATACTGTCCCACTGCAGGGCAAAGGCCTTCATCATAGAAATCAAGTCTTGGCACGCTTGCCTAATGCGGATTGGGGAACACAAACCCGAGTTTAGAAAATTTCGAAACATACTTTTCGCTCGACCTGAAATTCTAACCCAGGACCCCAACCATGACCCATTATTTGACAGTAGTTAAAAATTCTTATATTTTGATAGACATATTCTAAGTTTGTTCACTGTGAACTAATCCTTACATGCGATGCGTGTCCTGCTTGAAACAGGCTGAGTTGGTCCCAGCGGACTGTTTCTTGAACCGTTCTCAAATGAACGTCGGCGAGGTGTATCCGAAATTGTTAAGACTTTTTCTTTAAAAATTTCAAACGGTGTCTATCGAAAAAAATGCCTTGTTCGTTTTTGGCGTAGAGCGGTCGATGCTCGGATGCCTCAGATAATACTGGGATGGTGGCTGGTGTGATGCCGCCAATGATCTGGACCAGTGGAGGAATCTTGAACAGGTAGGCAAAGCAGTGTTGAAATTAAGTAAGATTAATATTAGGACTTAGTAAGATTTTTCTAAAAAAGTATACTCCAAATAGTTTACATACTTTATGTAAGTTTGAGTTTGAGCATCTAGGTTTTAGAAATCAAAGTACGTAAATTATAATTCTCTTATGAAATCGATTAGGTACAACATCGTGAGGCAAATTTTGTTGGATAAAATATTCAACTAAACATTTCATTATTTTGTAAACTCAGTTTTTTAACTGAGTTCGCAAAATATAATGTTTTTCATTACAATTGTGCATTCACTAATGGATTTGGTATCAAAATATCTGTTTCAAAAGTGTTTAATATTTCATAAATAAAATACTAATAATCTTTTTAAATTTTCGCGTTGCGTTATAACTATAAAATAGGTATTAAAACGGGAATTAACGCGACGTTTATTGTAAAGTACATTATATGCACCTAGTGTAGTGTTTCGGAGTAGCTTCACTGACATTACATTTAGTGGCGATTTAATATCTTTTTTTTTTTTAAACTATATTATTTCACTACATCATCACATACATTGATCTGACTCTGAGATAGGTAGCTCAAGCACCTGTGTTACAGATATCAGAACCAACAGTGGGATTACAAATATATACATATAATACTTTTCTTTTGTAAATACATACTTACAATACATAGAAAACACCCAGACCAATACAAACAGACATGTTCATGCACACAAATGTTTGTACTGTGCGGGGATCGAACCCGCAACTCTTGGCCCAGACGCAGCATTCACTACCACTGAACCAACCGGGTCGTCAAATATCTTGAAGTGTGAGGGCGTCCGAAGATTCGCTTTCGGGCCCTAGCAGACGACGCCGAGCACCGCCAGTCCGCTTGTGACCGCGGCTGCTGCAACGTAGCGAAAACGTCAAGCAGTAAGTGCATACAATATTACCTACTTAACAATAAATGTCGCGTTAGTTCCCGTTATAATATTTTATTGTTAAAATGTAATCCATCGCTGAATGTAAATTTTGACACATAAAAACCAGCTGTAAACCAAAACCTACCTAATACTTATTCATACATCATTATCATTACCATTTTCCTTACAAAAACATTACCAAATTTTATTAGCTTTTTTAAGTGATAGGTGACAGACGAGCAGACGGATCACCTGATGTTAAGCGATTGCCGCCGTCCATAGACACTTGCAACACCAGTAGAGTCACAAGTGCGCTGCCAACCTTTAACCCCCTTTCCCCCAATTGGCTTAAACTTATTATAGTACAACACAGAATAGAGTCGGAAATTATAGCAATTTCCAAGAACTATACCACATGCGTTCCGGAAAATGTCTATCAAAGCACAACCCCACAATAACTAAATTTCTCTTTATCACACCATTAAAAGAGTCATTGAAATGCCTTGTGCGAATTGTGAGTAACATCTAATAAGCAATGTGGGTACAACTTTTAGTATTGAGAAAATAAAATTTTCTTTAATGATGTCGTGGTCCGGGAAAATAGCCCATTTGATCCCCAAATAATGGCCTCAGCGCAGACGTTACATCAACGCGGTGTGAAGACGTCTAGTAGAAGCAGAAATAAATACATTGGATGTGGCGTAAGAGCACAAAATAATTACACACAGAAGTTAGACTTTGACCTTGGGTTGTTGCCCGGCATGAGTACATAAGCGCGCGGCCTCTACCATAGACCTCGACAGTTTGATAATCTTATGTCATAAGTTAGGATTAATGTGGTTGAAAAGGCGTTTTTGCCCGTTAGTGCGCATGCGTGAGTACATGACAGCTCTTAGTGGGCAGTCAGCCTTCTGTGTTAATATGTATTTTGTGGTAAGAGCTTAGTGGTTTATGCCCAAAAGTGTCTTTAGCGTGTGAGAGACGTTAAATCAACAGGGACACGAGCCCGAGAAATTCGATACTAAAAGTGACTTAAGTTGGCCTGATGTCAACAGTAGCTTAAGTATACGGTGGAATGTACATATACAAAAGTGAATGACGCATGGGAGATTTTTCAATCACTTTAACGCGAGAGAGGTGTAAGGCTAATTTTCATTGCTTTTTTTAGCGATACAAACGCTTGATTTTCGGTAGAGCGATTTTTTTTTATGTGATAGGTAGCAGACGAGCAGGCGGATCACCTGATGGTAAGCAATTGCCGCCGCCCATGGACACCAGCAACACAAGTGGTATTACAAGTGCGCCGCCAACCCTTTATCCCCTCCTTTATCGAACCCATGGCCTCTGGCGTATTTGGCAGAGTCACTACCAAATGCGCCATCCGGCCAGTCACAATATTATTATATTCTACTTGTACTAGGTAGTACTGCCACTGCCACATTTATAAAGAGACAATTTCTGACTCTCTGTAGACAACGACAGCGCTTACAGGCAAACCGAAAAAGCGAAACACTTGCGTGATTAATCGACGCCTAACGCCATCTATCGGTGCTGTTTAAATTTAATCTCCCGAAACTAAGTGAGGGCAGGCTAGTAGCGAGTAGGAGGGGAAGAAGACGCCGAACAGATGCGCGTCTCCCTCCTCTCCGAGGAGAGGCCAGACGACGCGAGGTACGGGGGTACCAGCGACGGCATTGCACAGGCCTCTGCCTCTGTTTACTAGGGACAGCTCAGCGCTCCCGGCTGTGCCTATTGCTCCTCCCAGTCTGACTGGGGGAGGCAATTTTTTGCCTGTAGTGTAAACGGGCCTTTCGCCTGGGGAGGGTCGTGAAGTAAGGTTCTTCAACCAGTACTCATGTCCCCTCTCCACTCTGGCGACGAGGAAGCGCCGCTGGGGTTTAGTCGGTATGCCTCCGGCCGCTGCCGGAGGAGAGCCCGACATAACCCGCCTGCCCCCGGCAGGAAGGTATGCATGAGGACGCATTCCCCAGCGACAAAAAAAAAGGCCAATAGCGAGTAAGTAGATAAACTTATTTGACCAAATACCGCATCTAGTCAAACTTGACTCTCCTACCCACATCTCACCCGCGCCTCGGAGACGCTATTCCGTTGACTTTATTGCATGAAATACGTAGCTAAAGTGCGAAACATATTTGAAAATTTCCTCTTTTAACACCCCTTGCGATGAAGGCCTGTCCGTTAATGTCCATGATAGCCTATAAAAGCCTTAAGTTACTTGTTTAATGTACTGGAGTATAAATAAAGATAAGTTAGTAGGAGAGGCGCGCTTCGGCATGAATGGGTTGGCTCGACTGGAGTAATACCATGGAATCACAAAGAGCCGGCATGAGTCTGCGCTATGTTTGACCGAGTGAGAGAAGTTACCGGGGAGCCAATCTGGGAGAAGGGAAGTTTAAGTTCTTGGTGTTGTAGGTACTCTTAAGTCCACTGGTATAGGTTTACTCATCTTCCACATCTAATATAAATTAAACATACTGACTATTGTGAACCTCCTTTTTTTAAGTGTACCTATTAAAAAAAGATCAGCTGTTTGTGTATTGGTGATGATAATCTCATTGGTTATAAACTCATGTCTTCTGAGAATTCGTACCTAGTCGTCCTAAGTTTTCAGAATTTTAGGGTTCTGTTACCAAATGGCAGAAATCGGAACCCTTATTCATTATGCTTATCCAAATTTATATGAACAATACTGTTAAAACTTGGTAAGTAGATATATTTTGTAAACCGCATGTTTATATCAAAGATTATTAAACAAAAATAAAAAATTTTTTTTTGGCTCCTCTTGCTATTAAGTAAACTGGATTGCTTAAACCATCAGTCAAGTAATATTGTTTGAATCCCATTCTATTTCTGACTTTAGAATCCACAGTAATTTATAATATGCACAAAACCACACTCCACGTCATAATACCTGCGGTCGTAACCCTGCGACATTTCCAAATTAATGAAACTTTTGCCACGCACGATTCAACCCTTTGACGGTTCGCAAAATTTTCTCATCAATCCAAATGGTTGATTGATTGCACGATTAGCAATCGGTTGACCGCCAGATCCGTCGCTTGGCAACCGACCTTTTGTGACATACCATTCCGGCGAGACCCCTGCCTTCGTTACACCAATTACTGGTCCTAATCACTTTTATGGATCATTTGAGAATGGACGCCGTGAGTCGAGAAGCAAGATCAAACTGCGTATAACTGAGCCTTATTTTTAGAAGCGTACAGTTCAAATTGCCAGTGGAGAGGTTTTGTACGGTGATTATACATTTTAAGGGGCTTCTACACGTGTGTTGATTGGCTCAGTTGACAGTTAGGAAGATAAACGATCGTCGTCATTTGTCATTCGTCCCCTCGCAAGGTCCTCTTGTGCACTCTCCCTATTAAATGCATATTATAATGAGAATTTTCGATTGATTGATGATTTATTAGGTGTTACAATGTAACGGCTTTCACTATGTGTTTGTCAAAAGATGACGTGTAAGGCCAGTAATCTACGGCATCATCCCTTAATATGGGGGGTTGTCGTATGGGAACGGAATATTATGTTGGTAGGACTATTAAGAAAATGGTTTCGTATGAAAAAGGTCTTTTGCTCTTGTTTATATGCTTGAATAATCTTCTTCAAGGAGACGCTTAATTAACCACCCAATATTCTTTTTGGAAAACTTTTTTACTAAAATATGAAAACGTAAGACGAAAAGGCTAAACTTTAACATTATATCCGTAAAGTGGAAACAATATCCTACTGTTGATAAACATTTGCGTTTCATTGCATTTTGTATGGTAATATTTAGGGGTTTATCTACTTCTATTCAGTAATACTATTTTCAGTCATCTTCTACAGTATTCTTTCCCACTGCAGGGCAAAGGCCTCCATCATAGAAATCAAGCCATTCCTACTATGATGGGATTAGGCTTAATCACCACGCTTGCCTAATGCGGATTGGTGATCACAAACCCTTTAAAAATTATATCCAAAGATAGTGGCCCGCCCTCACTTCGCTTCGGGACCGTAATTCAGAAATAAACCAATAGATGGCGCTGTACTAAATTACATCGCGCAAGCGTTTCGTGTTTTCGGTTTACCTATAAGCCTTGTCGTTGTCTATAGAAGTTATCTCTTTATAAATAGTATAGAAGATAGAAGATACTATTCCACGCGGACTAAGTCGCGGGTAACAGCTAGTGATATATTAATATATTATTATAGATATAGAAAGAAAGATATAGATTTATGTTTTAAGAAACGATCCAGCTAATAATTTTCAATTAACTGCAGCTAAGTATGTGGTTTTTAAGCAAAGTTCAGTTACCTGTATCTTCATGATAATAATAATCTTAATAGAATTCAAAGGTAACCTGTAAGATCAAAGGCATGTCTCAAGCTAGGCGTTAGGCAATCCTGTTTCTAACTCGATTTCAATAGATGCCTATTACAGGGAGAGATGAGAGATTGCCAAGAGCTGACGTAATCGCCCTCCAGGGACAGCCCGTAATAGTTACTAAGATAAATATTTGTACGCAATGGATGTGATTGATGCTTTTTATCTTCTAAGTGACAGACTTTAAGATAGTTAAGTAAAGGATCAGCTATATAGTTGGGCACTGCAGGGCAAAAGCCTCCATCATAGAAATTAAGTCATCGCTACTATGATGGGATTAGGTCTAATCACCACGCATGGCTAATGCGGATTGGTGATCACAAACTCGAGCTATGATCGAACATGATCGAACCCGCAACACCAGTGGAGTCACAAGTATGCTGCTGACGACCTTTGCCCTCAATTGGGCCTCCGATACCCACGACGAAACACAGTATTCATGCAAAAGCGTGGCTCTCCCACGGATTTAACGCAAATGAGCAGACGAGTAGACCGATCACGTGATATGTAGTAATATTCAACGATTATGCATTAGCAAATAATGTCCATATGCGGTGGTAGAAACCAACTACGGAAATACGGAAAAAATGCTTTTTTGTTAGTTTTGAAAATCGAAGCCAATGAATATTGCTATTGTTGCAGGGATACTATAAAGCTTCTCATATAAGAATACTGAAATTATCCGTCAAGTCACATTTGAAAATACGCCATACAATTCAAACCCAGCATCTATCCATATGGGAATTAATTTAATTTTAATGAATCCCACGCGTTACCCATCGGAGGGACGTGTGTAAATTAAGCCCTCTGTTGCAAAGATTTCGTGTAAACACGGTACTTATTAATGAGCAGCCGGCGGCAGCCGACCGTGAAATTATGCCGCCGCGTCGTCGCCATTGTGTTGCACCCCTGAAGGTGGGTGGTCTAAGGACACAAAGTATATAAGGCATAGTCAAAGTATTGTTAACATTATTGATCATCATAATTTTAAACAATGGCCCACTCCTGTAGGCCTAACATGCGTACCGCGACAAAATTTTATCGACTCTCGTTCGCGAGAGCGCATCCTTCTATCCCGCTCATCGCTCAGTCAGGTGAGCGAGAAGCAACTTGCGCCGACACAATACAAGTGTCGGCAAATTATCTCGCAGTGCGCATGTGAGCCCGGCTGGATAAAGGCCTCTCCTAATTTCCGCCGCTCTGATTGATTTTTACCTACTCAATCCAGCTCTTGCGCAGATCGTCTCTCCACCTAGTTTACATTACGTTTACCGAGAGGTTGTCTTCCACTCCAGAACTCAAATCAATGTGCATACATATGTCTCAAAAATAGCTAAATTTTAAAATCAATACCAATCCTTTTGCAAATTTAACACCGTTTTGCTTAACTATGTTCTCCACATAGATCGGTCCTGTACCACCTGCATCCAAAGAATTCTCACGACCTTTACTAGACGGTCCACTTTGTGGGGAGCCTGCCACAGCTGCAACTTTCCGTACGCGGCCTCCACTCAAGGACCTTTCCGCCCCAGCGGTTGTTTGTTCTCCTCGCAATGCACTCTGCCCATTGACACTTGAGCTACGCAATTCTTCGGGCTATGTCTGCGATCTTAGATATTCTGCGAATTTCATCATTTGAGCAAATCCGTCTCCATTACCCTGCCTTATTTTACTGATAGGGTTATAGGGAATGAAATGAACATCGTTTCATTTGCTCATTTAAAACTATTTTCCATCATCGCTTGTTTGACTTCCTCCGTAATCTCTACTTCCGTCAAATATCTGTTTTACCTCTTTCCATTTAGGGCCGGAACTAATACAGCATATGACTGTGCGCTCGGGCAGTACTCTCTCCTTAGTTTAGGTTTCGTGCTAGTACCGATGGCGTCTCCTACGAATCGGTCCGTATGCCAAAAAGGCGGGATGGATTATGGGAAGGATCTTGGGAAAGTGGTGGGCTATGCTCGTAAAACTACAACCTCGGACGATTTTGAGAATATTAAAGACCCTAATTTACATATATATTTTTGATGGTTTTTCTTATAACTTGGACCACACTCGAAGTATTATAGAGACTATGGTGATTTTGGAACGTAATACCTGTTCTTTAGTTATATTGGGGAGGTATTTGGAATGTACTCTAATTTGGCTTTTGGTCACTAGCTACGGGTAGCAAATTAAGTTGTATAATTTAAAACGTTCCATGTGAAACTATTTTAGCTTCATTTAGTCTGCAATTTTAGTAATCTGAGTTGAAATTAACTGGAGTTTAGATTAAGGATGCTGTTTTGAACTTAAGGGGTGGTAGCTCAACGTACTTCCCGGGGAGACTAGGACCATTTTCCACCAACTCACTGAGTCTTCGGCTGCAACGGGTCACAGACTGTTGTGTCACCGGTGGAGAAGATTTGGTCAGACCAGTTCATGGTGCTTCTAACTCTAGGCCTCCTTCCGCTAACTTTTCTGCCAGCAGTAATTTTTCTAAGTGGTCTTCTCTCTTTCTGGCAATGTGACCTAAAAACTCAAAGCCCCTTTGTAGGCTTATATGGTGCTCAGTCTCACTGGTATCTTGTGCTCGGTTTGTATGAATTAATTAGCTCAGTTCAATAAATTTCAAGCTTCATTCTCTAACACCATATATCAAACGCGTCAACGAGCTGTCGGTTTTTACCTTTTTTACACCTTTTTGAAGCTCTAAGTCTCATTTACCAAGCACATTAAGATCAAATCTCACAGAAAATACAATTCAGTTTTTACAAAGAAGTTTTCATCAGACAAAGCTAATTCGTGATTGATGCTAGCTTTAGAAACCAAATAAATGTAGGCCTGATTTAACAAATATTTTTTCTAATACGAAAACTATTTGACGACATTGGAATTAAAGTAAGATTTTCAATTAAGATTGGGATACATTAGGTCGTGTAAGTTATTCACCCTAAAAGCAAATACGTGGGGATGATACACCCCTGTGATGCACCCTAGCGCATGATGCGAGTGTATCAGCAACCCTCGAACAATGAGCAATCAATGGCTAAATTAAACAACCTCCTTTTACCTTGATAAGGAGGTAAAAGCACTGGAAGTGATCTTTTATAGGTGGCAAATGAGAGATCACTTGATTGTAAGCGATTGCCGCCACCCATGGACTACAAGGATTTTTTTTTATACTAGAGGTGGCAAACGAGCAAGCGGGTCACCCGCTGGTAAGTAAACACCGCTGCCCATGAACATCTGCGAGATCAGAGAGGTCGCTGATGCGTTGCCGGCCTTTTAAGAAGGAGTACCCTCGTTTCTTGAAGGTCCCTAAGTCATAGCCGTCAGGAAATACTGCCTGCAGCTAAACTATTCCACAAGACTGAGGTTCGCGGGAGAAAATTCCTGATCCTCCTTGGTTGATTGGTGAATCCTTATAGTTTGCAAATCTGCCCAGCTCAGAGACGGATGGCTGTAATTTTGCATTTTTTCAAATATAATAGGTAACAGACAAGCAAGCGGATCACCTGATAGTAAGCTATTGCCGCTGCCTACAGACATCTGCAAACTAGTAGAGTCACACAAGTACGCTGTCATCCGGCACTCTCATTCACTCGACGAAACACAGCACAAGCGCTACTTCACGCCGGTCTTTTGTGAGGTTAATCTTTAGCCGTTTATGTCCATTTATGCCGAAGCTTTCCCACGGTCGAGCCAAGTAGGAGGTACTCCATAGCCAAACCACCACAGATATAAACAAAGTATTGGGCGCTACCGAATGGCAGCCAAGACGTGGGGCGACGTCTTGTGGGTAGACCACCTGCCCGTTGGTCCGACGATATTGTAAGGGTGGTGGGGCAAACAGTGGATGAGGCTGGCTGGTGACCGTAGGGAGTGGCGTAATAAAGAAGAGGCCTATACTCAGCAGTGGGTGGATGTGGGCTGACATGATGATGATGATGATGATTGGGCGCTGGCCATAGTGGTTATCGATATTCAATGTCATATCTAGTTACAATCCTACGTCATGGTAGCTACTCCCCTTGTTTACTTGGCGTGAAGATGTGCCGTTGAGTGATCGGCTTATTTCGGTGTGGATAATTAAGTAATGCACAAAGAACGCACGGGAACACGCTCGTATTTTATAAAAACTTACACGGTTACATTGTTTAAGAGTCCATTCATTCACCCTCATTGGAAGAGGACTTTAAAAAAGTCCCTTGTCGTTCTAATCGACGTCACTGACATTTGACGAAATGTTCTGGAAAGATGCTTGGTTCGAAACTACATACAAAATGTTATATAGGTTTCAAATAGTTATAGCCACTGCTTGATCCTGAGGGCATTTGTTTTTTTGATGCAAATAAGCTTACACAATTACATATTAGTACAGGGGTTGCCATAGTACCAGATTGATTGCTGCTTCTGGCGCATGGATTTATTTATTTTATCTTAATAAATGACGAGTAAGCACTTAATTGTTTAGCGATAAAAATGGCCGCAACGTCTTGTAATTAATGTTTGAATTATTGATTTGAGTGAAATTTTATTCCGTAATTTTTTGGAAAATTATACCAAATAAAGCTAAGTATATCAACTATTCGAACCAAGGAAGTGTCCTCAAGATATATTTTGCTGTATGAATATGTTAATAAATGCTGTTATCAGATTTTACGGCGTCCCATTTAGAATGCGCAGGTTTTTACCCAGAGGTAAGTTGTTTATGAGTCATCCATTGCCGCCTCTTTATTTCAATAACGTGACAAGTTCACACAACGTTTGTTTAGACCTGTCACGGTTATTTAAGAAAAAAGGCGTGATAATTTTTATGATCATTATTACAAAACTTCATTATTTATCTCGATTTAAATAAAACTGAAAATCTGTTCACATATCATAGGCAACGAGCTTAAAAGGAGAAACTAACACAATTTCAAAAATAAAACTAAGTTGTAAAACAACAAGGCACAATTTTTGAACTGATATTTCACGATACCGAGCAAGACACATGGGAACTCAAAGCAGACTTACCAAAGAGAGTACAAAGGAGAGTTACAAACCTATCATATTAGATATTTTACCAGCGACAGAACCACAATACAAAGGACACGGTAAAGAAACTAGGAACTAACATAAAGGATCAGGAAGTGATAAACACAACACAGAATGAAAAGTTCCAGACGAAATTGTGAGAAAATAAACTGGTAACTCCGTAAAGAAACGAAACATTTACAAAAAGTATAACACAATAGGTACACTAGACTAAAAGATTATACAATATTTTAACAGTAAAAGTGAACGTTCAGAATAAAATAAACTTTCCTGACAGGAAAGTTTACTCAAAGATTTGTTAAGACCTTAAGCCTTTAAAAATAATTGATTTTCTATTGTCAAATACAATTGATTTTGTATTGTATGCTGTCTGGGCTTTACGACGATATGTAGCTAATATACTACCTACTTCTTCTTGGCCGTACACATTTTTCAGACTGATTATAGTAATCGCGAAAAACGATGAGTACAAATCCTAATGAATGATCGAACCCGGGACCCCAAAAGCAGCTGTCGCTTTGTTTGTGTGTCGCAATGTTTACCGCACACTCTCGTAAAGTTAAAGTGCGACCCACTACCCACTGCGCCACCGAGGCAGTCAAACACAAGTATACTCACTCCTACATCACTCATCATCAGCAACCCACGCTCGTCCACTGCTGGACATAGGATCTCCCCCAATGCACGCCACCGCTCCCGATTTTCGGCCACTCTCATCCAGCTCACTCCAGCCAGCCTTCGAATGTCGTCATCCCATCTTGTAGCAGGGCGTCCAACACTACGTTTACCGAGTCGCGGTCTCCACTCAAGGACGTTATGGCTCCAACGGTTGTCAGTTCTACATCACTGTTAAATGTAAAATTTAGAATATTTCATTAATGAGGATGGAACCATTACAGAGAATACAATATTTTGCAGCCTGTCTTTACCGTTTTCTTTACTTTTGTATGAGAGAACATTCGACTGTTAGTTTGTACGACTTTACGATATACTCGTAAACCGAATTCTCAAAGGAACTAACGTACTTGGGGAAAATTCGTTACACAAGCAATGGATTGGGAAAATGTTGGTCTCTTAAACTTATTCTCTGTAGGAATGTGTTAAGTATTCAGTCTTAATGTGGACTTAGGGATTGAGGGCATTTACATAGGTAGATAACTCGGTTGGTTAGCCTGAATGGTTTTCTCTCTGTTCTACCCATGTGGGCTCTGTGGCGTGTTTTCTCCCACCCCGCGTGTGGTTATTAACGATAAATGTAAATGCGCCAAATTACTTGGAAATTGCGAGGAATGCTACGTTGATTCGCGTTTTCAAAAAATGTTTTATGTGATAGGTGACAGACGAGCAGACTGATCACCGGATGGTAAGCAATTATAGTCCTGTAACACCAGATCAAAAGTGCGCTGTTAACCTTTAACCCCTTTCGATTGGGCCTTCCGCTACCCTCACTCATCCGGCGAAACACAGTGACGGTGCTGCTTCACGGCGGTCGTTTATGCCCATTCATGCCAAAGGGAGGCTCTTCCACGGTAAAATATAACTACTGTAGATACTATTTGTGTGAGAGTAGGTAATAGGTCAAAAGCCTTAGAACTTTTCACCTAACGTCATTGAGTCAAGCAAAGCATTTAATTTCTAAACAATGTTTACCGCACACTCTCGTAATTACTAACCTTTCCACTCCACATACATCAGTAATGCCCTCATCAGCCAATTATGTACCTAATCGTGACTGACGTTAACAGGAATTTCTAAGAGAAACTTGCTTTCCGAAGGAACCTTATCTTATATGTAAGTGCCGCAGTTTTCGTAGCGTCATCGGCAAACAATAACTTGCGATACAAGAGCCTTAAGTCTTTTGTCTCTTAATAGTTGGAACGTAGGAAGACGCTTAATAGTTCGCTCGCATGAAATGATTTATACGAGTATTTTATTACTCACTGACAGTTTACTCACGTGTAGAAGAGAAGCTAATAAGTATTTTTTTTATTCATTGACTGCTTCTGTGGTGTGGTGGGTAGTGGGTCGCACTTTAGACGACGGCTGCGGGTTGGGCCAACTTGTACCTGAGTTTTTCTGTTTTGTAGACATTCTCAGTGTCAGTCCAAATCTGCAAATTGGCGGTCTTGTACCCCTGTAGGTACCTCGGAAAGCATGTTAACATGTTGGTCCTACGCCCGATCTCTCTTCGGTCAGGCCTGTCCCACTCCGCGTGTAGGTATCGAACTTGCAAGTACATGCGGCGTCCCCTCCGGAGGGCCAAATTAGTAGAAAATCACGAACGAGCGGCGACGCACGCGCGACAGTTGCTTGCGATAGAAAGAGAACGCACTTCTAGGTATGAATAATGGTAGGCATTGAACGCTGGGCGGTTGGAATTTCAACGTTACATTATAGTAGTCTGAGTCTTTATTTCCATAAACGGTTTTTAGAAGTGGGTCTTCTGTACCTTGTACTATTATGTATTCTGTGCTTCGGTCTTGTCACAGTGGTGTCCCATCGAATTAAGAGGGCAAAGAAATAAGAGAGTGCACTGTGTTTGCGCACACACTTGAGGACTAAAATCAATTGAAGATACTTGGTAACTAAAGATACTGGGTATTCTTGCTAATCTTGGACAAAAATAAATCATAGAACTATTATTTGTTAGGAGTGAACCAGTTCACTTGAAATTATACTAAAATGATTTATCGCTGTACTATCTCCTGCTATTTCGGGAATATAAAATACACAATTGTTTGATCACAATAATATTGCTTTTTGATGTCAAATACATTTTGGTAATGGGTGAAAAATGCAATGGAGATTTATTTTGGCAAAAATATGAATTCACGGTTTCAGAACGTATTGAAATAAAAAAATATTTTACATTGTTTTTGCGATTATTTCCAAAATACGACCATTCGTTGGTTGATCTATATAAATTAAAGAAGGCCAAAAAAAAATATTTTAAAAATATATTTTCATTTTCCGTTTTGTGTTTAGGTTTACCCGTACCTACACTAAAAAAATGTGTTGACATTCTTTGTTGATGTTTTTTTTCATTGTTTCATCTCTTTTCTTTGTACTGGATTGGGCGTCGGGGGCGTGCCTACCTTACTCCAAACAATTTCGCTAAAGTTTTAAGTACTTTATGCACCTTGAACATTAGGTTGGACAAAGTAGATTACTTACTCCTAAAAGTTTTATAGGCTTAGAGTCTAAAGCTCGCTGGAAATCGTCTATCAAACTTAACTTGAAGAGATTCCATCAAGTGCAAAGTAATCATAATTATATTATATTGAATGATATTTAATTTGTATTGAAATTTGTACAAAAAAAACTATAAGCCGCTTAGTGGAAATGAAGTTAAGTCGGGCCACTAGTTTATAATAATCTTCTTCTATACTATTTATAAAGAGATAACTTCTATGGACAACGACAAGGCTTATAGGTAAACCGAAAACGCGAAACGCTTGCGCGAGGTAATTGGGCACAGCGCCATCTATCGGTTCATTTCTGAATTACGGTCCCGAAGCGAAGTGAGGGCGGGCCACTAGTTAATAATACGTGGTGGGTGATTAAGCCTAACCCCATCATAGTGGTTACTGGTTAAGAGTTGATTTCTAATATGAGAACCTTATTCCTTGTAGCGGGACAGTGGGTATATCTATTATTATACTCTTCTTTATTTTTATAGTAAAATTTTAATATCATTGTACATAATTATTGCATATTTAACACCAAATAACCGTCATAAAAAAGCAACCCCGAAATCCAAAACAGGCAATACAAAGATAATAATAAAGCCATTTAAAATCACCGTTACACAATCCTGTTGAAAAAATATTTGCGAAACAACAAATTATGAACGATCCAGTGGCCCTAAAAGGCCCTCTTATAAAAATAACACAATTAATCCGCGGGCCTTCTATTATTATTCTAAGTTTAAAATGAAACGGGCATATTGAAGTTCACAAAGGAATCTATTCTTCCGAGAGAATGACTTCACTGTTAATAGTGGTAATTTATAGGCGGTAGCGGGAGCGGGTAAGCCCGTTGTTGATTTGGTTTAACCATCATTTATTGACCGATTTGTTACAAAAATATCTATGTTTTTATGTGATGGGTAACTGTAACAGACGAGCAGACAGATCACCTGATGGTAAGCGATTGCCGCCGCCCATAAACACCTGCAACACCAGTATTTTTACGTTTAAAGTGTATTTTTCAGGGAGATTTTGATTAATTTACAAGCTACTCTTTCAGTTATTAAACACATTAGCTTAATTAAGTACGTGTATAAGTACCTATTAAATAAGTTTTATAAGTCCTCTAAATCGAAAACATTGCCAAATACTCGTAACTGAACCCACCAAGGACACATAAACAATATTAGTCAAAATGACCGCCATTTTTAATTAAAAAAAACATTGCTGGCAGAATTGACTGGCTGGTTTGTCAGTAAAATTAAACATAGACTTTTACTATTTATCTCCAAAGAATGGACGCCAATCACTGAATACAGAGTTTATAGGTCTAATGCCACACTCAGAAACGTCATTTAACCTTAATGCTCACTATCTTAATTATGGATAGTCTTATGTGTATTAAAAAAAAATGTCTATATTTTTACTAAAATGACTATGAAGGTATAATTAACGTCTCTGAGTGCGGTAGTAAACTGACAGTCGCTTATTCTCTTCACTTAAGTCTACCTTGTACGGTTTTGTTACAATATCCCCGCACTGCACGCGGCTGGTTCCCCAGTATCGATCAAAATGATTTATTTACATTGAATGAGCATCTCGAATGTTCTATGCAGTATGTGAGATATTAAGAGATAAGTAAAATGACACTTAAGATGCTATTATCTCAGAGCCCGATCAATGTATGTGATGTAGTGAAATATTATTATTATTTAGTTAAGGTTTTTTTGTCTCTCATTTCTGAAGGTTTACAGTTTCACGCGGGGATTTTGCCAAGTGTGAACTGATGACAATAAGAATTTGTATATAGATAAAAAATATAGATATAGGTGACACATACTGATATTGTTAATTTAAGATCATGATGTAAAATTTAAGACTTAATTGTTCAACAAATGAAGCAATCAAACTATGTGATCAGAGGTCGGAATTAGGTAGAGATATTTATGAACTAGCATTGATTTAGATGCCAAATGGTCAACAACTAACAAACCCCATTAACTATTGCATTAAATCCCCTCACCCAAAGAAAATAAAATCGACCGAATCTGTCCTTTCGAATCAGACTTATAACACAATGACAACTTATCGGACGTAATCTGAGAGCATAGCTTTAATCATTATAATGATTACTGTGATACAGATGTTTGTGTTTCGGAGAGGGATTATTTTAAATTAGTCTTTCGATAGTAAATTTGTGACATGAGTTTCCGTATGTGGCGATTTGAGCGATGGTAGCTGAGTTAATAATAATAAATTAACTTGACAGAACATCACTAAGATTTTCCCTCGTGATATGGAAACCAGAAACAACGATGGAACCATTAACACCCAGACCCAATACAAAGTATCTGTTTCATCAACAAACGTTTGTGTTGGTGCGGGAATCGAACCCGCGACCTTTGTGTCTCAACCGGCATTCAAACCACTGTGCTAAAGGAGACATCCTACGGACCTCTCTTGTGGAACGGCAGTAAGTATTTCCTGACGTCTAGACTTAGGGTCCTACAAGAGAAGGGCGTAAGTAATCCTTCTTCAAAAAGCGGGCCACGCATCAGCGACTTCTCTGATCTCGCAGATGTTCGGTGAGGCGGTGATTACTTACGAGCAGGTGACCCGCATGCTACCTCTAATATAATGAAATAAAATAAGAACACCGCACCTATCATACAGAAGGTCGCAAATCCGAGCTTGCACTTCTGTTTTAGGTGGTTTATGAATTTATTTCTCAATTAGAAGTATAAAATATAGTGGCCCGCACTCACTTCGCTTCGCGCTTACGCTTCGGGACCGTAATTCAGAAACGAACCAATAGATGGCGCTGTGCTCAATTACATCGCGCAAGAGTTTCGTGTTTTCGGTTAACCTATAAGCCGTGTCGTTGTCTATAAAAGTTATCTCTTTATAAATAGTATAGATTTCACTTACACCGTAAATAAATTTGCTCGCGCGAGATATACAGGCTGTATCTATGAACATTTAAATCCAAATCACGTGTCCTTTGTCCATTCTGAACCATCTATTGCACCTGTGAATAAAACCCTAATTGTGCCTATCTCTATTAAGGTACAAAGAGATAGGCAACGATATAAAATAATCTATGCAAGTACGGCGATGTTGACAATGCAACTCCTCATAATGATCAAAAGATTGATACAAAGTTATAGTATGGGAGTTGATAAATCGATGGGAATAATCCCCACAAAGAAAACGCTCTATGTCCCAACAGGGTTGACAGGCGAAATCCCAACGGGCCGATGGCCAATCCATAAATAGGAATGGCCGGACTGACTGTTGATAACGCTGCCGTGATGACGGATGGCTTTCGATAGTAACATCCTATTTTGAATTAACTAATAATAATAAATCTACAACCAATATTCAGCTACGACGTCAATTCTCAACGATAGTAACACAGGTAATATATAAGTAGTATCTACTCAAGTGTGTGCGCAAACACAGATGCACTCTCTATAATATTATCTAAGAGGGTAACTCTTAACGTCGTAAGACCCAAAAGCCTTTTAAAAGGCATAAAACAATTGATTTTCTATTGTGTCTGCTGTCTGGGCCTTACCACAAAATAATTACACACAGAAGTTAGACTTTGACCTGATTTTGAATTTAGAAGAGTTCGTTGACATATGCAAGGGTTGTTGCCCGGCATGAGTACATAAGCGCGCGGCCTCTACCATAGACCTCGACAGTTTGACAATCTTATGTCATAAGTTAGGATTAATGTAGTTGAAAAGGCGTTTTTGCCCGTTAGTGCGCATGCGTGAGTACATGACATATTTTTAGCTCTTAGTGGGCAGTCAGCCTTCTGTGTTAATATGTATTTTGTGGCCTTACGACGCTAATTTGATGGGACACCAGTGACACAACCGAAGACAGATCGGGCGCAGGACCAACATCTAAACATGCATTCCGAGGCACGGGGGTACAAGACCGCCAATTTCCAGACTTCGGACTATCACTGAAAAAGAAAGAAAGAAAGAAAGAAGAAATGTTTATTTGGAACCAAATACATATTTACGAAACATAAACAAAAACTGAACAATACAAACAAAAATATACATTGGTACCAAAATGGTCTCCGCTCAGTATCCGGCTGAGCGTGTCACACATTGTGTCACACTCAACCACTGGTATTCTGCGGATGCCAGAACAACGGCCTCAGCCGACGACAGCTAATATCAAAAAACAAACAACAATATTGCTAAGTATATGAATGAAAAATGAAATAAAAATATTAATATAATAAATATATAAAATTTATGCAATAATAAATAATATATAATATGAATAAATAAGTACTTAAGTTATTTGTATTGGCGAAATGTTAGCTATGTATATTGGATAGATGTGAGATGCTATTTTAATATTATGTACTCTTCTGTAAGTTTAGTAAAAAAGACTTGTATTTTAACTTGAAGGTGTAAATTGTGGCGGAGCTTCTTATTGGCGGTGGAATATTATTCCAGCACTTAGTTGCAGAGTACCGGAAACTACCTCGGAATGCAGCGGTATTATATGGTGGACATATAAGGCGATCAATGATCCGAGATTGTCGATGCGTGAATTTTAGCTTTTCAAACAAATATACAGGAGTTTGATGTCTGTTTACTCCAAAGAGTAAACTTGCAAAATGCAAAGCACGGCGTGATTCCATATTCATAAGATCACTCTTATTCAAATAAGGAGTCACGTGTGCTCGACGAGGGATCGAAAAACAGTACCTGGCGCAAGAGTTCTGAACTCGCTGTATGAGCTTCTTGGTTCGACCTAGAAGACACCCACTAATAACCACATCCGCATAATTTAATTTAGATAGGATAAGTGATTCGCATAAGCTAATTCGTAAATTTACGTTGATAAATTGCCTTATTTGGTAGAGCACCCTTAATCTAAAGTAGCATAGTTTAACACAATTAAGTACATGCTTCTCAAACTTTAAATTACAGTCCATCAATACCCCTAGGTTTCGAGCATCAACAACTTGATCTATTTGTGTATTCGCAATTTTGATTATTGGTTTATGGGAGTTAATATTTTCTATTTGTTTCTTGGAGCCTATTATCATAAACTTAGTTTTGGCCGGGTTCAAAATTAGTGAGTTCACGCTTGACCAGTCTGCTATCTGATTTAGATCATTATTAATATCGTTTACGTTTGAGTCCGTATTTATGCTTTTAAAAGTTTTATAGATTTGTAAGTCATCAGCGTACAGATGATGCTTGGAATTTAAGATACATTTTGGTAAATCAGCAGTATATAAAATGAAGAGTAGTGGACCCAATATAGATCCCTGCGGCACCCCCCTATTCACAGGGGAGGTTTCAGAATGTCTTTTGGTGCCATTTGGTAAAACGACCTCTACTCTTTGCGAACGGTTTGTTAAATAGCTCGAGAACCATTTCAACGTGATATCATCTAGTCCATAGTATGTCAACTTCGCTATCAGTAAGGATATGTTTATTGTGTCAAATGCACGAGAGTAGTCAAGCAAGACCAAAATGGCTCCTTCTCCTACATCCTGCCCAGCAAGTATATCGTCAATGACATCTAGAAGAGCCGTTGCTGTACTTCTACCAGCTCTAAAACCGGATTGCTTTTTTGGTAACATGTTATTATCATTTAGATATTTGGTCATTTGCATGCACACAATTTTTTCAACAATTTTCGACATCAAAGGTAAAATGCTAATAGGTCTTAAATCTTTAAATTCTAATGGGTCATTAACTTTAGGGACAGGTTTTATTATGGATACTTTCCAGATGTCAGGATAAATGCCACTGACGATTGACATATTGATAATAGCTGTGATAACACCCAGAGTCCGGGGCAGAGTCAGCATAATCATATCCAGTGATATGCCATCTACGCCCTGGGCATTCGTTTTTATATTTTTGAGAATTTTTAATACAGTTGCCTCGTCAACGGGTTGTAAATTGAATATAGAATTAGAGAATCTATTGAAACAAAAGTAGGTTAATTGTGATATATCAATTGAATTATTTCCTGGTACATTAAGAAAATGGTTATTGATCAAATCTGGGTTAAGCAAAGGTTCAGGTAGGTCTAAATTTTTTTTGTTGAAATCTACAATATTTTGTTTTAGGTTCTTCCAAAGTTTACGGGAATCTTTTATATGATTGTTAATAGAATGCTGGAAAAAGGCAGCTTTTTCAGAATGGATTGCTGCTGTAACAATACTTTTTAGATCTTTATAATACTTTTTATGGCAATCAAGTTTTGTACGCCGACTTTTCGCATAAGCTTGGTCCCTAAGTTTCATCATTAGCTTGACAGTATCCGTTATCCAAGGGTAGCTTTGCTCTTTAACAGTAAGAAGTCTTAATTGGGGCATGCTTATTAAAAAGATCCAGAATTAATTTATTAAATGCAATGAGTGTTTTATTGACATCACCATCCAAGAGCACATTTTCCCAGGGAATATTATTCAAGTCTATGTTAAATAGTTGTAAGTCAATACTTTTGATCGGTCGGTAGCGTATCCAACGAGGGGTAGGTTTAGGTTTTTTCACATTAATTTCAAAGGTAATAAAGGCATGGTTACTGAGATCGGGTATATGATCAACGAACACTTTAACAACTTTTACACTACTGCAGACTATATCCAGTAACGTCTCTGAATGATCGGTAAAATGTGTGGGTTCCTTCACATATTGTTGTAAATTGATAGACTGAAGAAAGTCTTGTAACTTCTTTGAGTTAGTATCGTCTGTGTTTAAAAGGTTTATATTAAAGTCACCCATGAGAATGATATGATCATATGCTGAGAAGGAGCTGACTGACTCAGTCATGGCATCAATAAAGGTGTCTACACAAAGCCATGGAGGGCGATATGCAGTGCCTATGGCGAGTTTCAGTCCATTTTGCTTAACGCCAAGCCACATCTGTTCCACCGACGAGGAGTGCGGATATTCGAGAGAACGCGCATAAACTCCACGCTTAAGATAAAATCCGACACCTCCACCGCGCGAGCGCACGGCAGCCGGGCGCGGCACGTGCCGCAGCCGGTAGCCGGGCGGCGCGGGCGCGCGCGCTTCCTCGCCAGCGCGCAACCAGGTCTCATTGATGGCCACAATATCCGCTCCGTGACGCTGCATCGCGACAATAAACTCATCATGGCGGGTTCCGAGTGAGCATGGGTTCAATAGCCCTAATGATAGATTTTTATGTTTGATGAACTGTAATATATATGTATGTGATATGTGTATGTATCTACAATTACATATATGCTGTTTCAGTAGAGTTAAATGTCGCCGATTCAAATTGTATGATACCCTATAAGTGTCCTGATACGTGAAATTTAATTCACTAATAGAAATATTATTATGTTGATACAAAACATGTTTACTTTTAGATTTGCAGAAAGAAATTAATAAATACACATTAAAAATACAGCATATATAATAATAATAATAATCGGTATGTATCGATTTAAGCCATGATAAGCAGTACTGTAGTATATAAAACGGTATTAAGAAAGGAATTGACGCGGATAAAATATAGTAAACTTTGCAATATGTTTTCCTTGCTTGCATATTACACACAACCAGAGTATATAATCGGAAAATTACAATATTTAATAGAACAAATGAATTTTTCCTTAAAATGTCACAGTGGACCATATTAAAACTATTTAACAAGTTACCTAAACTTGAGTAATTAGTAATTAAATTACAATTAAAAAACACAAAAAATATAACAAGACTATATATATAGGAACTATTAACTTTGTAACATATAGAAATATTATAAAAGCGTAATGAAACCAAATATAAAATATTAGTTATCAACACTAACATCATTGACACCAAAAACCTTTGCTATGTCACAGTCTGTGCGGATGCGGAAGCTTTGCGTTCCCTGTTCTCGACGCGCAAAGATCCTTCCATCTTTGGTCCACACGTACTTCCAGCTGCGACGTTTAGCTGCCTCACGTGACTTCTGAAATAGCTGCCTGTTTACTCTCGTAAGGCGCTCGTTGATGTAGTAGGAGCGGGTAGTAGCTGCCAGGCCCATGCCCTCCGTAGTGAGTCCGCGGCGGACCCGCGCGGCTCGCAGCAAGTCGTCTCGCGGCGCCCGGCGCGCCAGCCGCGCGACCAGCGGCCGCGGGCGCGGCGGGGCGCCGCCCTCCACCAGCGCACGAACCGGCCCGGCTCGCTCTGCACTCACCACGTCTCGGTCACACAGGTCGACTCCTAGTTTCTTGGCTACAGTCAGTAGTAAATGTGTTGGGTTTTCATTAGCTGTCTCCGGGAAGTTTGAAATCTCAACATCATTCATTAGTGCTTCCTGATCACGTTCCTGGATCTCCGTTTTTAATTGTGCAATTGTTTGTTCCAACAGAGCAATTTCACCACTTTTAGATTCGAGTAAATCAATTTTCGATTCCAATTTGTCCAGTCGATTATTTTGAGCCATTATAGTAGACGAGAGTTCCGCCATAGTTTCTCGAAAAATACTCATTTCCAGCCGCATTGCTCGCATTTCGTTTAGGAGCAGTTTCTCTATGCTGGACTCCGCGCAATCTATGTTAGATGTCATTGCTGCCTGAGCGGTAACTTCGGGCGATTTCAAGCATTGCGCCACATTTTGACTCCTATCACACCATTTGTTTGTAGAAACGTCTGCTGATTCTACTTGAGGTAACTCATTTGCCTGAAGAGTATTGTCGAGCATACTTCGATTGCCTTGGCGCACTGGAATAGTGGGGGAGGAGCGGCATGACTCATTTTTTTTCAGATCACCGACCGAAGTAGAAACCGAGTAATGTGGATTTAGCCTTTCATAACAGGGTTGACATTTCCATGCTTTTCTTTGCTCCGTAGTCATTAATCTAAATCTTTTCTGGGACACATTACCGCAATCTAGATCATACCATTTAGTGCACTTGGAGCATTGAAGGCATTCCCTGTCTCGATCTTTAATTGCGGTCAAACATTCAGCACATTTTTTCGTCGGCATCGTGATAACAGCCAATAATTCAAAAATGTGCAAGATGTATTTCAAGCAAATGTAGCCTAGAGTGCCAAAAAGCGCGCGTCCAATCAACCACTTTACGTTGAAGCGCTGTCAGCCGCTAACACAAGCAATGAGTCGTTAGCGTTCGGTCGCGCCCAGAACGTCGTAAGCGCCGTGCGATGAGCGTTACTTACGCGTCTTCAACAAACACCTCACTTGGAACACAAATTGTTTTGAAATTTTGTTGTTTACTTGAAATATGGTATTTAAAACATAGTATTTTTCACTGTCCTATTGTTAAATAGATACTTAGTTAATTAAAGGTTATGGTTTTGCACAACACTTGATGAAATCTTCACATAAAACAATTAAACTGATTTAATAAACTGGAGCTACGTTTTTAGCTGCCGTCTGGCTTGCGCGCCATTGTCACTGAGAATTTCTAAACAGAAAAACTCGTTGAGGTACAAATTTCACCCTAACCTGGAGATCGAGTAAGAGAGTCAGTGCGCTTTTTTATGTATAGGTAACAAAAAAGACCCTATTTTTTATTTGTGTCTTGAACGGCCTCACAGAAGACCGGCGTGAAGCAGCGCCTGCGCTGTGTTTCGACGTGTAAGTGAAGATACAATTAGGGGTTAAGGGTAGTTGAAAGATTGGCAGCACCTTTGTGTAACACCCAGCAACCGCTGGTGTTTTGTGTGTCTATGTGCGGCGGTAATGGCCTATTATTAGGTGGTAAATCTGCTCGTGTACCACCTATAACAATAAAAAAAAACAAAGACAAGTGTTAATTACACAAATGTTTATCCATAGTGCGGATCAACCAAACTTACGACCTTTAGCGTATAAGGCATTAGGATCACTTCTAAATGCGCTATCTGGCCTGTACTTTTGTAATAATATTCAGTATGATATCAGCTCCAACAGATACTATCAACAGATGAATTGGATATGTACAGTACATACATCCACACATCAATGAATAGAAATCTCGCTTTAAACTTCAATCGATTCTCACCTTAACGTCAAACGCGTTTGGTTTAATTTCAATTAAGGAAAGACAGATTGTAGTAAACTGATGTGTGGCTGCCTGTACAAGCAATCTGCTAAAGTCGTCCAGTCAACAAATACGAGTACATTGGAAGTGGATTAAGGTTTCTGGACTAGGGAATGGATTAATACCTGGACCACCGTCGTTTGCACGGACCCTTACTTTGCTGGTTCTGATATCAACAATATCACATATATATTATATAATATAATATCATATATATAATATATGGCCTACAATCTATCTTAGCTAGTTTGTTTAAGCTCGATTTGTTTATGAGCGAGCTCACATTTGGTTTTAGAATTGAAAATCAGATTGTAAAAAATATTTTTTTATCTGTTAGGTGGCAGTGACGTACAGACGGATATCAGGATGATGGTAAGCGATTGCCGCATTCCATAGACACCAGTGGGGAGTCACAAGTTTAACGAGAGATTTGGAACCCATAAATGCACAAAAGGTTACAAAGAAAAATGGTTAGGTAGGTAATCATCATTATTGGTTATCCGGTAATAGGAGGACAGTTCAACATTTTTAAACAAAATGCTTGTATCGTTCAACAGCAAGGTACTTACAACCAAAATATTGAGAAAAAAAAAAAACAGTTTATTATGAAATGTACTAAAAATATCGGTCATAAATGTAATCTTTTTATTAGATCAATTCAAAAACTATTTACATACTTTACTCAAATTCCAGCGAAACAAACCGGACAATTCTCTTTATGCTATTATACAAACAGACGCCGTATTCATAATTTTAATAAAAACTTACCCCGGAGATACAACCCAATATTGCATTCATACAAACATTACCGACAATGTGCCATGGTAGAAAAAACCATAATAATCTTCTTACACCGTAGGGCCCCATAATACCATGACCCTCCTTACGAAATTCACGTGTTATTTTATGCTCTATTGCTTTGTATTAAGGTTGTATTCAACCAGGGATTTACCACATTACCATAATTTCATAACGAAGGGGAACAGATTTTCTAATATTACATATTTTGATTTTTTACGCGACTTTTGTCGAAGCTTCATATTTCGCGCTAATGTATGAGATAAGTCGATTGTGGGAGGGGAATCCTTTGTGTCCATTCATGCCTGGCCGGCTCGCAGTATAATATTTATCTACTTCAGTAAATATTGCTTTTATTTGATTGTAGTTAGGGATATTAATGGTTTGGGAACTTATTCGTTGGCTTCAAGTTTTGACATTAAATCGATCATTGTGTAGTATAGTTAGCACAGTGAACTAAGATAGTTAGTAAGATAGTAGAACAAGTTGCAAGACTTACGACGTTTTTTCTAGTAGATCCACTATTTATGGCTTACTAGCTTTTGCCCGCGACTTCGTTCGCGTGGACTTTAGGTTCGTAGAAACCTCAAAAATTGTAGCCTATGTGTTATTCTGATGTATAAGCTATAATGTGGTAAGGTTTCATTCAAATCCATTCAGTAGTTTTTACGTGAAAGAGTAACAAACATCCATACATACAAACTTTAGCCTTTATAATAGTAGTAGGATTCCCGTCTGTCCATCCTATAATTGTCCAACCCGGGAGGACAGTGACACAAATTAATTAAAAAGTTCCCGATTTCTACCCCCTCTTGGTACTGAGAAAGGGTAGACAACGGGAATGTTTTATACCTTTGTGTCATCCGCCCGGGGTGGACAAACATAGGGTGGACAGCGGTAATAAGCCTTATGTATGTATTTATTTGTGGCGTTTCTCATACCATAACACAAATGATTGAGTTACTTACTTTGGGGTCAGGTCTATTTCTTATATGCTAGATTGCACACGAGTCAACTGATGTTATATGTACTGTTTTTTTTTTTTGCGATTATAGATTGATTATTTTGAACTTAACGGATTCTGACCTGAGTAAATTTATCGCAATAAATTTTTCAATTCGAGTTAATATGCCATCACAAAGGTATTAGTAGTATGTTACTAAATTTATGGATGAATACTATCTAAAATAACTTATTATTATTTATTATATCTACGAGTACTTATTGTCAAAATGACTAATTAGGATTAATGAAAATAACGAGTTATGATTATTGTGATTGTGAAGGTAGACATTAAGTATGAATATCTTTCATTGATTAATTTCTCTTAACATTGTCCTGATTTCGTAAGGAGTAGCTTGTACACTTGAATTAATAATATCAAAAATAGAGGAATTAGAAAATAAAATAATTACATAATATGTTGTTTAATTAAAATACTGATATATTTTATTAAATCGGATTAGAAAGGAATCCCATGATTGAAAAATTTAGTTTTGGTGCGATAAGGTAAAATAAACTAGAACTTTCTGTTGACTATATTTATTTGCGAATGGATAGGACTTTACGCAATTAATGTGATTAAGATTGGATACTGATGCTATTTGTTTTCTTTTCATGTAAAATGGACGAATAACTGAGACAAAGGTAAGATTACGATAAGATAGCGAGAACATACAAGGAAGAAGACATCTATGTTTTGCCATTGACATCTGACCAAAAATCTTTGGATGTTACAAGGGCGATCGACGTGCCTCGTGATTATGATTATGAGCTGGAAAGTTCTTTGGATTTTGAGTGGACAAAGGAGTCCGCTGGATTAGGATGATGATTATGATTAGTTATGACTATGATGATTAGATATGTTTATAGCATTAGGAGTGAGCTAGGAAATGAATTGAATTTTGAGTTGACAAAGGAGTTCGCTGGATTAGGATGATGATTATGATTAGTTATGATTATGGTGATCGAAATTAGGAGTGAGCTAGGAAATGAATTGAATTTTGAGTGGACAAAGGAGTCCGCTGGATTAGGATGATGATTATGATTAGTTATGATTATGATACCATTGTTTCAAGAATTAGGAGTTGCCTAAGAAGTTTGCTGGATTAGTATAATTTAATTAGGAAGTACATTGAAATTTGAATGAATATGGGGGTTCGATGGAATAGGATCATACTAAGATTTTTTTACTGCATTTTGAATGGCCTGAGTGGTTGGCTGGATTATAATTACACCGGGATATATATCGGATTGAAAGTGGACTCTTGAGTAGGTATACTGGATTAGGATGATGATTATGATTAGTTATGATTATGGTGATTGATTAAATAATTAGGAATGATCTAGGAAATGAATTGAATTTTGAGTGGACAAGGAAGTTCGCTGGATCAGGATGATGATTATGATTAGTTATGATTATGGTGATTGATTAAATAATTAGGAATGATCTAGGAAATGAATTGAATTTTGAGTTGACAAAGGAGTTCGCTGGATTAGGATGATGATTATGATTAGTTATGATTATGGTGATTGATTAAATAATTAGGAATGATCTAGGAAATGAATTGAATTTTGAGTGGACAAGGAAGTTCGCTGGATCAGGATGATGATTATGATTAGTTATGACTATGATGATTAGATATGTTTATAGCATTAGGAGTGAGCTAGGAAACATTGAGTTTTGAGTGGATAAGGGAGTTTACTGGATTAAGATGATGATTATGATTAGTTATGATTATGGTGATCGAAATTAGGAGTGAGCTAGGAAATGAATTGAATTTTGAGTTGACAAAGGAGTTCGCTGGATTAGGATGATGATTATGATTAGTTATGATTATGGTGATCGAAATTAGGAGTGAGCTAGGAAACATTGAGTTTTGAGTGGATAAGGGAGTTTACTGGATTAAGATGATGATTATGATTAGTTATGATTATGGTGATCGAAATTAGGAGTGAGCTAGGAAACATTGAGTTTTGAGTGGATAAGGGAGTTTACTGGATTAAGATGATGATTATGATTAGTTATGATTATGGTGATTGATTAAATAATTAGGAATGATCTAGGAAATGAATTGAATTTTGAGTTGACAAAGGAGTTCGCTGGATTAGGATGATGATTATGATTAGTTATGACTATGATGATTAGATATGTTTATAGCATTAGGAGTGAGCTAGGAAACATTGAGTTTTGAGTGGATAAGGGAGTTTACTGGATTAAGATGATGATTATGATTAGTTATGACTATGATGATTAGATATGTTTATAGCATTAGGAGTGAGCTAGGAAACATTGAGTTTTGAGTGGATAAGGGAGTTTACTGGATTAAGATGATGATTATGATTAGTTATGACTATGATGATTAGATATGTTTATAGCATTAGGAGTGAGCTAGGAAATGAATTGAATTTTGAGTGGACAAAGGAGTCCGCTGGATTAGGATGATGATTATGATTATGAGCTGGAAAGTTCTTTGGATTTTGAGTGGACAAGGAAGTTCGCTGGATCAGGATGATGATTATGATTAGTTATGATTATGGTGATCGAAATTAGGAGTGAGCTAGGAAATGAATTGAATTTTGAGTTGACAAAGGAGTTCGCTGGATTAGGATGATGATTATGATATGAGCTGAAAGTTTCTTTGGATTTGAGTGGACAAGGAAGTTGTGGAACAGGGATGGGATGATATGGTTGATTAGTTATGAACTATGAGATAGATTAATATGTTTATAGCATTAAGGACGTGAGCTAGGAAACATTGAGATTTGAAGGTGGATAAGGAGTGTTTACTGGATTAAGATGATGATTATGATTAGTTATGATTATGGTGATCGAAATAGGATGTGAGCTAGGAATATTGAATTGAATTTTGAGTGGACAAAGGAGTCCCGCTGGATTACGGATGATGATTATGATAGTTATGATTATGGTGATTGATTAAATAATTAGGAATGATCTAGGAAATGAATTGAATTTTGAGTTGACAAAGGAGTTCGCTGGATTAGGATGATGATTATGATTAGTTATGATTATGATACCATTGTTTCAAGAATTAGGAGTTGCCTAAGAAGTTTGCTGGATTAGTATAATTTAATTAGGAAGTACATTGAAATTTGAATGAATATGGGGGTTCGATGGAATAGGATCATACTAAGATTTTTTTACTGCATTTTGAATGGCCTGAGTGGTTGGCTGGATTATAATTACACCGGGATATATATCGGATTGAAAGTGGACTCTTGAGTAGGTATACTGGATTAGGGATTAGACAAACCTATTTTTTTATTGGATTTGGAGTGGACCTAAAAGAGTTGCTATCTTAGAATTACACTAGGGAATTTATTCGATTTAGGTCATATCGGCCAATTTGATTATATATTACTAAACTGGGATGTTTGTTAAAGTAGGAGTAAATTATAAAATATTTTATGAGATACGGTAGTAATTCGATGATGACTGATGATAGTTTGATGACAACTTGAAACTCAATGATAATTCTATAGTAATTCTACGATAATTTTACGATGACCCTATGATACTTTGACGGTAGTGATTAGGACGATAGTATGATTAGGATGGTAGTGATTATTCATAACCCGAAGATAAATGAATACTTAACATCAACTTTATATTACCTCAATGATCACTCAATGAGCCAATAAGACTTGTAATAGAATCACGATAATATGGGCTAATGGGACTGTGTTATGTCAACGACAGATCACTGTTAGGTACATGATAGATCTATGGTAAATATATGATAAGACATGATAGTTCTATGACGTCTCTATGATGATCCTCGATTAATCTATGATAGTTTCTGACTTTATTAATTTGCGCACTGATTTATTCGGATGCCCAAATGACGGTGGCAGTGAGCTTTCAATTTTCCCCGATCCATGATAGTGAGTAGATTTATCTTGATAAATCCATGATAAATTTCGGACTTTATTAATGTTAATTGATTATCATTTGCGTGCTTAGGTACATATTCGTATGCCCAAATGGCATGACGTTGAGCTTTTAAAATATGCCTGCCCGACGAGAAATTGATAAGAACCTGATATGGTCCGGACAGAGTTCAATATGTACCTATAAAACAATACTACAATGTTAATTCTATGATAAATTCAAATGATGGATCTATGACAACTCTAGTAATTATTTTATGTTCATGATGACTTTAATGATCATTCGCTTGACAAATAGGTATAGTTTTCTGATTCTGTTTACTTCAATAACTCCACGATTAGTCACGTCACGAGACGAGACTTCAATGACGATTTTATGATATTTTAAATGACGACTTTACGATTACTTTCAGGATAATTGAAGTAATTAGTCCATACTTCAACTTTTATGAAGGTTTCATGATGAATTCGAATGATAGCTCCATGATAAGTTCAATGATGAATCCGCGATAACTTTAAAGCACATGTCGCCGAAAGTTGGTCGACTTGCGATTTGGATTGTTTTACGGTGACATGTAGGTATCATTGATAAAATAAACGATAATTCAATGGGAGAATAGATGTCAAGTTATACAACTGATTTTAGTATCTTTTAGTGAATAAACGTGATTATTATTAAGGATATTTTACTAGTATAGTAATTTCACGATATTTATCGTTGATTCTAGAATACAATGATTAATGACAATGTTGTTGCTTTATTAAAGCCAATGCCAACAAATGGTTAAGAAATTATTCAAGTAGGAAAAATTCAAACCATGAAAAACTACTTATGCTATTTAAATGATAATTTATAAAAGGATAGGATAAGTTGACCACTGAAGATAAGTAATAATATCTAATAATTAGGTATTGATGACTCGAGACGACAATAGGTATTGCTGACAGTAGGATATTCAATGTAATGACAATTTATGATCGATACTTAACTATGAGGTTCGTGACAATTGATGATATATATGTTACTGACTATTTGTGAAAATGTATAAACGGCAATCGTATATACTTCATGGCTTAATTATGTGGTGTTAAATAAGGAGGATAGTAGAATTATTTTGACAACAAAATAGTTACATACATGATTAAAGATTTATTTATTATTTACTATAATAAGAGTAAAAGTATATGAAAATTGAAGGTATGCTTAAAAAATGCGGATTTGCGGAGCAATATCTCAATATTTCTGGTAAAAGTTAGGATGCCGAGAAACTACTAGCATCTTCAAAAAAAAAATGAAGTTGATGGATATTATGTGCAAAGGGGGAGGCTGTTTCCTCTCCGCGAGCAAACAAATTATGAAATTATGCACTTGTGACGGTATCGTTAATTTAGCACGTATGAATGTTGTAAGGAACTTAACTTTAAATGATGATACATACTAGCAAACAAAGACCTCTGATCACAAAGTCTGTGGTATAAAACTAATCCAATAAAGGGAGGGGTTGGTTGATAGGTTTATTTATGAAAATAAAAGTAAATCGTTTATCCTTCTTTGACTTCGTGACGACATATTTATTGGGAGATGTAACGAGTAGTAGCCTATATGAGATTACCTACTATTATGATTGGGACAGGTTAAATTCTAATATGGAAAAACCATGGACTTGTATTTTATTTAGATATCAAGTAGGTATTTGTGTATGTTAGATACTAGATGTATTTAGTCGATTTAGAATTCCCGAAAGAAAATAATAAATAAAAGGGGAATAACAAATTAATGGAATAATCCAGATAAAATGAAACGCTATTCATTGAATGGATAGTTATTTGACTGCGATGAACTTGTTTCAGGTAAAGATCTGTTTAATTGAAATTTCAATACCTACTGAATTTTCAGAGGTAAAATACATATTTTATTCTTGGAAAGGTCATTATTAAATGAATTGTCTTATTTCGAAACGATTTTATAGAGGATTTATATTTGAGTTTCTGACATTGTGAATTGAATTCGATGCTTTTAAGGAGTTCTCGAAAAGAGTTTTTCTTTTTAATTTTTAAATAGTTCTTTTCGGTAAAGATCGGTATTCAAAACCAAGGGTAGATTACAAATTTAATGGTACCTAATACGATTGATAAAGTGTCCCGTATGGGTTTACGAGGAGTAAAGTATATATTTTTAATTCGGATAGATATTTACTATAAAAATGACTGAACTGATTAAGGATTAAAGTTTGGTGTTGTAGGAATAGTGGTGAACTTTGTGGAGTAAGTAAAAATTATGGAATGATTACCTTAAAGTATAAGGTTGATATCAAGAACAATAGTAGCCTTTGTTTATTAAAGCTAATCGCTCCTTCAGTATTCAAGGTAGATAGATGTATTTTCTTTATTGTGCGGAAATGGAATTCATGAGTGAAACAATAGCAAAAGACACAGTACACCTGTATACATCCAGGGGATCTAACGATATCTATATACTCCGGGACAGTAAACCAACCATTGTGTGGTTACATTAGGTAGCTCGTACGTACGCGCAAATTACGCCGATTTCATGGCTATACCTTTTCGAAGTTATTATTCACTGGTACTAGTACTCAAAGAACGAATGATTAAACGGAAAGTAACTTGATCTTACTAGGATATTATATCATGACTTGATTTCTAAGGACGAAGTAAGATTCGTTTGTCTGACTCCGAATACAAATGTTCCTTTTCTTTGGACGAAGTTCACTTGGCAACATGTTTATAGGTAAGGAACGAAACATATCGACTTTATAACTTGTATAGCTATGTGTTCGCTAGCACATTGATCGGATTGACCTCAGGAGTTGTTGATAGGTGACGCATTCCCTTGTTCCTCACTGAAAGTCTTACAGTACATGGTATGTACTTATGTAAACTCTGATCAGGTACCTAAAACATGATTAAAGTAATAAGAAAAATGTATTAAACTATTGGATATGGAAGTATTCATACTCAATGTAGAGTTTAAGTTATCTGTGCACAATATCTCTTCCAGATGGATGTAAAAAAAAATGATATTTAAAGTAATTATTTTGACGTAAATAATAGATATGACAAAAAATAAATAAAAAGGGACGAGTATGTTTAGTAGTTGAGACGCCTTAATAAAATTACTTTCCATTCGTTACTGATCAGCGTTGGACGATAGGTAACGTGATTAAAAATTATAAACGTAGGTATAGGTATTGTGGAAACGTATCTTACCATACGGGATCTCTAGGTGAAATGAAAGAATCAATAATAAAAAAAAGGGTTAATATATTTGAATAACTGTGGATAAGTATGATGATAACCTTTTGTTAATTATCTTAGATGAGGTGTCGACGCGACAATATAATATCTTGTAAACCACTGTAGGACTTACCATATTCTAAACAAATATGATAACCAAATATTAATGAATATACACAAGAATATAGTTGATATGAGATTTTGACTACGGCAACTAAAGATGACTCATTGAGAATTTAAAAAGATTTACTACTGAGTTTCTTGCTGGTTCTTCTCAGTAGAAATAGGCATTCCGAATCAGCGGTAGATCACTTGACATTTTCAAATGTTCTGTATAGACTGAATAAATAATTTTAATCCAAAATAAACATACCTCTTAATAATCTTTATTTGAAAGGAAATAAATATTATAATATACTATTTGTAACTTTTATTGGCATCAACGAAATTGTATTTATTTCATACTTAGTTAATACAAAAAAGATGATGTTACTTCTGCTGACAAATTACTTACATAATGTACTTTTCATTCACAATACTATGAGTAGGTATAGCTGGACCTCAGCAATGAAACGAAATAACTCTTGAATAACAAGGATGTTTGGTATTTTGAGCAAATGGTTTTTATTTTTTTTGTCTGATAATGTTCATAAATATTAGGTACAATAATAAAAAAGGGAACGAAGTAAAATATTCCGAATGTCATGATTTATGTAATTAGTTTAAATATTATGATTTATTTGTTTTGTTTGTTTAACTATGACTTTATTTACTCGGATTAACTATGATTTTATTTGCTTATTTTAAATAGGATTTTTATTTTGTTGAGTTTCAATTCATAATGTTGTTTATGTAAGTAGGTAGTAGGTACGTATGCCAGGAGGCTATACGATGTCGGATGGCCGAATGTCATGATTTTTAATATTTGATTAATTTAAAAGTATTTAATTTGACTGTTGATGGTTTTTAAAAAACTAAATTAAATTATTGCCACCGGAAACTGATCGATTTTCGATTGGCGCCAAACCGACACGTTGACTAATCGGTTGGCGGGCAAATGTGCAGTTCGATTTGAGCAGCCGTCCGTTGCGGACGTTTCACTAGTAGGCCTATGATAAGTAAAAGTTCTGTGTGTTAACCGATATACCGATGACTATCTGTAATTGTGAATCTCTGTAATCTGAAAATGTGAGTGCGGAATAAATGACATGAAAAGAGGAGTCTGGAGTTTTATTATAATCATTATTTGCTGGTATTGCCAAATTTTCTGTTTTTTTTATGTGATAGGTAGCAGACGAGCAGACGGATCACCTGATGGTAAGCAATTGCCGCCGCTCATGGACACTTGCAACACCAGTGGAGTTACAAGTGCGCCGCCAACCTTTTATCCCCTTCCTACCCCGGGTGGGCCTCCGGTACCCTCACTCACTCAGCGAAACACAGCACAGGGGCTGTTTCACGCCGGTTTTCTGTATTCGTAAATTCTTTGTTTTTCAGTGTAAGTAAGAATTGGTCTTTACACTGTGTGTAGAGGGGCTAGCAAGAACATTTTGAAGAATTCGTAAGGTAACATTATCGTGTTCCACGTTACGATTACGCTAGTACCAAGAAGTAACTTTGTCAATGTATCGTATCGTACCATTTCCTTCAAAAATATACTGTATAAATGTTAGTTATTTAATCTAAGGACGGGCGCACACGTAACGGTATTATTTTTATTGACATTTCTACTGTCAATTTTAGTTATGCATATAGTATGTAGCAGTTCTCAAAGCCGTATTCCTCCATAAATTGACATCAGAATCTTAAAGAGAACTCTGCTAATAAAAAGAAACCTTTCAGAATGTATATTTTAAGATCCAGTTAGTAAATTCGGAGGAATATGGATTTAAATACTGCCACGGTGATGACATCTTGTTGAAAATGACCCACGGGCGATAGAGGGAGCTGTTAAATTTTTTTATACAAATTTTATCTGTACAAGGTTAGAAGGGTACAGTGGGCAGGACAGCTGTGTTTGCCGTGCCCACGCATATGCAATCATGATAATCAAAGAATTGTTTTGACTTTAAAGTTTCCATTACATAGTTACAGCTAGAGAAAAAAACATTGTCAAAGTCTCTGGAGTAACGCTTGATAAAACGAGCTTTTTGATTGAATTGTACAGACAACCGCACATCAAGTTACCACAACTTGACAAATCTCCTCAATCGATATTCGACTCAATATGTTTGACAGTAAGATGAGAGTCGATTAAAGGAATTTGGCTGTGGGTAACTGTGAAACAAGCCGCATCGGCTGACGCAATCCAAAGATTTTTAATTAGTATCTAGTGTACAAATTTGGTGTTACTTTGTGCAGTGAAGTGCCGCAGGGTGATATTAATATAAGAATCATTGAATTGTGTCATTTTTAACACTGCTATTGTGTGTCGAGTGAGTTGCACGTGAACAATTTGCTTTGACCTAATAGAGTCTTAAAACCTACGGCTTTGTTAAAAATAGTCTCCACAGAATCCTTAGGACATTAAAACGCTAAACACCGGCGTTTTATTGACTGTGACTTCGACTGACTTCGACTGTTGACTACACTTTATCAAACTACACTTGACATTGGCAAAATTAAATGTGTCATGAACACAATACAGGCCATAATAAAAAAAAATAAAATAAAGGAATTTGACAGTTTTGTATACTTTGATGTGTGGCTGTATATACTACGGTTCCGTCAGTTAGAAACTAAATACTAAATCAACTACCGAATAACAAAATATACTATTGTATTTATGCACAATACCTTCGGTTAATTTATCACCCAGCATAATAGCATAAGTCAAAACAACGCCATAAGCGAGCTGAAACTGACAGCCTAACTTAGAATGCGTTAGTTGCGCACATTACCCTAACTTAAGACTCCTATTTAACACTGAACTAAATATGGAGTATATAGGATGAATATGAAGTCACTTTTCACTTCAACTCACACAGGCACTCTACTACAGTACAGAATAACATACGCCGACGGTTTTGACGCTAGTTGTAAATACTCTCGGCATCAAAAAACGCACATCTGCCTAGTTTTCATATTAACGTGCTCATAAAAGACGAGCATATAATGGCAATGTTAAGTAAAAATCTATATCTATACTATTTATAAAGAGATAACTCCTATAGACAACGACAAGGCTTATAGGTAAACCGAAAACACAAAACGCTTGCGCGATGCAATTGAGCACAGCGCCATCTATTGGTTCGTTTCTGAATTACGGTCCCAAAGCAAAGTGAGGGTGGGCCACTAGTTAATTATAAAACTGCATTTTGTTGTAACAAATTAAACCAATTAAGGCAACGCCGCGCGTCTTGTCTAGACGGAGAATTATACGTATAATACCTACTTATTTCCCTTAGCAAGAATAGTAAACAATGACGCCGATATCGAAATAACGGTTCCTTTCTACAAATATCCACAATGATAACCAAAAGTAACTGTGAGTTTAAGATAGACCTCATCCTGGGCGCTTAAACATGAAAAAACCCAATCTCCAAATCCCAAAGATAACCAGGTAAACTTGATAACTGAAGTGTTGCGTTCAAACACGTAGAAAGATAAATAGCACAATAGCTAAGGTATGCTCTAAAATACTCGAGAAGTATAGCAATAAAAGAACAATGAGCTATCACTTCAAATAATGGAACAAAGTCAAGTATTTCAAGAGCAAACAAAAACTTTGCATACGGAATATTTTTAACAAAAGCATGTAAATTCGAAAACAATACGTTTACACGAAAACAATTCGAACCTCTTTTGTTTAATTTTGTAGGGAACTCAGGTACCAAATCTTTTTTAAGTCGGGATTTAAGTACCAGGGAAGTTTCAAGATATTCTAAGAACTATAAGTTTTTAATCTTTCTTAGAAATCATCATCACACTTTTTTCACAGTTGCATTCGGACATCGTTTTGTAGTGGTACGCTTAGACCATGATCAGGAGGCGATTCTATGGCTCTCGAAATTTAAATTGAATTAAAAATTTGTATGGATGAATGTATGGAATCTCTAAATTATTTAGATTGCCCGCCAGTTATCGGATTTAGCCCTAAAATTGCCCCTCTAGACAAATGTCTAGAGGGGCCTAAATAGACGGTGCTTGTAAATGGATTAAAATTTCGATAAGTTGTTAATACTTATGTTATTCCCTCAAGTACACGTTTTCTTATTTAATTTCTAATTAGAGGCAATGAACATTTTAAAAATTACAAAACCCTGCGGGCGTATCCTAATATAATGTTTGAGGTCATTGCCCCTAAATTGCCCTATCGAATCCGATCACAGATCTTGATCCTGGATTAAGTAATTACAGCGACATTAGAAGCAACTGTGAATTACAAGCTAAGATGAGAGAGAGAGAGAGAGAGTTATGTACCTACTCGTAAGAGAATTATGAAATAGATTCCTATTATGCCGTGTCAATGTTGTATTTTCCGTTTTCCGTTTCCTTGTATTAAGTAGCAAGACACTACTAAAATATCTGCCACTTTTGCTTTAGCAACTTGGATAGATAAGCCTTTAGGGTTGCCTTGCCAACAATACAGTTAAAAACAATATGAACTGTCTTTTACTACATTATTATTTAACTGTTAAACAAAGTTAAGTATAAAAAAAACTGTTTTTAGCACCAAAGTGTGAGCCTTAGACGCTCGCTGAAACAAATTTTACAGTCACTAAATTAAACATTAAAATGTAAATATATGTAAAATATTTTTCTACATCATATAATTAAAAAAAAATACAGATTGATTATTTGTTTACTCAGACCTAAATTTACCTACTATTATATAATAAATACATATTATTATTTCTTGTAAAAAAGTTGGCAACCCTAGGATAAGCTTGAGACTGAACTAAGTCAAGAGTCAAAGAGAAGATTCTACGAATTGGTTCTAAGTTTGATAAAATTTTAGATAAACTATTTGAAATGAAACAACTACAACTACATTAAATTGAGCGTGTCAATTAGCTGGTTTGACTTATTCAGAGCTTGTTTGTTTTAGATCAAGTAGAAAGCTCTATTTCTCCACTCGGGTGGAGTTCGATTTGCCAAAAATAAATCAAATACGACGAATTTGACGACCCGGTTGGTTCAGTGGTAGTGAGATAAAGTGAATGCTGCGTCTGGGCCAAGGGTTGCGGGTTCGATCCCCGCACAGTACAAACATTTGTGTCTATGAACATGTCTGTTTGTACTGGTCTGGGTGTTTTCTATGTATTATAAGTATGTATTTACAAAAGAAAAGTATTATATGTATATATTTGTAATCCCACTGTTGGTTCTGATATCTGTAACACAGGTGCTTGAGCTACCTATCTCAGAGTCAGATCAATGTATGTGATGTAGTGAAATATATAATTAATTAATTATTATTAAATAAAACACTGGTCGCTGTTGTTTCACTCATGTAGGTAGGTATTCTACTTCTATATAATAATATAATTTACGTGAACTAATAAGGCAACGAATCTAATAATACACTGAATTAATCGTAAACAATACGATCAGCGATATCTCTGTTGCCTTTAAAAATTCTCAAAAGAAATTCACATGGCTGATCAAAGCTATTGAAGAAAGTTAAAGAGCCATTCAAATAAAAATGTTCTTTCAGATTAGTTAGAAAGGATGTTCCAAAGATTTTATGTACTATTTTTGGCTATTAGCGGTTGTAGGTATAAAATCCACGAATCTTTGGACGCAGTAATGCCCTTAGTATTCTTCAAACCGAATTATCGTATTCTTCAAACCTAGTTTTCATATTATTTAAATCATAGTTTTCACAAAGTTCAAGTAACTCTTACCATTAGCAATCCGACTGCTTGTCTGATACCTATCACATAAAAAAATAACAAGGTACGTCATTTCATTTAAGAAGTTTGGCAATGTCACACTACAAACTTACGTCATCGCTAACATGACACGCGGTGTTTCTAACATGACGCTCGGTGACGCTAACATGACGTTTGGCCTTTCCAAAATGACGAGCTGCGTTGCCAACATGACTAACTGAGTATAGCGTTGACAGACGACGCCGCAATGCTTATGTAATGTAATGTAATGTAAAGTGGACTCCTGTTTCCGCACTTAGACTCCTATTTGGTCCATTGTACGTGTGGTGTCCTGGCTTTTCTAGCCAGCTTAACTCCGCCCAGAAGCGGATTCCTGCGATCTTCACGGGCTTCGTGAAGTAACCTCGCAGATCCGAAGATTTCGTTCTGTTGTCTTGTCACAGCATCGCATTCCAGGACTACGTGAGTGACTGATTTTTCGGTGTTAAAATACCCCCTACATAGAGGGCTGTCGGTCGCGCCTAAAGTGAATAGGTGTTTGTTTAGGGGCCATTGGCCCGTAATTGTCCCTATCATTATTCTGAGATTGTTTCTGCTGAGATTCAGGGGGCGTTTTGTGAGTCGCCGCGATGCTAACAAAGCTTCACATTACTTCAACAATCATGTTACAGCGCGTCAAAATGTTAAGCGATATAAGAAGTCTTCGCTAAACCACTTTTGCGTTTCACTACGTAGGTTTGTTAAAAACGCTTACGTTGTTGTTTCGACCCGACACTGTATTCGTATATTTGGACTCAAATATCCAAACGCAAAACAAGTATTCTGAGACCCTATCGGTATTGGGAATGACTTCCTCATACGGTTCACCCCAAAATCATAAAAACGATGACTCATATACTTTGCCACCTGGCTTCTCTAATGCTATTGGTAAACCTATCCCTGCCTCTCCATTTTAACCCTTATTACAATAAAATAGGGTGAAAATTCAGTGAAAGCAAACCCAAAACCAGTCATGCTTTTATTTGATTAAGTTAGTAGGAAATTGGTGTCTTGTAAATTGTATTACGGCTTATGAATTTAATCCATTAATTGATTTAATAAATCATCTTGAGGTTACGAGGCTTACACAAGATAATCTTATGTAGTCTTCAAAGGGAACTATTGCTACAATAGACATAAATGGATTATATTCGAAACACACCTTGTTCAAGTCACTACGCTTAAGCTCCTTTGTGAACTCGGGCTGATATTTCAAATATTTGTGAAATGTATTATTCAAAGCAAATTGTGGAGATATATAGATAGATACAGTTTTTTTTTGCAATATGAAGAAAAAAGCTATTGTGAGGTACTGTGTGTAAAGTTCTCTATAAATAAAATAAAAATTGAGACAACATCACATGTCCTGGTCTCAAATTAAGGTTTTTCCTTGTGCTATAGAAACCAGAAACAGCGAAAGAACCACAAACACCCAGACCCGACACAAATATTTGTATCATCAACAAATATTTGTGGTTTACGTGTTTGATTTATTATATATATATACAATAGCTTTGTACGTACACAGTTGCAGAAACTATAGATTGTAGCTAGTACAATTGTCAATGAGGCTATCTTCGTTAAGGTTCACAATTGTACGAACTACCAATGTAGTATATTTCTTATATTTATACTTTTGGACTTGTGTTTTTTTATGTCTGAGTCTTAATAGCTAGTGCTCCCTTATTCCAGTAATGATTCTAGGATAGAACGAAAAACATTAATGTCAATTTAATGTATTCCTCGAAACGTCGTTATTTATAAAACTAAATGCTATCAAATCTTACATAAAAATTTCGCTACATTATTCCTAAATTACACACTCGGGTAGTTTTCTAACAGAATTTTGATTTTTGGACCAACAATAACAAGATATTCAGAAGAAACGATGCGATAAATTAAAACAACGTAAATAATTCATCATTCATTTTAATTTACTTTATTCGATATCTCCATTCTTTCTAATAAACATAGAATTGTTTTTCTTAAGACCAGACCACTTCACGAAATTACAAATGATAAAAAGATAGATGTTTGAGCTCCCAGTTTAAAGAAGTTATGAAATCAAGAGAAGTTAGTAATTTATAAAAACAAATAAAAACCTAATAGAATATTTAAGAAAATCTTGGCACCTCTACAAAAAAAAAAAACCCTAATCTACACATATCATACCAATCCATTTTTTTGCTATTTTTAACCACACATACATGTTTTATTTAGAATCTGAAAAAAAAACTTATATCATCAACATCATTTATCAAAAATATGAAAGTATATTTAACTTATCGGTGTGTGATTTTATTTAGACCATTAGGTACTATGTCAAAGTCAAAGTGTTAGCAAACTCCACACGATTAAATATTTTCATTAAAATCGCGTCAGCCGTTTAGTTGTAAAGAAATATCAAACACACACACACACACAAACTTTCACCTTTAGGAAGACCACAGGGAAAATCCATGAATGTCAAAAAAGTACAATTAAGATAAAAACAGTTTGACGCGCGGACATAACCGTTTCTTACCGTGGACAAACAGATACAAATTGAACTATAACAGTTGACTACGATGATTGTACCCAATTCTGAATTTTTTTGATAGAATGTTTCCTTAAAAAGCTAAATGATGGCATTAAAAAGTCAGTTTCACAAAAAAGGTGACACTCATTGTTTTTGTCGTGTTGTCTTTGTATGATATCATGTTTTGGTTTACCAGTAAATTTAATGCAATTTTTAATGAAATTATCAGAAACTGTATTAGTGACCGAATTAACTTAGTTACATTTAGCTACAGCATTGGAAGTCACGTTCAGCTCTTTGTCCCAGGAGATATCGGCTAATAGAACAGTCCGGTCACATACTGGCTGTATTAGCAAATGGTTCCATTCTTTCGCTTTCTATCACTTATGACTGGAAGCTGTATTTATCATCGGCAACTTACTTACGTTTATTGCTTATGATCGTATATGGGTTATATACGTTTTTTTTTTTGTAGGTTTATAACCCAAAGACCTCCTAGTTATAGAAACATTGAAGAAAGACTAACTTGATTATCATTGAATCAATATTACAAACCCTGAAAACACATATTTGGGAAAGCCCAAGACAAAATGGTGGCTGACGTGTGAGGTCACAATACTGTATATTGCATGCATTTCTTTTGTTGTTTTTTTTTTGGTATCTATTTAAATATTTCATTTACATATGTAAACTATTTTATTGCAATGGGTAATAATTTGGTATATTGCGTACAATGTAGGTACAGTGTCACTACTTCCTGCTCCGGCTGATTTTTTTATTCAGTCAAAGTTTTGTTACAAACGACACGCATACACTTACATTACAAACAGAGGACCTACAAAGAAACGGAATTCACGACCGAATTTTTTCTCCGTCCCTTTCACTCTCGCTGTGTCTTTTTAGAAATGTTTCGTTGATTACGGGACGGCTCTGTTGTAGACCCCCAAGTCTTCTAACAATAGGTATTTACCCTTCACTTGCGAGCTAATGGTAAATATTGCTCAAAGCACGCCTAGCTAATACTACCATCTTTTTAAATAGTTGGTTAAAAAATACAGTATGCCAAGTTATATACATACATACAGGATGTATCTGTGAACGTTAACGTCCCTTCAACCACGTGTTCTACCAACCATTCTGAACAACATTTGTTCCATGACTTTCAGAAATTCGCTTAAAAAAAATTCAACTTATCATACAAAGTCGGTCACGTAACTTGTTCATTTTGTGTGAGGAGTAGCAAAAATTCGACGAATTTTCCAAAGTCATAGAACAAATTTTGTTCAGAATGGTTGTTAGAAAACATAGTTAAAGGGATGAAAATGTCAACAGATACACTATATTATGTTATGATGTTTTTTTTTCAAAAGTTAAAGTTTATCATCATTAAATAAAACAATGTAACTTAATCAATATCTACATGCAACATGCATAAAAATGCTTTGTTACCATTTTCTCCAATTAAAACATTTTTGTGGCGGAAAAATTGAAATCTATTTTCGTGGAAGTAAAAATGGGCCTGTTAAAAAAAGGGTTTGCGGATTTTAAGCCTTCTGTGAGATTAATTCGTAATTCGTATGTCCAGGAACCAAAAAGAATTCCAAGTATTTTCGTTTTTGTAAAGGACTTCACGTTGACAATAATATAGTGCACTACCTGTAAATTTTTAGAGTAGTAGTAGTAGAGTATAGTCTACGGCACGAAACAGCGGTTATGACCTTGAGTGCGCAGAAACCAATTTTTATAGAAAGTCTTCTTTTTTACAAGTGCGTAAAATAACGGTCATCATCATACTTTCGTGCGTCCAGCTGTACTAGCTATTTAGAGCAGAAATTTAAATCACATTAAATAATATTATAAAAGAGGATTTCTGTGTCAAATTTAATTATGTGCCGTAACACGATAGATATATAATACGTTATACGTTTTTAATTTGTCAATCTACGGATTCTGTCGATTTTCTCTAAAATTGGTCATAGTTTCACAAACAAGAACCAACCCTCATTTTGGATGAAATCGAGTTACCTACATAATATTGTAATAGACACAGCACTAGGTACGTTTTCTACATCAAAAGTTTAATTATCTTGAATTGTACCTTTTGTGGATTGGTTCTAGTTTGCATAACTATGTCCAATTTAGAATCGTGGAGGCATTTCTCACATTTAAATTAGAAATTAGAGATTTACAATACATTCGTCCATACAGTTCACTAATTTGTTTTTTATATTGAGGACAGTCAAGATGACCCCAATCCGCCTGATAATTCGACTTCAATTGCCCCCGTGGGGAGCAATTCTCATGCACTTGACATTAAAGTTGAATTTAGAGATTTCATACATTCGTCCATACAAATCTCTCATTCGACTTCAATGTCGAGTGCACGAGAATTGCTACGCAGATTTCTAAATCACATCCTGATTCCTGATGCACCAATTCTTCCAAAGCGTCGCGCTGTCGATTCCGCACAATTATCACTCGGCGACACTGGCCATCAATTACGCTGTAAAGACCCCTATTAAGCCTCTCTGCGGCGCCCACACCCCACTATTTTGTGGATTCCACGCCCCCGGGCTGCCGGCGTCAGTTTCCATCGGACACTCGGTACAAGAGCGTGTTTGGGCAACTCTCGAACTTCGCCGAAGTTGTGCGATTGTGATTGTGCGTGTTGTGTTGTTTTGGTGCCGATTTTGGATTGGTGGTAAGTTTAAATGTTTGTCTTTTGATAGTACCTGTCAAAGTAGTGATTTTGTTTTTTATATTTTGAAATATTTATATAGGTGTTTCTTTCGGAAACTAACCGTGGCATTACATTAGTATTCAATTAATAAATGTTATCATATTTAATAATTCCATAAGTAATAATTACCCGTCATAACAAATAAGAGGGATGCGGTCTATAAATATATACTTAACAATGTCAATAAAATTGAAATTGTTTTCTTTGTCAAGTGCCTAAAATTTTGTGTAATTTTATATGTAAATTATTTGCTTTTATTTCGGAACGTGATCAAAACACACATTATTTTATGATTGAAAATCTAATTTATTCAATATTATACCTAAATAAACTTTCGAATTACTCAATTATTAGCATAAAACAACAAACGAAGCCTAACCGTCAAATGAAAAACATTTAACTTTGTTAAAATTACAACGTATATTTTGCATTCCTCATCACAGGCGTCAGAAGCATTAACTGAAACAAACAAACTCTTAAATTGTATTTGTCCTTTCTAAAGGACAAAAAGGCACAAATCGACTAATGGTACATTAGAGTTCAAAGGAAACGTAAACAGAAATTAAAGGCTTTTACTCAAATCCCTAGACACCACTTAGAGTAATCTTTTTTGGTTCAGAAGAATTTTTCGCAATTTCGTGAAGGGATTGGTGGGAGTTTATTTTTGTTTTTCTCAGACGTGTGAATGGTTTTTATTATTTTTAATCTGGACATAATTTAATATCGCAACATTAAAGGTTAAAATCCCTTTGTGTTGCTGCGACATCGAGATTCAATAGTAGGAGTAGATAAGTTAAAAGTAGGTATATGATCAAGTGATATCATTTGTTATTTTGGGTCGAGCAAAAAGTATGTTTCGAAATTTTCGAACATAGCTCGGGTTTGTGATCACAAAACGGCAACTAAAGTAAATTCATGGTTTAAAAAAATTATGCGTCGTGTTTTAAACGTGACAAAGAAAAGTGATAGTATGAGTTTTTAACAATACTTAAGACCACGTTTGGTGATAAGGGCGCTAAACTTGATAGGCCCCTGACTACGTACGCGTTAAGTAGGTACTCGTAATTTTAGTTATTTACACATAGATTGTTAGTTATATTCAAAATAAACAAATAGCCAATAGCTGAAAGAAAATTACAATCCAAGTTTTAGCTTAATGCGATGTCAACATGTAGCTAAACACTTCTAGGTTTAAGAGATAACTGTGTATAAAGGGAAGAACCCTGACCTTTGATGGTCATAGCGATAAGGCACTAAGTAGAAGCACTGTTCCCCTTATACTCATTAATTATACTTATAGTATGAGTTGAGTTAACGCCTAGTTTCAATGAAGCGATTGAAGTTTAGTGGATGAGAAAGAACCTTCCAAACGGGATTCACACATAACCGTGGAGAGCCTGGCTTCGGCATGAATGGGCCAGGTCGATCGGAGTGATCCCACGGCATTACAGAATACCGGCGTAAAGCAGAGCCTGCGCAGTGTTTTCGTCGAGTGGCGGGAAAGGAGATTAAAGTTTGGCAGCGCACTAGTGAATCTACTACTGGCGTTGCGGGTTGGTGATCCGTCTGCTCGTCGGCCACCGATGACATAAAAATTTTAGAAATTCGAGCATGAATCTAAGTATTGCAAATCTTTGCACCATTAGCTCAGCAGAGAGGAACAAAATCGTGGGGAAAGCTGCAGTTTCCGTACAACTTCTGAAAGGTTAACCATCATTCAATCGGTCTGGTTTCTCTGTTAAATGGGCAAAGGTCAGACGGCAGTCGTTTCTTTGTTATAACTAGACTTCCGTAATCCTGAATCATGGTCCAAGCGCACACTAAGTTAAAACGACAGCTCTGTACGAAATTGCTTATTAGGTATACGCTGACTATGTTAGGGACCAGTCTTTAAGCATTTTTTTAATGATACGGTAAGGCAAACGAGCAAGCGGGTCAATAGACGGTGGTAAGTGATGATCACCGCCGCCCATGGAATTAGCTTCACCAGAAGGAGTACGGATGCGTTGCCAGGCAAAATTTGTTGCGTATTTATGATTGGGGTCAGGTTGTTGTATTTGGTCTTGTCTGATCGAAGTCTTCACAAAAGGTCAGGCGTAAATCAAATACCGATTTACCGCTAAACCGAGAAACTACGAGTAATACTATGTTGTTAACTTGTCAGAAGTCCTTATTACCAACCGTTACCCTCTTGCTGTCAAATGCACACCGGATACAGAACTACAGCGGGAATCCTAAACTAGTCGAATTGTTCGTTATTGACCCTTCGTTTCTAAAACATAAGGCGTAATTTTGAACGGAACCCGGGTATAATAGAAGTGACCACATCAATTGTATCAACGCCTTTGATTTCCGTATTACGTAATAGTAAAAGTATCAACATCCTTTGGCTTATTCAAAGGATTAAAATATTGATTTATATTACATTTGGGACTTACCTATAAGGTCTCTATGTCCATTTTTAGGGTTACGCTTAGATCACAATCCAGAGGTAGGCAAATTTGGCAACTGGTGTTCACTCCTGAAGTCAAAACAATGTACGTATTTTTCAACAATAGCTAAATGTTAAAAAAAACTCATGTGAGTTTGACAGATAAAAATTCCAACTTTGCGTACATACGCAAAGTGACATGACGCAATTTGACAGTCGTAAAATGCTGTAACAGTGTTTACAGTAAATAGTTCTTTAAATTTTCGCAATGCATTATTTCATCATTTCAGCCAATATTCGTCCACTGCTGAACATAGGCCTCTCCAAAGTTCTCCACACAGATGGGCCCTGTGCCACCCGCATCCAATGGACTCCCGCGACCTTCACCAGATCGTCGGTCCACCTGGTGGGAGGCCTGCCGCGGCTGCGGCCTCCTGCACGTGGTCTCCACTCAAGGACCTTTCCACCCCAACGGCCGTCTGTTCTCCTCGCAATGTGCCCTGCCCATTGCCACTTCAGCCACGCAATTCTTTGGGCTATGTCCGTGACCTTAGATCTCCTGCGGATCTCATCATTTCTGACACGATCACGCAAGGAGATTCCGAGCATAGCCCTCTCCATTGCCATTGAATGCATTATTTAACTATTATTATTATAGACGGGAATTAGCTAACTAATAATATGTGCTCAAAATTAACGTCGCGTTAATTCCCGTCTATAATAATACTAGTGTTTATGGTAGCAATAAGTAGCAATATAGCTAATGTAGAACTTATGCGTGTATTGTGAAACAGACCCTTAAATTATGTAAGTTATACGATATGTAGGTACGATCTTTTTAGGTCTAATATTTTTAAATTATTTACTAACAATTGATTAATTTTCATCAATGTTGTTTTCAAATTATACGTATTTTCAATAAGTATTAAAACATTGAAGCAATTTCAGGTATACGAATTCAATTTGTTTTAATTTTTTATCTTGCTTGAAATATTTAAGTAAAGATCAGGCAAAAAAAACAATTATTTATTTTATTCTCTAGCTCAATTTTATCGATAAATTTTCCGCATCACTATCTTATAAACGACGGAAGAAATAGAGCGAGGGATTTTCGTGTGATCTTTTAGAATTTCATTGTGAGTGGCCGGGGGACGGAGCTCAACACCAATTAGTGTCACCAGTTTATTAGTTGTACAACATTTTAGATTTAGTGACGGGACTAAAATAGTCGATGACAATATACTAAAATAGTTTTCATTGTCTTAACAAAAAAAAACTGTTTATCGACTTTTATGCTTCAAACATTGGTGTAATTTCAGGTGATCCGTCTTGTCGTCTGCCATCTTATCATACAGTATAAAACGAGTACCGATCAGTGGCGTAGCGTAGAAGCCGTACAGTCGGCGGAATATTATTTTGCCTTGTCGTGTCTTCACCCTCAGAGTAGTATGAAACAGAAAATATTAGCCACTTAAAAAAATATTATTTATTAAGGAAACTTTACTCAGGGGTGGTGAACGAGGCCCTAAGAAATTTGCCGTACCTATTACGCTACGCTACCACCAATTCAATTCTTCAAAATGGCGTTTAATGAAACAATCGATAACGCAATCCTTCCACAACAGGTCGACGATTTAATCTAAAATATCTTTTGAACATTATATAATATATTAATACGACTGAACGCCAGCCTGTAAGTACGAGGATAAAAGGCTTAATAATTTCACACCGCACCGGTCGCTACATACGCTTTAATGGGAAATGGACGTATTAAATTTATTCATCGCCAGATGATAATGTTCCGCTATTTTAGTACATCGAACACAATAACTGTTAATAAACGCTAGTGCTTTAGGATCTATTATTATAGCTTCCATGCGTTACTAGAAGCTATGTTTATGTATAGTAGAACTAGTCGCGCGCCGTCATTTCGTTTCTGTACAATTTCCAAGTTGTACCCATAGATGGCGCTAGGCGTTGGTTACATCGCGCATGAGTTTCACTTTCTTGGATGACTTATACAGACTTGTCGTTGACTATAAATATAACCTCTATACAAAAGGCAAAAGGAGGTTTACATGGTGTATTTGTAAACATACATCTCATTAACCACGTCTTCCAGTCATTCTAAACATTTTCTTCACTGACTTTTGGTTATTCGCATTAAAAATATCAACAATTTTTCATACATTGTCGGTCATGTGACTTATTTATTTTGTATCGAAAGAGGAGGAAAAGGAGAGTCGAAAAAATTACAATAAATTAATATAATTAAGAATGGTTAATAGAAAACGTGGTAAAAGGGATGTAAATGTTCACAGATGCACCCTGTATATTCGTACCCAATTTATTACTAAGCATTACTTTTTTTCTTGCTTTCATTTGCCTAAACTGTCCCATTGCTGAACAAAGGCTTCTTCCTAGACTCTTCCATTAGTCTCTGTTAATAGCCAGCGCTTGCCAGTCCAGTTTGTGGTGGTATAAATTGTCACGCCATCTTTTTGTGGGTCGGCCTCTCAACCTTTGCCCATCTGTTGGCTTGTATGGTGTGACGATCTTAGATCACATCTTCGGGTGCATCCTACACACGTGATCTGCCCAGTTCCACTTCAGTTTGGCAGATTTTCCGCCCACATCTGCGATCCCCGTTGTTGAGTGAATCTCGAATACCAAGCATATCGAATAATAATATTCATATCTACTAAGTATATAGGTATCACCGAGTATAATATCTATATTCGTCTATATGGAATCGATGTTGCCAAGTGGCGCTACGCATTATGAACAATTAACGTGGCTTATTAGGTGCGGCGTAATGTGATAATACTGATAATATAGAATAATGATCGGCTTGTGGGGATCTTAATGTGATTATATTTACCTTCCCGAAGCCTGATGTGTCGATTACGTCGATATAGCGAGGTACTCATATAGATTGAAACACATACACTTATAATTGTAGGTAGGTACACTTGCGAGCAAAACATCAACGTACCACACCTCGTATTAGGGATAGTGCTTCAAACAAGTCTTGAAAACGATTTAGGGGATTAATGGAGTTGTCATGGTTTATAACCTACCTTACCATGTCTTAACATATTTGTAGGTATATAACCATATCCTATGACATAAGCAGCAGCAGTTGCGCCAACCAATTTTTAAAAATCGATTTCGTAAGTAGTTTCTTCATAAATGAGTTTCAGACATTCACATACCTACGCACACATTATTTACACATTATCTTACCAGCAAGCAACAGATGATGCCAATTTTGGACTGTTCCATAATAAAAACAAATTTCTTATAGGATCCTACATCGCGAAAGTAAAGTTTGCCTACTTGCTTGAGATAAACACAACAAACCAAGTTAGAAAGAAATACTTCATCTCCCATACTTTCTCGAAACTTTCGCATTTATTATATTAAAAGGATTACCAAGCAATTTGCATTGTAGTTAAGGTAACAGTAAGAGAAATTCACGTCCATCTCTGTTAGTCAACTTGTAACCCAAAGACAAATAGGCCAATAAGAATAACTGCCAACATTTGTTATTAGCCTGTTAGAAACTTTAATTCCCGGAAAGTTTCGACTGACAGAACAAAACCCATCAATCAACGTTTACTTATATAATACTTGGAAATTCCCAATTGGCTAAAATGAAAACTTCTACTAGTGATGATGACATTGGAAAACCATTTTTGTACGGGAAAATTCATTAAAACTTAGAAAACTAACTTATATCTGAAATTTAACCTTCAAATCTCATGAAAAGTGATATATTTGGTATATCACTGAAGTCTTAATGCCTTGCTAACTTTGAGCCTTCTTTTTTTTGTGCAACACTTGTTTCCATGTTAAGTAAAAACTTAGTGTCATTAGATATTAATAGACATCTTTTTTAACTTGTAACAAAGCAGTATTTTCAATTGAAAACTACAACTTCTTATATAGTTATTGAACCTTAGTTCATAGTGAAACTCAAACGGCAAAATATTGCGCGATCCAATTAACACGCAACGCCATCTATTGGTACTGGTCCAAATTAAGTCCAGGAACGAAGTGAGATCGAGCTTCTATTTACTCAAGTTAGTTGTTGAATTAGTGTATATCCCCTAATTAACCAACCGCAGACGAAATCCTTATTAATTTACATCACTAGAACGTGCTTCGGTCGTTCCTCAAATTTGTCTAAGTAGCAACTTTGAGAAACTCCGGGACGGTAGCTACGAGATAAACTCACTTTACATTAATTTTGTAAATGATAAAATACTCCCCCTTCATGGGTATGGCCCGATAAGAATGCATTAGCGAAGAGATATTATGCAGATGGGGACAATTTTACGAGGCTAACTATTTTATAGTGCTATGGCCTTGAGCGCAGAGAAACAGGACACAACGTCTTAGAAAAGGACAAAATGCTCCTTGAAATAACTTTTGTTCTATAACTGGCGTTATGACGCAATTGGTAGTGAATATGCCTTGTACGCCAAAGGTTGTGGGCTCGATCCCCACCCTGGATAAACATTCGTGTGATGAGCACTAGAACTTATTTGTCCAATAACTGGGTGTAATAAATGATTCCTCTGTTGTCTGATACTTATCTGTAACACAAGTGTTTAAACTTAAGTAACTACTTACGGAGTCTACTCAATGTATGAGATGTTCGAATTATTATTATACAATTTTTTTTTCGTTCACATTTGAGCACATAAATTCATATTTTTTTTGTCCTACAGGGGTTGATAAAGTACTTAGTGACTTAAACTTAACACGTTAGGAAAATATCAGTGTGTTATAATCTACGGTACGTGCGATCTGTGTTGCCGCGTGCATCAAAGCAACACGTTTACGTCACGTCGTTACTTGTCGCTCACGTAGGACAAAGGGTCAGGTAGACCAAATATTTTTGTTTTGAAATTGTGTGGCCTGACAAAAAAGGGCAGGTGACAGAATTACTGGCACGTGATAATAGGGTAGCAGGTACCCACATTCTTTTGTGTCGACCGTTTCTGTGACGTCATAGTTCTCTTGGAGAGTATGTGGATTTGTAACAATGGTTACCTTCAATTGCAGATATACCTGCCACTTCTTTTTCTATTGTTACCTGTAGGGTTCTGTCCCTCTTAAGATAGCAGTTTCAATGCCAGCTTACCCAAGTTCCTACATAAAGTGATTCGTAAATCGTAGCTTTCTTTCTTTATTAATTGAATAAGTTAGGATTTTTTTCTCACTCCTTGTACACGGTGCGTAAGTCCGTAACGTCTCACTGTAACGGTAAAAACTAGAGGTATTTCTAATCTTATTTTTATTGCCGTGTCTTTCAAACAAACACAATATTTGTGACGAGATTATGTAGAAAAAAAATATACATATCGAAAAAACATACCATACCTACCAAAAATTTTAAGAACACCTCAAAATTGTAACGTGACAAGCAATAAATAAATCGAATTGAATTACATTGAAAAACACTGCAAGTATTGATTGAAAAACATGCCGTTACGAACTGACTGACTGACTTATTGTACAGTTTAAACCATAGATATGTAGAGCAAACAAATGTAAACATAGGTAGTAGGTACGATACGTAAGGATATTTCGAAAATGACCCCATGAGCGATGAATTTTTGGGTTCGAAGATTTTATATATCATAGGCAAAAAGTATGCAAATAAAATTGTATACCTATATTTAAATTGTGGTGTTTACATAAAAATAATAATTGCTATTACTACGAGTATTTATTTTACCGTTAAACAAACTGAAGGGACACTATGCAATTCACTCGTGTTTTAATCAGTAAATAGAGAAATTTGTATGAACGAATGTATGAAATCACTAAATTAGACTTCAATTGGGAAAGTGTATTACTTTTGGATGCGACAGTACAAGGGATACAGTATCAATATTACGTTTAAAAAAGAATTGAACCAAGTCAGCTTATATTAACGCCGTAAGACCCAAAAGCCTTTTAAAAGGCATAAAACAATTATTTGATTTTCTATTGTGTCTGCTAACTGGGCCTTACGCCGATAAACTAAATAATATCTCATTGAGCAAAGCTGTAAGTAAATATCATAAAATATTTCTACGTTTCTAAAAGGAGAATCTATCTACCGATGTTTTCTCTTTGTAAGCTTAAGCAAACTGAAGTGCCAATTTGAGAAATATCTACGCTCTTTGCAACTATCTTGCGGTAGTAAGATGCTGGAAATGGATACAAGTGGACTAGCAATTAAAAATAAAAGGGTCCATTTTAAATGCTCTTCAAGTGTTGTTTCCTAAGTAATAAATAAACTCAAGTAAACTTCAACAGGATAATGTTATAGGTAGGTAATAAGTTGTTTTAAGTAAGTTTCTAACCATAAAACAGATTGCATTGGTTAACTAATTTTAGACTTTTTGTATTTTTTGGCAATATTTTTTTTGTATCTCGTTTGTTCTTTTGTTTTGTTTGAAGCCTATCAAATCGTTATCTTGGAGTTCTTAATTTAATAATAATACATGAGTCAGTTAGAATATAGGATTATAGGGTCTTTGCACGGTAAACAAGTTATCTCTTTTTTAATTAATAAGTTTATGTAATATGTTACATTCATAAATTGAACTCTTATTATATTAGTAGCGATCAAGTAGGAGCCCCTGACCGCAATACCAAGGTAATCTATCAAACGCAACTTATTGAAACTCCTAAAAAGAAATCTCCTCTTAAAGCATAGATAACTCGGAAATCACTTTGCTTTCTAAACTCATCCTTGTTACATAGCCTTAAAGCTTAGTTTACTACATAATATTTGTAGGGGTTTTATGATTCGGCCGGGCAAGATTGCCGTAAGATTTTGTGACCCCTGTTATTGGTAATTCACGACTTATTTCATTCCCATGTGGCCACTGTCAGCATAAAATATCTTAAAAAATTGCTTTATGTTACTTCGGGCGGAATATTTAGTCTCTAAAGGCCTTTGGAGGTGGTTCATCTCAATTTTAAATGGTGTACTAACAAAATAATGGCAGGTCTTTCGATTTTATCGTTTTCAGGATAAAGTGGAAGATAGAGGCGAGTATAAGATTACTAGGAATGGTTTTTGGTATAAATATACCGTTTCGTATTTTGGTTTTTGCTACTATTTGTATCTTTATTTCGTTTCTATGTTACTGTTTCTTAGGATCGTTTTTTATTACATAAATTCACTCACACAATCTATATTACAAATATAATTATGTGGAAATCACACGTACGACCTTTTGCGTATAAGGCATGATCACTTCCAAATGCTACAAAATAAGTACAAAAAGATGTAAAGACTTAGTAACTTTGTTAAGTTAATATCTTTTTGTTTAAAGTATAGATAGATGATTGCTTCTTATATAAATGTATTATTTAATATTAAACTACAATAATTCACTCTTTCATTCTAATTAATCGTTGAAAAATAATCAATAAAAGAATAAAATCAATAAAGAAAGCAAAATAATCGGAAATAAATTGGCGTCTCTAAATCTTGACGATCGTATCCGCTACGGTGGAAGCAATTATAGATTTTTGTTATTCTCCGTACATTCCTATAAAAGTTTCTCTTTAACAAAGTGAGCCGTCCAACTTGGCAGTCTTGTTATAACTTCCCCAGTAACAGTTGATAACATTATGCCCGTATTTGATGTGGGCGGAATCACCGTGCTCATACGATCAATGAAGGAAATTATCTTAAGTACCTGTGTGGGATTTTGAAGCATACGTAGGAAGGGGCAGGAGCATTTGCATTGGTCGTTAGTGCTCGCAGTCAAACTGCGAGCTGAGTACGCCATTGAACTAGTAGGGGTAGAATCCATTCTACCCTTAGAGTTTATCCATTCTATCCCTTTAATTGTGGGAGAGCCATGTTTCGGCATGAATGGGCCGGCTCGACCGGAGTGATACGGCTGCCTCACAGAAAACCGACGTGATCCTGCTGCTGTGTTTCGCCGAGTAAGTGAGGGTACCGGAGGCCCACCGGGGGGGAAGGGGAGAAAAGTTAGCAGCGCACTTGTGACTCCACTGGTGTTGCAGGTGTCCATGGGCGGCGGCAATTGCTTCCCATCAGGTGCCGCCTGCTCGTCTGCTACCTATCACATAAAAAAAAAGAGTTCGTTCAATCTTGAGCTGAAAGCCTTTGTTTATTTTTTTTGCCTATCAAACTCACATTTGGATCTCCCGGCCGTTTCACATCAGGCGGAATGATGTCATTTTGACTGTCCTTAATATAAAAATTGCATTTGGCTGCATTTGGGCTAAAGTCCGACTTATCGACCATTGTAAATCCTCTTAAGGAAATTAACTCTACCATCATTTATTTTTATTGTTTATCACTTACTGGTCTTCTCCCACTTTGTTTCGGGACTTAGTTTTGTAATCAGTTCTAATATTTGCCAATAGATGACGGCGGATCACCTGAAGGTAAACATTGTCCGCCGCCCATGGATACCTGCAACACCAGTGGAGTCATAAGTGCGCTGCCAACCTTTTATTGTGTAACAAAGATGACGAATCAAATGCACCTCGCATGTCAAAATCTGCTAAGCCATTCAGGCAGTAGGGCGTGCCAAAGAAATGACCCATACATACGAACAGCATAATCCTCCTTTCTTGGGCAATCGGGTAAAAACCATCCCATATTATGATATTATTATATCGCAATATCAGGTAAAAGTCAACACCCATCCGAACGTGCCGATCCCTACATATTCGTAATGAGAAGTCCTAAACATCGTCAGAGGTAGGCAAATATAAAGGGCAGGTAGCAAAAAGGTCTACTATTATTGCCATTTTTTTAATAACAGACAGGTAGGTACGTGATTTGTAAGGGTTTAAATGCAGGATGGTATTACCCAAAACTTGAAAAGGTCCTCATTGCAGGACAACGGATACAGTATTGAATTAAAAAAAAAACTGTTAAATGGGAATTAAAAAGAAAAATATCAGCCTATAAACTGACCCACTGCAAGGGAAAGGCCTCCATAATAGATATCAAGTCACCTATTGGATATGGGAATCTTTTTTTATTTTATTCTTCTATTTTTTCGTTTTAAAACCATCTAAATACTGAGTTCATACGGTTAGTGTTTGTATGGCCATATACCTAAGCACAATGAAGCTTTGAGGATAATCCGAACTAATGCGTTTTGTATCGCCAACTCCCTGACTTCATATTCCGAAAATTAAGCCAAACTTGAACTGCTTGAACACCAGAACTGAATTAAACTTTTAAGTAGAAATTATTATAAATGTCATCCCACACACTGAGTTTTATAGGAACATGATTTCCTTTTAAAGATCCAATTAATCTTTGAACTTTCTCAGAAAAGCGTATGTTTTGTATATGCCACTTAGAACTCACTCTACTCTAAGACAAATAAGTTACCTATAAGATTTTTATGAGTCCATTTACATCATACATAATATTGATAATACAATCAATTGGACTAATGAGGTATGTATAAGATATTTCATAAACTCGATCTGCATCGATTTGCCCCTAAGAAATACTCTTGGGTTGTTCAACTAACCGCATTATTATTTCCCACAATAAGGAGTGGACAACCACAATCGAAACAATAGGGGGATAAATTTTTACCACGTACCTCAGTTCATATCGGATCACACAACCAACCAATACCGGGTTATATTTTACCCCAAATTCTACTCCGTTTGAAAATACGATCAAGCCCAAGGCCACACATCACACCAGTTATCAGTGCGCGACCGATCGGCTTGCGATTTATGTGGATTAGCCATCGGTCCACAGGGATTATTTCTGTCAACTACGCAGGGGGGTGGTAAGGCTAAATAGAAGTCCATATATTTTTCCCCTATTCAAAATGAACGGGGTTTTGAAGTTATTACTTCGGTGCAAAACCAATCTATGAAATTATTATACGATAAAAACTACTGAAATTATGGGTCCTCATTGCGTGCCCTAATCTACGTTGTGAGATTTAGAAGGCACCCATTTTTTTAATAACAGACAGATAGGTACGTGATTTGTAAGGGTTTAAATGCAGGATGGTATTACCCAAACTTGAAAAGGTCCTCATTGCAGGACAACGGATACAGTATTGAATTTAAAAAAAAACTGTTAAATGGGAATTAAAAAGTAAAATATCAGCCTATATACTGACCCACTGCAAGGGAAAAGCCTCCATAATATCAAGTCACCTATTGGATATGGGAATCTTTTTTTATTTTATTCTTCTATTTTTTCGTTTTAAACCATCTAAATACTGAGTTCATACGGTTAGTGTTTGTATGGCCATATACCTAAGCACAATGAAGCTTTGAGGATAATCCGACTAATGCGTTTTGTATCGCCAAACTCCCGACTTCATATTCCGAAAATTAAGCCAAACTTGAACTGCTTGAACACCAGAACTGAATTAAACTTTTAAGTAGAAATTATTATAAATGTCATCCCACACACTGAGTTTATAGGAACATGATTTCCTTTTAAAGATCCAATTAATCTTTGAACTTTCTCAGAAAAGCGTATGTTTTGTATATGCCACTTAGAACTCACTCTACTCTAAGACAAATAAGTTACCTATAAGATTTTTTATGAGTCCATTTACATCATGCATAATATTGATAATACAATCAATTGGACTAATGAGGTATGTATAAGATATTTCATAAACTCGATCTGCATCGATTTGCCCCTAAGAAATACTCTTGGGTTGTTCAACTAACCGCATTTGTGGTCTTATTTCCCACAATAAGGAGTGGACAACCACAATCGAAACAATAGGGGGATAATTTTTTTACATATCGCGTGTCACACAACCAACCAATACCGGGTTATATTTTACCCCAAATTCTACTCCGTTTGAAAATCCGATCAAGCCCAAGGCCACACATCATACCAGTTATCAGTGCGCGACCGATCGGCTTGCGATTTATGTGGATTAGCCATCGGTCCACAGGGATTATTTGTGTCAACTACACAGGGGGGTGGTAAGGCTAAATAGAAGTTCATATATTTTTCCCCTATTCAAAATGAACGGGGTTTTGTAGTTATTACTTCGGTGCAAAACCAATCTATGAAATGATTATTAAAAACTACTAAAATTATGAGGGTCCTCATTGCGTGCCCTAATCTACGTTGTGAGATTTAGAAGGCACCTATTTTTAGGGTTCCGTAGCCAAAATGGCAAAAACGGAACCCTTATAGTTTCGTCATGTCCGTCTGTCCGTCTGTCCGTCTGTCCGTCTGTCCGTCTGTCCGTCTGTCACAGCCGATTTACTCGGAAACTATAAGTACTACAGTGATGAAATTTGATGGGAATATGTGTTGTATGAACCGCTACAAAAATATGACACTAAATAGTAAAAAAAAGAATTGGGGGTGGGGCCCCCCATACATGTAACTGAGGGATGAAATTTTTTTTTTCGATGTACATACCCGTGTGGGGTATCAATGGAAAGGTCTTTTAAAATGATATAAAGTTTTCTAAAAAACATTTTTCTTAAAGTGAACGGTTTTTGAGATATCAGCTCTCAAAGTCGTAAAAAGTATGTCCCCCCCCCTCTATTTTTATAACTACGGGGCATAAAATTCTAAAAAAAATAGAGGTGATGCATGCTAATTAACTCTTTCAACGATTTTTGGTTTGATCAAAGTATCTCTTATAGTTTTTGAGATAGGTTGATTTAACTGTTATTTGCTGCTACGGAACCCTTTGTGCGCGAGCCCGACTCGCACTTGGCCGGTTTTTTTATGATAGATAGCAGATGAGCAGACGGATCATCTGAAAGTAAGCGATTGCCGCCGCTCATAGACACCTGTAACACCAGTCAGTCAGTAGTCACATTGGTGACTACTGAGCCCATTGGCGCTACCAACCTTTAACTGTCATTCCCTCCAATTGGACCTCCAAAATCCTCATTCACTGGAGACAAAACAGCGCATAATGTCATAATTACGAATTTTTTTTTGAGATTTTCGTATTGGAACTAAAAACAATGTGGTCAGAGGTGAAGCTGTTTATACTCTGTGTGAGATCACAAAAAAGTGTGACTTTAATTTGATTTTGATCCATAAAAACGTTCAGTTTACCCTTCAAGATCCGATGAAACCTTACTAAACCACAAAAGATGACAGATAGCGGCAGTAAAAAGAATTTTACGGCAAGTTCACACGTGTGAAAAAATCTAGAATCGGTGGCGGATCGCCATCACGTGTCCCGAAATGTGACATTAAAATAATACGACCTACGACGTGTGGCCCCTGCCTAATGTACCCCAGTACTACAAAATAAAGACTGACACAGAAGTCAGACTTAGCCTTGATTTTGAATTTAGAAGAGTTCGTTGACATATACTAGGGTTGTTGCCCGGAATGAGTACATGTACCTGGCCTCTACCACAGACCTCGACAGTTCGACAATCTTATGTCATAAGTTAGGATTAATGTGGTCGAAAAGGCCGTTAGTGCGCATGCGTGAGTACCTACATGAAATATTTTAGCTCTTAATGGGCAGTCAGACTTCTGTGTCTATATTTATTTTGTGCCAGTACCCTATAGTGATGTAAAGAATGATAACCATCAGCAAAATCTTTATCTATTGTCATTTGTTTCCGTGTCTTCGTTTTCTATAAGTCCATAATTATTAGTTCATTTCATTTTTTTTTGTTCTTTGATTTCTCTCCTTATAACCCCAGCGCATGGCGTGTGTTTGTTTGTTTAACTAATACCTTTAAAACAAACAGGCACATAGGTAATATGCTACAGGGTCTACTGCAGAATACCCACGTGTCAGCAATGACACGGCGCAACGCGGCTTTTGCTGAGCTGGCGCCTATTTGGCACAATATTTACGTATCTTTTTCTCTTATTGTGTTACTTTTTTATTTTCTGTTAGATTTCTGTTATTTTTTGTATCATGTTTTTGGTGCATTGTTCCATTATTTAAATGTTTTATTCATAAAACAAAGCACTGCTAGTATTGGCAATTTAAGTCACATGAGATCCAAGGCCTGACACAAAAAAAAAACTCTACAACTCTATAGGACGTCGCCCTAAAAGAGCTGTCTTTTTAACGAGGGAAAAATTACAAGGTTGCCTTTTTGCTGCGGAATCCGACCCCTCGTTTGTTTGTTCGTGCCTCATCGATGCTTACGCATGCACCAGCTATCGATGCGACCTTATCCACTCTTCGTGAAGGGGGTCTGTTTCTTACCTCTAACAATAGGAGCTATCACGTATAAAATCTGCTAGATACCGTACTAGCGCACTGTTAGACTGTAGTCCAACTTCAATTTCATTGGTTTGTTTAGTGCCATTTTGACATTTCACATCAAAAATATAACCAATCACCGTGTAGATGGACCTCAGTTCTACAATACGCCATCTAGCAGATTTTTGACACGCGATATCCCCTATTTCATTTATCGTGTGGTTTGTTATATAGTCCGGTATCAGTGACCTCCCTGATATTAAGCAGATATTCATGGGTTGTGATGATTACTTACTTACCAACAGGCGATACGCTTGCTCATTTATCGCCTCTAATTTATATATAAAAAAAAACTATAAATTCACATTCTCTGTACTGATAAATCTGTACCGATATGGCCTATTTGGGTGAATACCCCTATAAGGTTTACTACCTGAAACACATAAAAAATCTTTCTAGGTCCGGTCACCTAAAAATATTTTTGGCTTTTGCTATTGACTGACATCACTAAGCGAGGATTTCGGCATTTTACTTAACAGGAATAAACGATACGTGAGTTTGTGTCTCTAACTGATATTGTTACGAGAACTCGGAAACTTTTTTATTATTGCACCTTTGAAATACCTAAAAAAAGAAGTTCTTTATAGGTAGATTTTTATAATTTAGCGTAATTATTAAAAAAGGAACGGTCAAAGGTTAATATCCCTATCAGCTGATTGCTCATTAGTGTTGTGCGAATTGAAATGGATTTTACGAAGAATCGGATTTCAATTAAATATTAATAATCATAATATTAATTTGGCAGGTTACAAACTCTAATAAGAGATTTGTAAAGTGTGTCAGAATCGGTTCACTTTGGGATGATGCCCCCTTTTTGTTACAGCCTGAAAGTATAAGGTTTTTGTGAAGGTTCTGTACCACAAAAGCATAACCTTATTATGCCATCTTTGTCCATTTCTTTGTCTGTCAAGATCTTATTGTTTCGGAAACGCGTAAAGAACCTACGTTTCATTATTACCAAAGATCGAACAATTTTGATATTACAATATGATTTAATAACAATTCCTTTGGTTCAAGAACGAAAATACAATAAAATTAACTAGAAAATCTATTTAGCTGTGATGCTCACGCAATCGGGAGTGTAACTGTTGAGTAATTAATCATAATTAGGAAAAGCTATTGTGTGAGTAGCCGATCTAATCAATGTGACTCATCAGAAATTACCCAATCTGTCTTAATTAAAAATGTTGACTTGAGTTCATTTTAGTTATTACGAACTGAGTTTTAAAAACTTTATTAATGTAATTATCACTGTCAGTAAACCATAATATTGACAACGAAGTCGATGACGATATAATTAAATTTCTTAAAATAAACATCATTCGAATTCGAATCTTTATTTTAAATTACGAATAAAGATTGTCATTTTATCGGACTGGCCACAATGATGACAAAAATTCAGGGTTTGGTAAGGAATTTTAAATTATTATTCTTTTTACCTTTGTATGTTTCATTAGCTTTTGTTTTTTTTTTCTATTAAAAAAATACTTTACGATATATTAAATCCAATGAGAAATAAGTCGGTAGTCGTCGGTGAGGCAATTTTTGTTTTTGTCGAATATAACATTTTCAACGAGTTGGCGAATCAAAACGAAAGTTTTTCTTTAAATAAATCAAATCAAATCAAATCTTTAAATAAATGGCCGTTTACTTTAAACCATCTTATATTTAAATAATTACTAAGCTACTTACTTATGAAAATAATGAACCTATTATTACATTTATTTTTTATTATTCTTGGTGTGTACTCTTAACTACTCCTATCGCAAGCTGCCTAAGTAATATCAAAAGTAGTCCAAGAAAAATCCAGTTTGTATGTCATATGCGTTGCTTTTCCCCACTGATTTTTCCCAATTTGCAATTCCAATTTAGAAGCAGAAGTTGTGACAAAACTGGTTTTGCAATAGGTACAAAATATAAGCCATTGTTGAATTTCTTTCTCACAATGCTTGAGGTATAGCGAGTCCGCAAGTCCTTCAAAATTACTTGCGTTGTATGTGATATGTTTATGATTTTTGTTGAAAATAGGAACATTTCTTGAGTTACGGATCATTAATGATAGTATACTTTTTATGTGATAGGTGGCAGACGAGCAGACGGATCACCTGATAGTAAACGATTGCCTATGCAAAATTGGGTCAAAATCATGTGCCCGAGTGTTAAATTTTAAGCGGTATTGTCTGCATGGGAAAACAATACCGAAAAGTTAGTCGTAAGACCCAAAAGCCATTTAAAAGGCATAAAACAATTGGTTTTCCATTGTATTTGCTGTGTGGGCCTTACGACGTTAAGAGAATTTCGAAAAGTTAAGAGAGATTTTATAGTTACACTGGTGAAATATTGGCCATTTTAGGAAGAGCTCAGTAATTTTAATAGACCCAATTAATACTAGTACTTACGGAAAAAATAGGAAAAAAAAAAAAGTAATTTATAAAGATTTCTAAGGCTTTTGCCTAAACAACTGGAAAAAGAAACAGTAAAATAATAAATATTTATGTTGTTCCCCATTTTGCTACACAAAGCGCTGTCGAACTTACTAATGACGTCATAAACCATTCTTTGTTTTAATTAAAAGGCAAATGAAAGCAAGAATGCAATGTCTAATAACCGTTTGGAAGGAACAAAAACTCCTAATGTTTTTGTCTCTATTCAGTTTATTAGGAAAGAAAGAGATGTGTAATGTTTTTAATTAACGCCAATCGCATCCGATATGAGATGGTCGCCTTTGTTTCTTGGAGACCTTAGAAAAAATGTAGGATAGTCGCTTTTAGCTTTATGTTCTGGGAGTCGTTTTATTGTAAGTACATCTCTTTGGTACTCTTCGATAATAAAAGTAAACTGAGAGTTTTTTACTTTTAAACGAAATTGTTATGTATGTACATTATTATTACTACATTTATTTAATTTATTATTTATACATATAAAGGGTGTATTTATTTATTTTATTTTTTCTTAGGAAGACTAGGATTTTACAATTCGTATTCATTAATGACAGTAATAATATAAAAAATCACTTAAAGTATATCCGTATGTATATGTTTGTGTGTGTAGTAGTAGTGTATCTGTTATGTACAAAACTTCGTTCAAGAGAGAGAGAGAGAGTTGATTGTCCTTAGAGATAGAAACTCAGTTTTAACGCTTATATTATAATCGTGTAATACTTACTTTATATAAACAATTATATTATAATAATTGTTTTCATTTCATCCACAGGATACGTAAAAATTTAGCGGGCCCAAATTTACTAACTAGTGCTTAGTGCTGAATCAGGTCAATGTATATGAGATGTTATGTTCATTTATTTACTCGTATATACATACGTGTGCATGTATTTTTTTTTGCGACCTAAAAAAGTGATGATTCCTTCGTTTAAAGGAAAATCGTCTTCAGAATGAACTAAAGTAACTACATTTATCAATATGAATAATTTTCTACTTGTAGGGTGCGTCTCAAAAATTTATTAATAGGTAAATACCCATAGTGCCCTTTAAGTATATTCTGTGTTTTGAGTAGGTAGGTTCTTAATTTATAAATAGGTTGTCAGCCTTTTTTTTGTTTTTTTTTTCCTTCTTATTTCCGGGTGTAGTTAGTAATTACATATGCAGGACCCATTTTGAGGGGGAAGATATCACATGTCGTGTCAGGGTCCCCCTGTTCCATTATAAAGGTTTGCATTATCAACTTCACTGTATTAATGGATTTTTTATTGCTAATGCCCTTAGTTGCCGTAAAATTATACATTACGGTATATATTTTAGAAATTATTGGGTTATTTTACGAAATGGAAAGTTAATTATCAAATATGCTTTCTGCGTAGGTGGCTTAGTAAATTGATTGTACCAGGTAGACGTTTTTTTTTAATTATTGAAATAATATTAGCTTTTGTTACCTACTAATAACTTTAAAATTTAAATATCTGAAACGCCCTTTCGTCCTTTTATAGACTAGGAGGGCAATTCTCGTGCACTCTACTTTGAACTCGAATTTAGAGATTTCATACATTTGACCATACAAAATTGTAATTCCACTTTAATGTCCACCGAACGAGAATTTTTACCGTTTTGAATTGCCTGCTGTTTGTTGGTCGTGATATTGACCATTATAGCAATTACAAAACTTTTTTTCCGGCGGTGGGAATAGACTGGCACGACCGGAGTGATACCATAGCCTCACAGAAGACCAGTGTGAAATAGCGCCTGCGCTGCGTTTCATCAAGAGAGAGGGTACCGATCCAATCGGGAGGAAAGGGGGTCAAAGGTTGGCAGCGCTAGCTCTACTGGTGCTGCAGGCGTCTATAGGCGGCGGCAATCGCAATCCATCTGCATAATATCCAACACATAAAAAAACTTGGCTAATCGATAAAATTGACTGCCATACCTGAAATATCAGTCGGCGAACATCATATTAGTTTATTATTCAAACATGAATGCTCAATCCAAACACGTAGTTAAAAATAAATTTGCTCCATTTCTCCTCGACGGTTGAATAGGCAGCGGAAATTACGGACTTCTGCAAACAGACTGGAAAATAGACGTATCGTATTGATTTCGACCCGAATATACGATTGTGTATCAATATCCGACGCCACTAACGCGCGGTGGTTTTATGCGATAAACTCTGCAACAATGCAATTAACGCAAGTCATTTCATATCAGGTAATATAATTTACAAACCATTGTATTAAATGGTTGACGCAGCGATCAGCGCAGCGCGAGACCTTGATTCCTTGATCATATGCGCCTAACGCTACGATTTCCGTGCGCTTTATTGATGAAACAGATATGTGTGCTGGGTTTGGGTGTTTGTAATTAAATTTCTTCGTTGTTTCCGGATTCCATAGCACAAGGGAAAACCTTAGTTTGGGATCAGGACAATGCATGTTATGATGTCTCAATTTATTGTTGGAAAGATCACTGCGATCGCATCCTGTTACAAGGTTATGGATTCGATTTTGTTTTTGGCTTATTTAGTGTAGTGGTTTTGAACTTTGAATTAACCAAAACGATTCTCTCAGGACTTTGTTATTTTTCTATATTAATCTTTATATTAAATAGAAAGGAAAAAAATACCTTGGGTGCGAAACACCAAAGAGTAAGACCTCAAATGCGTTGATCTGACGACATCAAAAGGCTGGCAGAAACAAAGTAAATAAAAACTGTCCAAGATTCACAAGCTGAAGGATACCTATACGACAGAGGTCGAACATAGCTAAATAAGAAAAAGAAGATCAGTAGACATAAAATTCTTTTCACCAACCATTATCTTGGTTCCTTCCCCCTGCCAGACATACCTTCATTTGAGTTCACTATAAAAAATCATAGTAGCTGCCACACTAGATATAAACTAGATACGAATGATATGTTCATATATCGAAATAACACCCCCTTCTCGCCAAATAAAAATATACCTAAATGTCGTCAAACTTGGTCAAACTAACTTAATATGTCAGATTGTGTAATGTGAGGCCACTTATTGCTGGACAGGTAACGTCGACGACAGCTGTCATAGTTAGAGCCCGTTATTTGCAGAGTTATTGTCGGATTGTTTGTGAACTTTGGCTTATTTTTATTATATTTGTTTTACGTTTAAATTATAATATATATATATAGTGTTAGAATAGCCAGTGATATTTTTTGACGTGTGAATCAACAAATACCTACCAAAAAATGTTTTTGGTATTCCACGCTTATATATTTCTTACAAAGGACTTATATTTGCAACACAAACAGCAGTGTTGCGTAGATGACATTTTTACATCATGTTTCAAAAATTTTTAAGTTTTTTATAGTTACAGTTAGAACCCGGGTTTTGTGTTTCGTGTGTACATATAGTTGGAACCCGGTACTCACAGAATTAGTCATTTGAGAGATTACCGGACTGTCTGTACTGTCGGGTTTTTTTATTGAGTGTCTGAATAGTAGGCACTGCAACAGCCTGTTGATGATAATAAAACAATGATAAATCATCATTATCAAAAATTGCTTAAATGTAGAACTTATCCGTATATTGTAGATATCTCTAAATTATTTAGATTGTCCAATATCCTTTCTTGAATTGAATTTGGTCAGATTGTGACTGTCGTTAGTTTCTACTTGCTTTAATTTTGAACCAACTTTAGTTTAATAAATTGTCAGTCTGATCCGAATGTTCTCAAAGATTCTCCAACTACTTTGATTGTATAGTTTATGGAATATTATTAAGTGAACAATTTACATTTGCTTACCTTTGATCAAAGTCAGCGTTGACTTTAAGATAGTTATTTTATTATGATGCGTAAATAGTTATTCTGATGTTAGAAATTCCATTAAATTGACCAAAAGTTTTGTTCGAGTTTCGGGCAAAAAACAAAATTAAAAAAAAAACTTTAGAATGAATTTTTGTTTTATTTCTTTTAAAATAAAGAAATTTTTCCTTAAAACTTACCATTTTAAAGCTTACCATTAGGTGATCCGTATATTCGTCTGCCACTATCACATGAAAATAAATGTTAAATTTACTATAAGAGTACTATCCAGATGTATATTTTGTCATTAATTCCATTAAACGAAACTAGTACTTTTAACTTTTATTTTATACTAATTAAGAAAGACGCTCAAGTACATTTTGTTTGTTCCAGGTAACTGAAAACCGCCATGGAGACCGTCGTTCAATATTTACTCCTAGCTCTAGCCCTGACTTCAGTGCAAATATCCTACACTGAAAGCCGTCTAAATGAAAAACGGAGAGATAAAACTGAAAGGAGGTACCACGGTACGCAAATAAAGGACAATATATGCGAAATAACAGATAGAGAATCTAAAGTACACTGCTACTGTGAGAATACTGAAGTGAAAACTGCGACGAGGGCGGATTGTTGGGTATTCAACGGCGGGATAGACGAGACTGACCCTATTTGGTCGAGCTTCACTTCACAACCGCATTTAGAGCGACTGACTTTTAACGTCAGATCCGATGGCGCACTCAAATTTATTCCACTTCAAGTGATACATCGAATGAAACGACTGCAAAAACTGTTCATCCATTACGCCACAGTCGAGAAAATCGAACAGAGAACGTTCTCAAATATGTCCTCAGTGAAAGAAATAACGCTGATGAACAACAAAATAACCGAACTGGATTTTTCGGCGTTCACCAATCTCCCATCGCTCGTAAACTTGACTATAAAAGAGAATAAAGTGACCGAGATACAGAGGGACGTTTTTGTCGATTTACCCTCTCTCAGATATCTCGATTTGTCGTTTAACACCATTAATCTGGCGCACGACGGTTGTTTTGAACATTTAACTGTACTCAACGATCTGATATTGGAGGCCAATTCAATTACGATACTGACTAGAGACACTTTCAGAGGCTTGGCTAATTTGACAAGATTGGATTTGAGGTCCAACAAGTTATCGATGGTTGGAGACTTGACGTTTACCGAATTGTGGAATTTGAATGAGCTCCTCCTGGACAATAACGAATTGAAATTTTTGTCTGAAAGGGCCTTTGATGGGCTTGTTTTATTGCAGAAATTGTCAATGACTGGAAATAAATTGAAGTCTGTTAATGAAGGCCTATTGGAAGGTGTTCGAGGGCTTGAGTTATTGGATTTGAGGAACAACGAGATAGAATATTTTACGTACGAAAACGTTAAGCCGATAATTGAAAACTTGAAAATGAAGACGTCTGTATTGTACTTGAGTGGTAAGTTACCGGTTTAATTAGATTTTATAGAATAATTTTAAAACTGATTGATGGGGTTTTGCAAAGTACCTACTCATGTCACTGATAAAATCAGTAAGCAATAGAATGGACGGGATTATGAGTTTTGCAGTTTCCCGGAATATTTGACACACTGTATAATATAGGGAATTTAGCAGATTGAAATTGTTTTAAATACAAAATATTTTTAGTATCAAAGTCAACATATGAAGCGGAGCTGATTAGTTACCACAAAGTGACCGCCTCACTTGTTCGATTTGTCGCTTCATTTAATGAAATAATATAATATTACTACGCGGCTTTGCTAAAAGGGGCAAAAAGTAGCCTATGTCACTCTCCATCCGTTTAACTATCTCCACTTAAAAAAACGTCAATTCTTCGCTCTGAATTCCGATTCTTTCCGCCGTGAAAGAAAGACAATCATACAGACAGACAGACAGACAGCACTTTCCCATTTAAAATATTAGTATGGATTTATTCCTAATAGGCTTAAAAATCCAATTTATTTTGTCTTCGAGGAGCCTCTTCATACTATATCTGTAGTCAAATCACCATCAGATACCGTAATTTTGTTGTCTACGTCGAAGTTCAATCAACTAACTCCATAGGTATTCCTTTCAAACGCTAATAACATGAAGCAATAGGACCTTTATACTGTCTGTAAATGTATAAACATAATTGAATTTATATTATAAGAGGTATCAAAAGAAATGTGAATAGGCGTTACAAAACAGTTTTTTCTGCTCTACATTATTTATGCCTCGAAGTACGTAGCTATTATAAAGATGTTTACAATCCCCTATTGACCGTCTCTAACATGTTATTTAGGAGTAAATAGCACAGCTTCTATATATTTAGAGAGCACTCATGGGAAGATAAACAACTATATTTTGTGCAAACAAAGGGTCTCCCTACAGAGGTCTAATCCCCTACCGTAGCTCCCTTCACACATTAAAGACAATTAATGAGTGTAACAGCTCCCTTTAGCGAGTCAACAATGGCGTTATAACTCGATTTAGGTGGAATGAAAAATGTTTTATTAAAAATCAACAAGCAAACGAGAGTTGTAATTTTCGTGAACTGTCGCCGGGGAGCGCTGGAGTAATGTTACAGTAATATTTTATTAATATTTTTGAGTGTCTGGGGAACTTTAAATGTTAACTAAGTCCAATTACACAGATTAACTTAAAACGTTTTTGGATCATGAAATAATCAAGAGAGCTTGTTTTTGTACCCTTTTTTTAACGAAGCATGAATAAACGTCTAGACTTTTAAATCCGTTCATCAAATTTAGATAACCATAGCCGAGAAAACCTCTTAGTATATCCAAGCCCAAGACAATATATTTTTTGATTGAATTAAAAATCTCAATTTTACACATACTAACAACAATCATTAGCATTTTTGATTGATATTTAAATAAAACTTTTTTCTCGGATTGAGTGTTTACAATGTCTAATAATCTCAAGATGATATCTAATAACTTAAAATTTTGTGGAAACCGGGTGAAAAAATGTATCAAAGATTCTTTGGACATTTAACTATCGTAGACACTGTAATATTATGTCCTTAATTTTATCATTTCTTATTCATTTCAGGTAACAAAATCATGTGCGACTGTCGCATAACCTGGATCAAGATGCTCAGAAACGAAACGAAAAGTGAAATCCTCCAAGCGGCTTTAGATGACGTCACATGCGTCCCGAAGCAGCTTAGTTTAAAAGACAATGAAGATGACGTCAGCAAATCTAACATCTTCGAAGTGATCACAGACAGTAACACACAGCAGGATAGCAACGATGAGTTTTATGAAGAAACAAATCAACTTTATAAGTTAGATGCTACTGTCCAGCCAGTGACAGCCCCTCAAGTGAATGTTGTGAAGGTTCTGCCTAATTCCTTGGCTTGTCCGAGTGAACTGACGCACAAAGAAGACTCGCTAATGTTGTCGTCGAAGGATGAGAGTTACTGGCTTCCCGGCTCGAGTTGTAGCAAGTTTTCTAGTTTATCTTTAATATTTAGTTTAGTTTTAGTATGTCTGTCGTTATAAACTAGATTGGATAAGATACGGTTTCTGTATTACTTATGTGGTTACTGGTTTATTTTATAAGAGCTGCCATTTGATTTTTTTTTTAATTTAAACGTAAAACAAATATTTTTTGTTGTATTATCAGAAATAATAGAACATGACACGCCATCTAGTAACAGTACGCCATCTAGCGAATTTTTCATCCCTTACAGAGAAAATTTGACAAATTTTAATAATTTTAGCGTGTCTTAAGCATTATTTATAAATCATGCCAGCTCTTATAATATCACATAAAAGTATTTAACAAACTATACGATTTTTCTACTTCAGCAATTTGCTTTCTAGATTGTAAGTAAAAAGACTGGTTTAGATATTTAATTAAATTATTTCGGTTTAAGGGCGCTGTACCAGTGATATAACAACATTTTAGTTTTGTGAGCAATTCAGGTCGGATTGGGATAACGGGTTTAAAATCTAATTACGGTTCTTACGACGTCGTGAAAGACAGTGATAATTGTCTAGACACGGAGGAAATAATAGGAACTTATACTAGATGGAAATTTAGCAGTCGATGAAAATGCTCACACAATAAAAACATTTGAGCGTACCTACGCTTATCACTGATAAGAGAAGATTTTCACCAAAGTACAAAAATGGCAGATAATATCAGAAAAGAGTATGAATTAGCTTGGTGCTGAGGGAAAACATCTTGAGGAAACCTTCACGCTAGATTAATTTCTCAAACTTGGCCGGTCACTATTTTATGCTTCAATTTGTAGTCCGAAAACTCGTTGTACAAGCTAGTTAAAAAATCGTCTTAGCGTTCAAACCTGTCAAAAAAATCTAAGCATTTTACAAGACACAAGCCAAAGTACATATCATATTTGTACAAAATAAAATGATAACAAATGACAAATTTGTGCCATTTGTTCTCACAAACATCAAACTAATAATGAAAATACACAGTTTATCAAATGTTCAGATATGTTTGATAGGTTACAATGCTAAGATATTTATGAAAAAAAAAACATGTTTAAATGACAAATTATGTATGTTCATGACGAATACGGTGAAGCTAAGAGGGTTTTCCGTGGATTCCGGAACCATAAAAAGCTAGCAAAAAGACCAACCCTTGGATTGAAAGAAAGTTTACGCATTAGTCAAATAACAAGTTTAGACTTAGTTACCACTGTTAAAGTATTAAAGTTAAATGTAATAAAGTTTTCAACTTTCCCTAAAAGACCCCACCTACCTAGATATTTAAATCTGTCGTTGAGGGACCGTTATTCAGCGTGCCCTCTCAAGCATATCATTTCTAAAACCAGGTGACTCAAGCCCAAATAAATGTGCTTATCAAAGAGGGACCGCTAACTCGATGTGGTATATCCCCCTCGGGATATAAGTCTACCCTAGTCACAGTAGATATATGCTGAAGCAGTACGGAAGCATGTGTGGAACGTACAGCCACACATCAAAGTATACAACTGTCAAATTTATTCAATCGACTCTCATTTTACTGTCAAATACATTAGGTTGAATATCAATACATTAGGTATGGAGGAAATTTGACAGGTTTTGGTAACCTGATGTGTGGTTGTCTGTACAATGATGGCTGCCCATCAAATAAAAATGGATCAAAAACTTAACAAGAAATCTTAACGTTAACGTAACTTGCCCACTCTAGGATTACGCTTATACTCAGCACGAAGCACCTTCGATGACGTATGATCGTATCGTCCCATTTACTTCAAAACTGTATTGGACACATTAGTGGCATAATCTTTGGGTAGGCGCTTACGTTGCGATTCTATCCTTTCTTTGTGTTCTCAATTTTAGTCTTGTTTACGTACGATAGAGGCTGATCTTATATTTTCATACAAAGTGTTTATGATACACATACGTTACGATTTCTGTGAAAAGTACGTTCTAGGCTTATTGATTACTTTGACATATCTGGCATTTGGTAGTGACCCTGCCTCATAAAGGTCGTGGGTTCGATCCCCACATAAACTTGTGTTTGTTCAGTGCATGGGTGTTTACTATGTATTGAAGTGTTATATTTCAGATGTCCTTTAAAAGTGCTTCAGCTACCTACTTAATAAGGAGTTAGGATCAATGTATGAGATGTACAGATGTGTAAATTTACATGAACTTTATGAAGTCTTTTGAAAAAAATGCAAAAAATTGTACCTATACATTTACGACCTTATCACAATACAATACCTTTCGCATATGAAACTAAAAGGACTAGAAGTCAGACAGCTAACTATTATGATAAGGTACTAAAACGTATCTCTCTGAAGCTGATTGTATATTGTATACCAGTGGTCCCATCAAAGGTTTCCAGTTATTATGTGTTTTCTGTGTGGGCTTTGAGTGAATAAAGGCATTTTCGTTAAATAATAACTCCTATTGAACATTTTCAATGTAACTGTAAATATTTTGTGTTTTTACGATATGATTAGTATTACGCAATCTTAAACGTATTGAAATGGAGTCATGTACCTGCGAATTTTTGTTATTTTTACGTTTAAATCACCCTTAATTGTACCTATACAGAGTGTATCTGTGAAAATTTACATCCCTTTAACCACGCGTCCTACCAACCATTCTGAACAACATATTTTGTTCTATGACTTTTAAAAATTCGCATAAAAATAGAAATAGGTTGATAGAACACGTGGTTAAAAGGATGTAAATGTTCACAGATACACCCTGTTTTTACAAAATATTTATTTTTATGACCTGATTTGCTCCTCAGTGATAATGTGATATCAATAGGTTTTTTAATTTAGTTTTAAACGATTCAATGTAGGCAAAAAAATCTAAAATACACAATATTGCACAAGAACCCCCTAAACACCCAGTTCTAGAAAAGTAAATTTAACGTCGTAAGGTCAAAAGCCTTTTAAAATGCATAAAACAATTGATTTTTCATTGTGGCTGCTGCGGTCTGGGCCTTACGACGATAATTAGTTCAAAACTTTCATAAATATTTATATGTGATAGGCAGACAAGCAGACGGATCGCCTATAATATTAGTAAGCGGTGGCCGCCGGGCATGAGTATCCATGGGCGGAACAGAAGTTTAAAGGTTGGCAGCGCACTTTGAAATCACCAGTCAAACCAGGCATTTCCTATGGCAAATGCTCCAGGTGATCCGCCTACTCGTTTGCCATAATATCAGATAGTAAAATTATCAGCTTGTACTAATAAAATCACAAAAATTAAGTTTTTTTCTACTATTTCAAGTTAATGTCCATTAAACTCTCGTTTATCCCACCAAATACAAACGCAATTAAAATTATTCATTATTATAGGAATTGTATATAAAATTAGTCATAAAATGTTATTTGGTAAGTTACCCTTACATGATATTTTTACTAATATTTACCTTAACAGAAGGCACTAAAGTTCAATTTGTAATGGTGTGTAACGTTATCTCAAAAGGGTTAAATTTTACAACTAAGTATCAACAGCGATCTGTGTTGTATCTTAATTTAGTAAACAAAACGGACCCTTTTGTAATGTAATAAAGTGACTGTATATATTAGTATTTTCTAATGTTAACTTAGCATAGTATTCTAATAAACATTTTGAAGTGACTATGTTTCTTTTGCTAACTACTGTTTATCCACATACACAACGTTTTATCGAGATAGCGCAATAGCTTTTAGGTCGTAACTCAACGTACGAGTAACTAAACCCAGGAATTAGAACATGATTCATTATCTATCTATCATTTACCACCAACACTGAAATAAAATCAACCGAGGGAAAGCCACGCTTTGGCATGAATGGGCTCGACTGGAGTGATACCAAGGCATAGCAGAAGATTCAGCGTCAAGCGGCGCCTCGCTGTGTTGTGAGTGAGGGTACCGGAAGAGCAATCGGGGGAAATGTGGGTTTGAAAGTTGTCAGCGAACTTGTCACTACTGGTGTTACAGGTGTCCATGGGCTGCGACAGCCGCTTACCATCAGGTGATCCATCTGCTCGTCTGTTACCTATTACTTAAAACAAAAGACATGGCATCTATTATTTACACCATGTTGCTTACCATAGTTTTACTTTTCTATATACTCTTTAGTTCCCAATTTCCCCCCAAGAATATTAAACACCAGAAAAGCGAAGTAACTATCGCTAATTTTGGCTCACTAATGACACTGAATTATAACCGAGTTTCGTTACCTTAGGGGGAACTTCGGAACTTCGCGCGGATCGAAGCTGAGGCGGGAAACATTTAATAAGTAAGTCATGAGTAAGTAGTATAAGTATTTAAGTGATTTGGGGAAAGTTGCGAACAAGACTAGGTGTGGGTGTATAATGTTACTGTGAATGTCTGATATTGGAATCTTAAGTCTGCATCAATCTGGCCGGTCGATCGATCGGCTGGCTGGATGGCGCATTTGGTAGTGATTCTGTCTCATACGTCGCGTTTTATCTATATCTTCTATATCTATCTTCTATACTATTAATAAAGAGGTAACGCCTCGGCCTGTGACTGACTGACTGACTGACTGATCTATCAACGCACAGCCAAAACTACTGGACCTAAAATCATGAAATTTGAAACATAGGTAGTTCTTACTATGTAGGCGCGCACTAAGAAGGGGTTTTGCGAAATTCACCCCCTAAAGGGGTGAAAGGGGGGGTTTACGTTAGTATGAAAGTCTTTCAATTTTGATGTTAGAGATTTGAAAATTTGGATTATGGTTGTTTATCAAAAATAAAAATTGACCTGTTTTAGTTTTTTTTTAATTCAAGCCATAAAGGGGTGAAATGGGGGTTAAAACTAATGTATGGGAGATTTATTATTTTTAAAGCTAGAGTCTTGAAAATTGGTATTTGGGTTTTCCATACAAATTAAATGAAAGTCATTTCAGCATTTTTTTTTCTTCAGCTTACAAAGGGGTGAAAGGGGGTTAAAACGTCGTATGGAAAATTCGTCATTTTTAAAGCTAGAGCTTTGAAAATTGCTATTTGGGCTTTGCATGCAAATGTAAAGAAATTGAATTCGGCATTTTTTTCTCCAACCTAAAAAGGGGAGAAAGGGGGATAAAACACCGTATTGTCAATTTTAAAGCTAGATTCTTGAAACTTGGTATTTGGGCTTTGCCTACAAATGTAATGAAAGTGAATTCGTTATTTTTTTCTTCAACCTAAAAAGGGGAGAAAGGGGGATAAAACACCGTATTGTCAATTTTAAAGCTAGAATCTTGAAAATTGGTATTTAGGCTTTGCATAGAAATTTTATAAAAGTCCCCCCTTCCCCTTATAGGGGTGAACGGGGGAACTGATTAAATTTGACAAAGTAAAGTTATAGAGTTTCCAACATTTTTTAAATCGAATCTTTTTGAGATTCCTTCATTAAGGTTTACGATCACCAAAATTATCAATCCTATAAGTATCAGTAAAATTTCTTTTTGCTAATTACTTTGATTGTTGTGAATTCTACTTCGTTCAAAAAATTAAAATACCGAAGCGAAGCGAGGGCGGGCCACTAGTACTATTAATAAAGAGGTAACGCCTCGGCCTGTGACTGACTGACTGCTGACTGATCTATCAACGCACAGCCAAAACTACTGGACCTTAAAATCATGAAATTTGAAACATAGGTAGTTCTTACTATGTAGGCGCGCACTAAGAAGGGATTTTGCGAAATTCACCCCCTAAAGGGGTGAAAGGGGGGGTTTACGTTAGTATGAAAGTCTTTCAATTTTGATGTTAGAGATTTGAAAATTTGGATTATGGTTGTTTATCAAAAATAAAAATTGATCTGTTTTAGTTTTTTTTTAAATTCAAGCCATAAAGGGGTGAAATGGGGGTTAAAACAATGTATGGGAGATTTATTATTTTTAAAGCTAGAATCTTGAAAATTGGTATTTGGGTTTTCCATACAAATTAAATGAAAGTAATTTCAGCATTTTTAGGGTTCCGTAGCCAAAATGGCAAAAACGGAACCCTTATAGTTTCGTCATGTCCGTCTGTCCGTCTGTCCGTCTGTCCGTCTGTCACAGCCGATTTACTCGGAAACTATAAGTACTACAGTGATGAAATTTGATGAGAATATGTGTTGTATGAACCGCTACAAAAATATGACACTAAATAGTAAAAAAAAGAATTGGGGGTGGGGCCCCCCATACATGTAACTGAGGGATGAAATTTTTTTTTTCGATGTACATACCCGTGTGGGGTATCAATGGAAAGGTCTTTTAAAATGATATAAAGTTTTCTAAAAAACATTTTTCTTAAAGTGAACGGTTTTTGAGATATCAGCTCTCAAAGTCGTAAAAAGTATGTCCCCCCCCCTCTATTTTTATAACTACGGGGTATAAAATTCTAAAAAAAATAGAGGTGATGCATGCTAATTAATTCTTTCAACGATTTTTGGTTTGATCAAAGTATCTCTTATAGTTTTTGAGATAGGTTGATTTAACTGTAATTTTGGTTAAGTTATTGTGCTTACACTGAAAACGATGGCTGAACCTTTATTTGCTGCTACGGAACCCTTTGTGCGCGAGCCCGACTCGCACTTGGCCGGTTTTTTTTTCTTCAGCTTACAAAAGGGTGAAAGGGGGTTAAAGCGTCGTATAGAAAATTCGTCACTTTTAAAGCTTGAGCTTTGAAAATTGGTATTTGGGCTTTGCATGTAATGTAAAGAAATTGAATTCAGCATTTTTTTCTTCAACCTAAAAAGGGGAGGAAGGGGGATAAAACGCCGTATTGTCAATTTTAAAGGTAGATTCTTGAAACTTGGTATTTGGGCTTTGCATAAAAATGTAATGAAAGTGAATTCGTTATTTTTTTCTTCAACCTAAAAAGGGGGGAAAAGGGGGTTGAAACGAAGTATTGTAATTTTTGAAGCTAGAATCTTGAAAATTGGTATTTAGGCTTTGCATAGACATTTTATCAAAGTCCCCCCCTATAGGGGTGAACGGGGGAACTGATTATATTTGACAAAGTAAAATTATAGAGTTTCCAGCATTTTTTAAATCAAATCTTTTTGTGATTTCTTCATTAAGGTTTACGATCACCAAAATTATCAATCCTATAAGTATCAGTAAAATTTCTTTTTGTTAATTACTTTGATTGTTGTGAATTCTACTTCGTTCAAAAAATTAAAATACCGAAGCGAAGCGAGGGCGGGCCACTATTAAATATAATTAGATAATACGTTTATTCTGCTGCACAAAGCTACAGGTGCATAGTCCAGATACAAGTAAGCAGCAGGCCTTCAGGGTGAGGAATGTGAAGATGACAGACTCAGTAGGTAATTAGTTTGTTCTTTTGTGCCTTTTAGCCATATATTTGATTATCACGGCCGCTTACCATCAGGCAGAGTGAGGTCATATTGATTTTCCTCAATATACAAGCAAGTCTTAATACTAATAAATTATCAAAAAACTAGCGGCCGCCCGCGACTCCGTCCGCGTGGAAAAGTAACTTTTTACCCCCCCTTTCAACCCCTTACAACCCCCTTTTCGCAATAAAAAGTAGCCTATGTCCTTTCTCAAGGTCTAGATTATCTGTATACCAAATTTCATTTAATTCCGTTGAGTAGTTTTGGCGTGAAAGAGTAGCAGACAGACAGACAGACAGAGTTACTTTCGCATTTATAATATTAGTATAGTAAGTATAGTATGGATAGTATGGATATGAGAGACAAAAAAGTGTTTCAAGAATTACACCATCACAAGAAATAACCAAATCTTAAAAAAATACAATCTACTTTAAAACTTTTATCTCAAAATAGTATGCTTAAAAATAAAATACATTTATTCAAGTACCTACGTTAAGTCTGAAAGGTCCTTAGATGATACAAGTGCATTAGCATTTTAACTTCATAAGTATAATGAACTAAGTTTAAAAAGTAAATTAAATAACTAGTAGTAAGATACTAAAATAAGTTAGTACTTGATATACATCAACGTTAGATTTGAAACATAGATAGATATTGTTTAATGTACAGAAATATAATACATGAAATAGATGTAACAACAACAATAAAATTAGCACAACAAGGCAAATTAGCATTCCAAATCTTTATAAAAACGATTTAGGTCATTAAGTCTAGTTAGGAGAAGGATCATCTAATGGTAAGCGATTTCTTCTTCACATTGACATTCACAACCTCATTAAAAAATCATCTGCTAAATTCTCTCTTGAACCTGCTATACTTTCATCTCCCAAAATTGGAGAGGCCCGATTCACTCGAAACACAGAACAGGCTTTTCCATATGCCGGTTTTCTGTGAGGTATCACTTCGGTCGAGCCGATCCGTAGTTCTATGGCAGTTTCCTACATCAACGTATTTTCGCATTCTAAACCCAACTTTAATGTTAATACACATAAAGATTAAATACAAGCTATAACCGTATCTATTAAATGTAAGAGAGAATGTAGTGAAAGACGTCCTGAGATTAGGTTTTATCTTGTAATTTTATCAACTTTGTAATTCTGAAGCAAAAAAATCTCTCGATCCTTCTGCGTCCAATTTGGATAATTTGAAAAGCCTAATTCTCTCATCTGCGCTGATGAGGGTAGCTAATTCTACCTATCATATCATCATTATCCTTAAACAAAAAGGAAAATGAATGAAACAAAAGGCTCAGGTATCAGGTAAAAACGGCGAACACAAAAATGTAGACCGAACTTCTACTGCGCCTTTAAAATTTCTGAAGGTAATAAGTACAAGTATTTTACTCGGCTTTCCGTAGCGATGACCCTACTAACATGCATTTGCAGTTAAAAATATTCTTTGACTCAATATTTCATCGACTTCACTCTCGCTAACCAGGTAACTGTTAAAATGGTTTATTAATGGTTTTATTTTTTTGTTAGCGTAAGTAATCCCATCCCACTTTCAAATGCGTTTTGTAAATAGCCTAATTCGTAAATAGTTGTTGTTGTCTGGGTAGGAGCAGTTGAAATTTGCGTCATTTGAGTCCGCCACCGCTGTTTGCTCGAGGTCATCCTTCTGCACTCGTTGACTGAGTTCCCAATGGCAGACTTGATTTGGTCAGCCCACCGCGTGGGTGATCTCCCTAGTCTAGTGCCTTCTACTTTCCATTGGATAACAAGACGTTCTATGGACTGACGCCAAGAAAAAAGTCCGGACAAAATAAAGATGTGAGATTATAAATTATGGTACAATGCTAAGAATCGCAATGGAATGATTCGTGAATGAAGTGAGAATCCGTAGTAAGGCTGCCACCGTGATTTCCATCGCAGCGGATGTTAATGCGTCTCCTCGTGATGGGCGCCATTTACTGTTATTACATCTTCTTTAGAGTGGATCTCTCTATCGCCACACAAAATGACTTTTGAAATAAGTTATTTTGTCACCTCCAATTTCTGCTCAGATTTTTTCGCCTCAACGTACGTCTGTTCTCGTTAAAGGAGTGGGTGAGTTTTTATTAACGTTTCTTTGTAAATTGAGCAGAGTATGCGATCTTTTATCAGATTTTTCCTGTTTATATGTAAAGAATTGGATTGAAGGTAGAACTGAAGTAGGCAGATGTGTAATGTCTATTTTAGGAACTTAAGTGTTTTGATCTGGCATATGAGATTTGCTAGTAAAGAATAATATGTCATATACAGTGCTATAATACAACATTGTTAATACGCCCCGTTGTGTTTTGTGTTTTAAGTACTCATATTTAAGTAGTCGTGATTTTGGGGTCAAGGATCGAATTTCGGGTCGAGTTAGAAGTATGTTACAATTTCTTATTTCTCGGGATTGTGATCACCAATCCGCATTAGGCAAGCATTGGTGATTAAGCCTAATCTCATCATAGTAGCGATGACTTGATTTCTATGATGGATGCCATTGTCTTGCAGTGGGACAGATAGTCTTTGGCTTGATAAACCCGTGTATCTATTTTTGATTAAATTTATTTAGTAATGTTTGTGGTATATTTTGTACTTCTACGAGTACCGAGGGGTCTCTAGACGTGAAAGATTAAAATTGATATTATGTCTCCGTCATGAGAAATCCCTTGGATATATCCACGTGTATAGAGCTCATTCCAATAACATTGTTTGAAGCCTTACTAACGTTAATTAAAACTACCTATTGAGTTGCAACTTTCACTAAGTTGGTAGCAATTAGTGTTCTGCTGATTGAATTTAATTTCTACATACAAACCGCAACAGTGTAGGCAGTTTTCATTTAGGCAGAAGGTTGACATTTTATAATCTAGCGTGTCATTCCTTGAGTCCAAACCCGTCGCTTTGGAGACAAAGACCCAGGATTGGGTAAGTCTGTAATTACATTGAAGCAACTGCCGTCTACCCTTTGTAATAGGTTTGTGATCACCAATCCGCACTAGGCAAGCATGGTGATTAAGCCTAATTCCATCATAGTAGTGATGACTTGATTTCTATGATGGAGGCATTTGCCCTGCAGTGGGAACAGTATATAGGCTTAGGATACTTTATATGATAATACTTTACTTTTTATAGCAGTTAGGTAATTTAGTTTGGTTTTAACATTCAAATGAGATTAACGGATGATAACTAGCACTTTATTTCAAGTATAATGTTAATACAAGATCTTCACTTTAAAAGGGTTAAGTACTGTGAGGTCTAAATTGGATAGTATCTACAAAATTATTCCTATGATAATGCTTTTATTTTATTATTATACTTTCATCGTTCAAATAGGGGCCTTGTACGGGTGTACTATACTTTTAGTCCTATAGGCATACTATTACAATCATTAAAAGAATCTTGTTTATAACTATAAATTATTAAAACGGGAATTCACGAGACGTTTATTTTTAAGTACATTGTATGTACTTACTGCTTGACGTTTCGGCTAGGTTGCAGCAGCCGTGGTCACAAGCGAACTGTAACAGTAATAGTAAATACATACAATGTACAGTGGCCAGCACATCAAGTTACTACAATCTGTCAAATTTCCTCAGTTGATATTGAACCAAACACGTTTGACATAAAAGTGAAGTTCGATTGAAGAAATTTGACAGATTGTAGTAACTTGATCTGCAGGCCACCGTACTTAAAAATAAACGTCGCGTTAAATCACGTTTTAATAATTTATAGTTATAATGCAACGCGAAAATCTAAAAAACAATGTTGTATGTAATCGTCAGCTTACCTACTATTAGAGAGGTTTTTTTAATGTTCGATTGTTACTCATCACTTGGTCTCTGTTCTAGAGAAACATTATTGGTCCCAATTAAAACACCGGTTTATTGACTGTTTATCCTCCACGATACAAAAAAAACGTTATTAGCCAAACCATGAACATCAGGCCATGATCGTTTCCCATGAAACACCAAAAAAGCAAATCTAGCCAAAGTCTTCTAGCAGGTACCTAAGTTAGTTCTAGAGGAACATTTAAAATCCCGTCTTAAAGTTTTTTACAGTCATTTGAAACATTTGAAAAAGATGTTTATCCAGGAAATAAACTAGCTACGAGTATTCATTTTTACTTTTTAGCGGAACGTCCCAACCAAAGTGTAAAGATAAACGTTGCAAGAGCGATATTGCTGCAGCTTTTAGTTGGACCGAGAATAACAAATGAAGGAGATCGTCATCTGCGAATATGAAATGCTTGGTAATAAGTAACAAGTGTAGTAAATTATATGCACAGTTGCTATTAAAACGATTTACTCCTCAATTTAAGTGGGATTGGAAGAAACTGGCCCCTGGTCTGGCGGCCTAGTTAACAATTTGAATATGTATTCAATACAAAGACCATAGGCCAATTTTTTTTCGAACCCACTTTAATTGACAAGTAAATTACTTGGAAATTCACTCAGAGATAGTGAACGAGGCCCTTAGACTAACTTTGGCCGGATGATGCAATAGGTAGTGACCCTACCTTATACGGTAAATGGTCGTGGGTTCAATCCCAACCCTGGACAAACATTAGTGTGATAAATAGTGTGTTTGTTCAGTGTCTGGGTGTAATATAGGTATGTATTTTAGTATTATTTGTTTAATCCTCTGTTGTCTGATATCTGTTACACAAGTGCTTAAATTATCTAATACGGAGTCAGGTCAATGTATAAGATGTTCTGTAAATTAGTGTTACCACGACCTTAGCGCCATCTATTGGTACTGATTTACGACTAGTGAAGATACAAAAGGATAAAAAATTATATTAACTAGTGGTCCATCCTCTCTCGGTGGACCACCACCTCCACTAGTTATAATAGTTTCAAAACTTTCAGTATTTTCCACCACGGACATAAAACCGCAAATTAAGGGGACTAAAAGGAAATTGTCACAGTAATTATTAGTCCCAAATGCATGAATTGCTTAGTAATTACTTTATTGGGAAGCAATTAGCCATTATCGAAGTACACGGAGACTGCATTAGTGTACGATCGATTGGCGTAGTGTGGAGAAGAAACACTCTACCTCACTTATGTTAGAGCGTATCCCTATTAACCTTTTATGAACCTATGTTGTTATGGTATTCAAAGACTTGACATTAAACAAATAAGTAGGTTTATATTTAGAAATTCTCAGTATCAGCCCGAAGTCTGGATGTTGACTGTCTTGTACCCCCGTGCTTCGGAAAGCACGTTAACTCTGAATCTGCTGACCCATCGAATTCAGAGGGTAAGAGTGCACCTATGTTTTCGCACACACTTGAACACTGTAAATTATATCCTGCTTACGAGGCTGACAGCTTATTAACCTTGGTTTATTAATGGTTTTGTTACAATACGTGAGCTCAAGTTAGTTTTGGTTTAAAATTGATGCTTTCACATTTATTTGCCTTTTTGAAAATGACAGCATCATTTTTAAGCCATGACTAACTACAGTCTCCGTTTAGTAGAAGGCTTGATTTTGAGTTTGAACCGCACCCGCTAGTACAATTTAAAAAGGCCAACTAATACAAAAATCTATCCATTAAAATAAGCCCCCCAGATCATCATTAAGAGCATACAAAAAACTAAAATCCACCTCACTTTCATTTCTCACTAATCCCTTTCCATAAACGTGCTTAACTACTTGATTTGTTGCCCTTGACGTTCAAAAGTGTAATTTTATTCCCCACCAACAATACTATAATGGTGTTTGAAGATCATTTTTGCATTGTCCAGGTTCGTATTGAGCTGTTCACCCCACGTTTGAGCACAATAGCGAGTTGAGAATAGCGAAATGCGTAGAGGCGAAACTGAGTTTGTATCACGATCAAAAACGATAAAAAGGTCTTTCGTCTTCATCTGCAAATAAGCTTTGACAAAAATCTGTTCTTTAATAATATAGGTGTTACAGACAGCCCACTACGTGAAACATACTGGTGTTGTAGGTGTCTATGGGCGGCAGCAATAATTTACAATCGGGTTATCCATCTGTTCGTCTGCTACCTATCACATAAGAAAAAATCATGGAGAAGGACGAAGCAGCTGCTCTTGTACTACTTGACCGCAGAGGAGTGACTAGCTGCCGGGCACACTACCTGGAGAACCTAAGTAGTCCGGAAAAAAATCATGAGCAGCATCAAAACGCTGTTGAGATTTAACTAGAAGAACTTGGTTGGTTAGAGTGAAAAGCACATCTGACCTCCAATTGTGGAAAAGCCCGTACGAAGAAGAACCTAATTGATGAAAACTTGAAGATGACAAACGCCTGATGCTGAGTTCTTGAAGTATAGACTCGTTGCTGCATTGGTATGAAAATCAGTCTACGATATTCTGAGCAATCGGCGGTCAGATTATTCCCATTTTGGGTGAGGAAGGTATGTCGTGTTGAATCATCCGCAATTGCGCACTGTGTCGCTTCTATTCAACCCCCTATTCTCTAAATATGTGGGGTGGGAATATAATTGTGAATGGTATTGACAGGGTTGATTCATGTGAGTTTTTGTTAAGTGGATTCGTTATTTTTGTAATTACGGCGACGTAAATATTGTTCTTTTTTGCTATTGTTGAAATATTAGAAATTATTTAGAACTCAGTGCCTACTTTGTTTCTGGAAATTTTATATTCAAATATGATTCAGTGTTTACTTTACATATTATAGTAACTCGATGGAATAGGAATGTGTGCCTTACAGTCAAAGGTTTGGATTCGATTTACACACCTCTATATCACTAGAAAGACGAGGTAAAAGACTTAAACGCAAGATTTGTGGATTCGATTACCGTACCAACACAAATGTTTGTTGATGTAACATATATTTGTATTGGGGTGATTGTGATTCCTTCGTTGTTTCTGATTTCTGGTTCTGGTTAAGAGAAAACCTTAAGTTTAACCTTAGTATGGGGCAAGGACACTGTCTCTATCCCTATGTGATGTGATGACTTGTTTTATTTATTTACCTCTATCCCAAGATTCCTAAATCTAATTAGTAAGGCATATGTAACATTTCATCTGTTGTTTTCTACTTCGTTTAGCATCACAGGCCCTTTACAATGAGGTTGCTGGTCTGAAATCTGCGGCCGTTCAGAATATCCGTATCAAAAGCAGCACCCACGGATTTATCGCAACCCACTTCAAAAGCATTATAGACATAGTAAAATATGACCATGATAGTATGTTAACTTGTTTTCGTGATAACTAGACGGCAATCCTTCCTGGATTACCTGATGGTAAGCGCTTGCTGAACCTGAAATTCTCGTCGTAGGGGTCAGTCCATAGACCGCCTTGGCATACAAGGGAATGTAGGCACTAGACTGCGAGGGAGATCTCCACGCATTGAACTGACTAAATAAAATGTGCTATTGGGACTCAGTCAACGAGTGCAGATGACCTCGAGCAGGCAGCAGTGGCGGGCCCTAGTGACGCACATTATAACTGTCCCTAACCAGGCTACTACGAGTGTATGACGATCATGACTGCATTGCCAAAAGCGCACCAGATAAGAAAAGAAGCAATTGCTACCGCCCATGGATGCCAGCAACACCGAAGGAGTCTAGAGTGCACTGCCAATCTTTCAAAGGAAAAATCCTTTTCCCCGAACAAGGCCATGGTACTCTCACTCACTGGACGAAACACAGCTCTCTGCTTTACGCTGGTTATCTGTAAAGCCGTAATATCACTGGCGTCTCATTTATATCGATGACCTTTTAAGAACCTAAGTAATATCAAGAAATAAATAACAAACTAAAAGCACATTAGGCCAGAAGAATCGACAAAGGGCGAGATGCTACTACGGCATCCACTACAATGATGCAGTGCTGGAAATCTGGCCGAACCTGTATCTAGTGTACTTTCCAACCATTTTACTACAATATAATGTTCAGCCTAGATTTCACGTACAGTTTACGTATAAGGGAAATTGTATTGTTGCCAAAGTTTGGCATACAAAGGTTGCGCCAAAGTTACATAAACACGAAGCTAGACTTAGCGCAATTAGTAGATAACCATGGGCAGAGCATTTAACTGGTATCTTATTACCATAGGTTTAAGGATTAAAATTGAAATGAATGGCGAAATAGAACGGTAATGTGAGAACCAATGTGAATCCTATATGTATGGATTTAAGGGTGAGTTTCATGTTGGGAGGAAAATAGAGATGTTGGCAGAGACCCGGCATTGTTCTGCGAGATAAAAAGTTACAAGAATGTAATCATTGGGATCCTTATTTATGTAGCTACACCTTCCAGTCGCAAAATAACGAATGCAGAGCTTGGCGCGAGGCCAATTCGTGTTTTCGATTATGAGTCTTAATTTTCTAGTTACATGTTTTTTTATATATATGAACTTTAATAGGGATGTCACAATGACAGATATTCTGAGGCATTCGAATACCTATTTTCAATAAAATGCGATAAAAATTGTGTAAGAACGTGACAGGAATAAAAGTAGTATGACGGACAATATTTCGTCTACGGCGACAGATCTCGTCTATCAGGTATGCAGGATATTATTTAAATGCACAAGTGTGTATGTGCCTGCGGAATACAAAGTCATCTTTCTACTTATTCGCTTACCCTAATATTTCGATAGGATACCAGTTTGATACAACCGAAGAGGGATGAAACGCAGGACAAACGGTTGTATGTACCGAGCAACGGACCGCTAACAGATTTTGAGCCCTCACTGAACTTTTTTGACAGAATTAAACCTGACCCGGGTATCGAACCTCGGAACCCAAGTGCAGCTGTCACTTTAAAGTACAACTCTCTAGCCACTGCGATACCAAGGCATTGGACACTTATGTAAGAAGATAGATACATAGATTGATACTCTTTATTGCGCAACATATTACAAAACTTAATGGTAATTTACAAATACAATATCGGCAAGTATCGGTGAGAAGGTAGTGTTAAAACAAACCTAATGAGATTATTCCTACCTTAACAGGAATGGAACTCCTTGCCATAGTCTGTTATTCCTGACCGTTTTAATCTGGAAATCTTTAGGCAAGCGTTAACAGGCATCTTCTAGGCAAACGCGTGTCATCCTAAACTTTATCGTCACTTTCCATCAGTTGTGATTGAGGTCAAGTGTGTGGCTTGTAGTATAATAAAAAAACACTTCTCAGAACACCTTACCTACTGCCCAAAAAAAAAACCAAGAACTAAAACAACTAAGCAAATTCTAATTCTTACCCCTAGAATAGCATTATCTAACACGTTGCTTTCAAAGTCTATCCACAAAGTCTCCTTTAATGAAAGTGTGACACAAAAGATTTGTCAAAACGCAATTTAACAACCCAAAGGGATGCCCCGATTAAACGGAAAATGTCGAACATTTGTTGCCCACTAATGACGTCATTTTATACCTAACCATTCACTTTGTAATGTGCAATTACAGTCCAACATTTTATTCACGCGAATCGAAACTCTATGTGGAGAGTATAAGAGCGACTTCTATCTAAAAGCTTGTCGATATACATTTCCTATTCTTCACTCGTATATCCTCTTTCATGTGATCTGTTGATCCGAAAATGTTTCCTTCCAGGGAGGCTGATAGATAAAAAATATCTAAGAGTTAACGAGACAAGGCGGGATTGGTAAAATGCTCGGTTTATGGGTTGAATTTCTTATAGCTCGGCCTCACTTCGTTTATGGATTTAACCTTGCTATTAGTTCTAAACTTTGCTAATAGATGGCGCTGGGCGTCGGTTACATTGCGCAAGGGAATCACGTTTTAGGATTATCCCTATTAAATGATTTATGGCGTCGTTTTTAATTCAGCCGCATTCAATCCGGGTTATCGTTATACCGCGTCATTTAAGAATGGCCCTGTTTTGATAACAGCTAGCCGTAATGTAGGTAATACGGCGATGTGGACGATCCGGCTGCGACAAATATACGTATGTAAATAAAGGTTCTGTTATCTATACAATTTACGTGTATTTCTAAATTATAAATACGCAAAATGATATCGCATGGCCTGGAAATGGAGAGCTATACCTTTTGTAGTAAAAAAAAATGTTTGCATTCCAAATTAATTGTAGCATAAAAGTTAAAACATGTAACGAATAGATATCGAAAAATTTTCACCGCAGCGAATACGAGATTATTATTCATACAACAATCACATGACTTTAAATTTTTTGGCGAAAAATATCACAAACCTGATCGGTTTGTATTCATGGTATGCAAGTGTAAGTCGATGAAAAATGAAACGAATAACCGATTGTGATGCTGTGAAAAAAAAAGGTTTTTTATGTGACATGTGGTAGACTAACATGTTACATGTAGCGGACTTACGCCCCAGGCTGTGATCTCGGGGCCCCGGGTTCGATTCCCGGATCGAGCAAAAGTATGTTTCGAATATTAAGAACATAGTTCGGGTTTGTGATAACCTATCCGCATTATGCAAGCGTGGTAATTAAACCTAATCCCATTATAGTAGCAATGACTTCATTTCTATGTTGGAGACCTTTGCAGTGGGGCAGTAAATAGGCTGATACTTACTTATTACCTTAGGTGGCAGACTAGCAGACGTATCAACCTGATGGCAAGTGATTGCCGCAACCCATAAAAAAAGGAAAAAACAATAGGATCTTAGACTAAAATGAGGAAATAAGGATGATGATAAAAGTGCGTAAGTGCAAAGCAGTTACTAAATGATAATTAGAATTGGTAGAAATATACTTAAGCCATAAATTATAATAATATTAGTCCGGTATACCAGTAGAATTCAAACTTCTGTACTTTTTTTTTCGATTGAAAACAATCAAGATGATCTCACTCCACCTGAAGGTAAGCGGTCGTGAGATCCAAATAAGAGGTTAACAGACACAAAAAAACAGTACCAATGGAGTCAGCCATCCTCAACCTCAAGGCCTGCTGAGATGCCGTTTCACGCCCTGCCTAGGATTGTAAGAAGAAGGAAACACATGAACTGGAAGGGCATGGATGCAGGATGAATGATGTTATAAAGACCATTAATTATCTTCTAAAGTTTCACGTCATGACTTTTAAGCCAGACCGAAACCTCATCGAAATTACTTGAACCCAGAAGGCTGTACTCTCCAATTCTGTTTTACTTAAAATTACATACCGGGTAGTGCTCATTTTTAATAAAAAAAAGATTTATGCGTTCGTTATTCTATTCATCTGCCGCCCTATAAAACCGCGTTTCGCCAATAAATTTACTCGCAGGATTTTTTGCGACTCTTTTGAAAAACTTTCGGGCCCGCTTGCTGTGTAAAATACGAGAAAATATTTTAAAATGTTATTGCGTACGAGGTGGTAAAACCGAGAAACATGGTTGTTAAAACGTTGTATTTTTAGATATGCGTTTGTTGTTTATATTTGTTTTATTATAATAGCTAGTAGTTTTTGAAGAACTTCTGCTATTTGTGCCATATTCATAAATGAATTGTCGTCAAATTGCGTGGCTCAAGTGGCAATGAGCACATTGCGAGGAGAACACAACGTGGTCCGACGATCTAGTGAGGGTCCCGGAAATTCCTTGGATGCGAGGAGCACAAGAGCGATCTGTATGGAGAACATTGGAGGAGGCCAATGTCCATCAGTGGATGTCTATTGGTTGAAATGATGATACTCGTAATGAGGATTATGATCAGTAATAAAATTCGATTTGATTACTGATCATAATCCTCACTTCCGTGAATGGTTATTTTGAGTTATTATTTACTTATTTTGAGTAAAACAATACTTAGGTACAATATTCGAATAGCCATGCCAATGTTTGATATTTTGTTAGAATATCAAACAAAGATCCATTTCGGGTCGCTGAGCCAGAGCGTAGTGAGTAATATTTCTAATTATTATGAAGAACTAGTTAGGCACAAATTAAGGTAAGTAATGACGACTTCATCAAGTTCCCTGGTCAATTACACTTCTTCATGGAGAAGCTTCCATTGTTACAACGTGATATCCGTAAAATAGGACGTGAGCATGCCGACTCCTCTACTTCACCGCACCTTTTACATTTCGACGCCAGAGTGCGGTTGCGGAGATGCGATTTTCTATAACAAGTCTCCAATTTTGTCTTTTCATAGAGGATTAAATGAAAGTGGCGATCTCTTGTTCAGACAATTAGTGAGAACCGATGGTCAAAATTTTTTTTAAATTTTATGACAGACAAGTATTTGGATTTGATCACAATGTTAAGTGAAGATGAGGTCTAAGGTGAGCCATGTTTCTCCGTGAAAAATCTACTTATTCACTCTTGCTTTAAAGACAGCTAATTGATTGTAATTATGACCCTATTGGCTGAGTCAACTATTCGTCGAAATTATTATTTTTGTCTGTATTGACCATTGGTTACTTTTTTAGCCATTAGTTCAGTTTGGATCAAAAAGTCAGCCCTTAATTAATGAAGGTAGAGAGGCGTCCACCTGGTTAACTAAAATGACTAAAACTAAAAAACTAACTTAAATGACAGTCAAATTTACATTTCGCTGATTCCGCATCTCCAGGTCATCATAGGTTGACAAGAAGGCACAGGATACATTGGCCTGGCGTGTCTGCATAATGAAACCGCATGCGTCGCCGCGTCAGCGCGTAAATAATAACAAGCGAGACGAATCCCTCCGCGCGTCTACAAGTCTTCTTGCGCGACTTGCGCTTACATACACAATGTTTGACTACAATGGTACTCAAATTTACATTTTGCTGGTTCCTCGTCTCCAGGTCATCATAGGTTGACTCTTGTCAACCCTTGTGACGCCTTCTTAGGCGCAGGATACATTGGCCTGGCGTGTCTGCATTATGAAACCGCAAGCGTCGCCGCGTCAGCGCGTAAATAATAAACAAGCGAGAGGAATCTCTCCGCGCGTCTAGTCTACTTGCGCGACTATATGTCGCAGTGATGTATGGAATGTGGTCTGTTTCAAACTTATTCTTACGAGTTATAAAGTAACCAAAAGAGGAAACAATTGTCACCGTAATGTTTAATCTGATAATATTTTTTAGTATAATTCGATATTCTTTCATCTGCCGCCCTATAAAACCGCGTTTCGCCAATAAATTTACTCGCAGGATTTTTTGCGACTCTTTTGAAAAACTTTCGGGCCCGCTTGCTGTGTAAAATACGAGAAAATATTTTAAAATGTTATTGCGTACGAGGTGGCATAACCGAGAAACATGGTTGTTAAAACGTTGTATTTTTAGATATGCGTTTGTTGTTTATGTTTGTTTTATTTTAATAGCTAGTAGTTTTTGAAGAACTTCTGCTATTTGTGCCATATTCATAAATGAATTGTCGTAAATTTGGCGTCAAATTGCAGGGCTCAAGTGGCAATGAGCACATTGCGAGGAGAACAGAATTCCTTGGAATGGTCGTTGGTCGCGGGAATTCCTTGGATGCGAGGAGCACAGAAGCGATCTGTGTGGAGAACATTGGAGGAGGCCTATGTCCATCAGTGGATGTCTATTGGTTGAAATGATAATAATGAGGATTATAATTAGTAATAACATTTGATTAGAATGGTTATTCACGGAAGTGACTTATTTTGAGTTTCCGATATTTCGGCGCTCTTGCAAGCGTAAAACAATAGGTACAATATTCGAATAGCGAGGTCAATGTTTTATACTCGTATTTTGTTAGAATTTGTTTGTTTAATATTCGATTAATCAAACAAAGATCCATTGTGGGTTGCTGAGCCAGCGTAGTGAGTAATATTGGATTACTTTCTAATTATTATAAAGAACTAGTTAGGCGCTAATTAAGGTAAGTAATGACGACTTCATCAAGTTCCCTGGTCAATTACACTTCTTCATGGAAAAGCTTCCATTGTTACAATGTGATATCCGTAAAAATAGGACGTGAGCATGCCGACTCCTCTACTTCACCGCACCTTTTACATTTCGACGCCGGAGTGCGGTTGCGGAGATGCGATTTTCTAAAACAAGTCTCCAATTTTGTCTCTTCTCAGAGGATTAAATGAAAGTGGCGATCTCTTGTTTAGAGAATTAGTGAGAACCGATGGTCAAAGCTTTTTTTAATTTTATGACTGACAAGTATCTGGATTTGATCACAATGTTAAGTCAAGATGAGGTCTAAGGTGAGCTATGTTTCTCCGTGAAAAACCTACTTATTCACTCTTGCTTTAAAGAGAGCTTATTGATCGTAATATGACCCTATTGGCTGAGTCAACTATTCGTCGAAATTAATTTTTGTCTGTATTTACCATTGGTTACTTTTTTAGCCACTAGTTCAGTTTGGATCAAAAAGACCTGGTTAACTAAAATGACTAAAACTAAAAAACTGACTAAAATGACAGTCAAATTTACATTTCGTTGATTCCGCATCTCCAGGTCATCGTATGTTGATGAGAAGGTACAAGATACATTGGTCTGCCGTGTCTGCATAATGAAACCGCTCCGCACGCGTCGCCGCGTCCGCGTCAGCGCATAAATAACAAACAAGCGAGACGAATCCCTCCGCGCGTCTACAAGTCTTCTTGCGCGACTTGCTCTTACATTACACAATGTTTGACTACAATGGTACTCAAATTTATATTTCGCTGATTTCGTGTATCGAAGTCATCGTAGGTTGACAAAAAGACACAGGATACATTGGAGTGGCGTGTCTGCATAATGAAACCGCATGCGTCGCCGCGTCAGCGCGTAATTAATAAACAAGCGAGAGGAATCCCTCCGCGCGTCTAGTCTACTTGCGCGACTTGCGCCTACATAAATACAATGTTTGACTACAATGGTACTCAAATTTACATTTCGCTGGTTCCGCGTTTCCAGGTCATCATAGGTTGACAATAAGGTACAGGATACATTGGCCTGGCGTGTCTGCATTATGAAACCGCAAGCGTCGCCGCGTTACAGCGCGTAAATAATAAAGAAGCGAGAGGAATCCCTCCACACGACTACAAGTCTACTTGCGAGCCTTGCACTTACATACACAATGTTTGACTACAATGGTACTCAAATTTACATTTTGCTGGTTCCTCGTCTCCAGGTCATCGTAGGTTGACAAGAAGGCACAGGATACATTGGTCTAGCGTGTCTGCATAATAAAACCGCACGCGTCGCCGCGTCACAGCGCGTAAATAATAAAGAAGCGAGAGGAATCCCTCCACACGACTACAAGTCTACTTGCGAGCCTTGCACTTACATACACAATGTTTGACTACAATGGTACTCAAATTTATATTTCGCTGATTTCGTGTATCGAAGTCATCGTAGGCTGGCTAGAAGGCACAAGATCTATTCGTCTGGCGTCTCTGCATAATGAAACCGCAAGCGTCGCCGCGTCAGCGCGTAAATAATAAACAAGCGAGAGGAATCCCTCCACACGACTACAAGTCTACTTGCGAGCCTTGCACTTACATACACAATGTTTGACTACAATGGTACTCAAATTTACATTTTGCTGGTTCCTCGTCTCCAGGTCATCATAGGTTGACAAGAAGACACAGGATACATTGGTGTGGCGTCAGTGGCGTGTCTGCATAATGAAACCGCACGCTGACGCGTCAGCGCATAAATAAAAAACAAGCGAGACGAATCCCTCCGCTCCGCGCGTCTACAAGTCTTCTTGCGAGCCTTGCACTTACATACACAATGTTTGACTACAATGGTACTCAAATTTACATTTTGCTGGTTCCTCGTCTCCAGGTCATCATAGGTTGACAAGATGGCACAGAATACATTGGTCTGGCATGTCTGCATTATGACACCGCACGCGTCGTCGCGTTAGCGCGTAAATAACAAACAAGCGAGAGGAATCCCTCCGCGCGTCTACAAGTATACTTGCGCGACTTGCGCTTACATACACAATGTTTGACTACAATGGTACTCAAATTTACATTTTGCTGGTTCCTCGTCTCCAGGTCATCATAGGTTGACAAAAAGGCACAGGATACATTGGCCTGGCGTGTCTGCATTATGAAACCGCAAGCGTCGCCGCGTCAGCGCGTAAATAATAAACAAGCGAGAGGAATCTCTCCGCGCGTCTAGTCTACTTGCGCGACTATTATGTCGCAGTGATGTATGGAATGTGGTCTGTTTCAAACTTATTCTTACGAGTTATAAAGTAACCAAAAAGAGGAAACAATTGTCACCGTAAATGTCTTAATCTGATAATATTTTAAGTGACTAATTAGTATAATTCGATATTTTTCATACCTAATAATTATCGAGTAAGTGAAAATGGTTTTGATGAAGAGTCTTTACAATTGTATTGCACCCAAAATTGCGTGGCGATATTTCCGAATACTTCATAGGTTGAATATTTAATTAAATACCTAAAACCTAGACACTGAACGAGCACTGGCTTTTATCATCACGCGTATGTGTATCATGGGTAAAAATCCTACAAAAATAAAATTGTAAAGTTACCAAAGAAGTGTAAGCTATAAAGATTATTATTTTAATTACCTAATAAATGTACACAGCATCTCCTTTAAGAGTGGCAGCGGTAGAAAGTTTACAGAAACATCAAATCATCATTCGGAAACTATCTGAAAAGTCTTCTCAAATATATTTTTTTCTGCCTGATTTTCACATTAACTGCAGCATCTAAACAGACAAGCTACAACCGTTTTCTATTATGACTGTTCCCCTTCTAGCAGTAGAGATACTGCATATTCCCTAGTTTGAAGTTAAACATAGTTGAAGGAAAACTATGAAAACACGAACATCTGGTAAATTCATTTTTTCTGACTATAAACACATCTTCTACCAACCATTTTAACATCATTTATTCTACGATATTTGGAAATCTTCACAAAGGGGAAAATTCCGCTAGATGTCATACTTTACAACTGAGGTTCATCTACAATGGTGATTGGTTATTTTTGATGTGAGATATCAAAATGTCACTAAACTATACTTGTACCTCCAGCGCACTGTATTACTTAAGTGGAATATAATATAGGTACACCAGTAAATGAGAGTAGCCGAAAATCGGGAGCGGTGGCGTGCATTGGGGGAGACCTATGTCCAGCAGTGGACGAGCGTGGGTTGCTGATGATGATGATGACACCAGTAAATAATTGCCCGAGTGATCGTGCCTGGAGAACCTAACTGCCTCTTTCTATGGAAAAGCAAACATTTGTTAAAAAATATAAAAAAATACCAATAACTTATGTGTACCTAAATGAACTGATATTAGATTCAAAATATAAGCGACTTTCTCTAAGATTGCAACAAATTTTGACTCCATTTACGGAAGTGATTAATGCTGAAGGTAGTTGTTTAATAAGTTAACTGAATTTTGAATTCTGCAACTCAGCAAAAGTTACCAAGTCGTGTTCCCCAGTGGCCGAAATATTGCGCCTTTAGCTATTTAAAAATAGTGATGCAAACTGAAAATCAATGTCACTCGAGTCATTTGACTTCTTTTCATTCGAGAATTTGTTTTCCGCACCAATAAATATTACACATACATACAACACCTCGTACGGTGGCCAGCATATCAAGTTACTACAATCTGTCAAATTTCTTCAATCGAACCTCACTTTTATGTCAAACTTGTTTGGTTCAATATCAACTGAGGAAATTTAACAGATTGTAGTAACTTGATGTGCTGGCCACTGTACATTGGCCTGCCTCCGTACTATGTACACAGTACACCACAAACAAAATCTGGTTCATTAACACACGCTTCTGTTGTTGCAAGAATCGACCCCGAGACCGTAACGTCATAACCGTCACTCAGACTGAAATAAAGTCAGTAGTGATTCGTTATTTCTTTACTAACACTCAAGTGACGCGAAATCGTCGTCAGAAATCACTTCTGTCAAGTTCTGTCTCACAATCACTTTTTCCCAACATCACTCGAGTGACATTGTACGTGAGGCGCAGCATTAAACAGAAGCTTGGCACCAATTAAAGGGATTTATTGGAACAGGTGACACTTTGAAAATATTTAGCTGCGAGGATTTAAGACACTGAGTCTTCTTAATGTCTATTGTGAGAAAAATGTTAGAAAATGTAACGTTTTAGTACCTATTTGTTCTGGAATTTGACGTAGAAGCCCCAGCAAAAACGGTGCGGTAAAATACGGTGCCCACATAAGGTTTACAATCAGTCAAATTTCTATAATCGAATAACCATATACTGAGTACATAGGACTCCCTCAATGTTCTCCACAAAAATGGTCTAGATGTCTAGAGCTGAAAAAATGCTTATTACTCCAGCTTCCGGTTGTACTAACATTAACTGGCTGTCAATACAAACATTATCTATTAGAAAGCAAACTGCGACCATCCTAATCCTAACTAATATTATAAATGCGAAAGTAACTCTGTCTGTCAGTCTGTCTGTCTGTTACTCTTTCACGCCAAATCTACTGAACGGATTGAAATCAAATTTGGTATACAGATGATCTAGACCCTGAGAAAGAACAAAGGCTAGTTTTTATTGCGAAAACGGGGTTGTAAGGGGTTAAAAGGGGGGTAAAAAGTTACTTTTCCACGCGGACGAAGTCGCGGGCGGCCGCTAGTTTTATTTATAAATTATTGCATTGCCATCAGATGTATCATCATCAGCAACCCACGCTCGTCAACTGCTGGACATAGGTCTCCCCTAATGCACGCCACCGCTCCCGATTTTCGGCCACTCTCATCCAGCTCACTCCAGCCAGCCTTCGAATGTCGTCATCCCGTATGTAGCAGGGCGTCCAACACTACGTTTACCGAGTCGCAGATCGATCGAGTTATCAGATGTCTATTTATAATTTTAGTCAAAAGAGCTTCCGAAATCCAATTTGCTCGATTTAACGCCACTTATTCGCTTCGACATTAATATTCAGAGGTTACTGTTGTTTTACCATCACTTTTGCATGTAAAATGGACCCTAAAACACAGAGTAAAGATGGTCAGTGGTTCAACTCTTAAAGATTGTCTTATATTAAAGACCTGACCGATATTTGACCCGAACATTATGGAGGAGAAAATATCATCCACGGGAGAGGCACGCTTCGGCATGAATGAGCCGGCTAGATGGGAGTGATACACGACTTCACAGAAGACCGGCGTGAAGCACGGCCTTCGCTGTTTCGCTGAGTGGCTGAGGGTACCGGAGACCCAATCAGGGGTAGAGGGTGATAAAAGGTTGCCATCGCACTTGTGACTTCTCTAGTGTTGTGATCCATTTGCTCGTCTACCACGTCCTATCACATAAGAAGATCCCTACCAAAAAACCTTGGATTCGTGGAAACAATTGGTGCGGAAAACAGCGACACAGCAAAGTGCTATATAATGAGACATCATGACATCATGCACATCACATCATCACAAACATCATGCTAAGCTTCATGATTTATATAGGCTGTAACTCTACGCATGATGACTGGTAAATTGTTTGATGTTATGATAGATTTGAAATCGAAAATAAGTCTGTGCTAGTTATAATTTAAAAATATTTCGTATATCTGTCTGTATGATCGTCGAAATGTAGACTTTAAAAATCGGTTTAAAAGTGTTATATTTAGAGTAACATTTGTTAAGAAAGTAGCTGTCTAAACGCAACATTTCACATAGCTATTATACAAAATGCGTACGCCACGCGTAGAAAATACAATTCAGTGACGTCACGGATATGTAGCGATTTCATATGGAGCGTTTTTGATCAAGTTCAAAACTGTGTTTTTCAAATCGTGATATCTCTGAAAGTTTTTAAGATATCAAAGTTATTTTTTTACCAATGTTTTTGTGATTGAGGAAACTTACGATAGCATAGTACTTAAATTAAAAATAACCCGTCTTGCCTATTACATAGTAGCATACAAACATTTATACAAATGTCAGAGAATAAGGTTTACCGTTACAAAATATTTCGAGTTATTTGTCTTACTGGGAATCTAAGTACTATGCCATAAGAGCGCAGGAAGGTTTTTTATATATTAATATTCATATAACTCGTTAGTCTGCGATGAAGGGTGCTTGAGAGGCCCTTATTGATTATCAGGTCGTGTTAAGGGTCCATGCAGATTTAGACCTTGGTGCAAGTATGAAAAAAATACGGAGATTATTAATAATCTATTATTACTTATAGATTATTACTTACCTACTACTTTTACACCTTTACAGAGTCTGTAAAACATATATCCTTTAAATAGTTCTGAACAAAAATTTTTCAATTACTTTTGGATATTCTCATAAAAATAATCTAAATTTCAAACAAAGTCGGTCACGTGACTTGGTTATTTTGTATCGGGAGTCGAAAACACTTTCGACAAAATTTCAAAAGTTGCCTTAATAATTAATTGTTAGTTAGTTAGTAAGAAATGGTTGGCAGCTGTTAAGACCTGTGGTTAATTTTTTTTATATTATCAATGGCAGATAGGCAGACGTGTCACCTGTAAAAAACCGAAAAAAAAACTCGCCCGCGAATTTCTAGATTTTTGGTTGGTCACTGTTCTAACCTAATCTAACCAATTTTTTTTTTCGTTTAATAGAGTTGGGGTCACAAGACCAAGAGCGGCCACTGTTAAACCTCCGGTACTCTCAGAAACGGAAACACGCACAATCGTTGTTTTACTCCTATTTCCTGTGACACCATGGTATCATCCCAGTTGATCCGACCCATTTTATTTCTCAAGGTGTTAGCTAAAACTGCTTACAACTTTAAACAGACACAAAACATTGCAGATCCTACCCTTCTTCTTAGAAGCTCTTAATCAAATCTTAGAAAATTCGACTTAGGCTGACACCTTAAAGTGTTTAATTGAATTTAATTAAAGCCTTATTTCATTGCCAATTAAGCACAAGTTAACGTTGTTATTTCTGTTAGAAAGTTAAGGGTAGTGCTAATGGTTAATAATGTTTTAACGGCCTTTTGGACGGTAGACTGTAATTTTCTTCGGTTTTTGGCCCCTTTTTCGCTTTATTTATTTAAGGGGCTATATCGACGAAACTAGCGCCGTCAGCCAATTAGATTGATTGTGGCGACTGTGTGATATTTTTTAAAAAAGTAAATCCCTACAAACTCAGAGGCAAGAAAGTAATCTATATTATTAATTTTTATAGACGCAATACAATATTTTTAAAATGCAACAAGTAACAATCATCTTAATTACTTTTTAAAACAGTCTGCGACAAATTGTGACAGATATTTGTGTTGGGTCTGGGTTTGTGATACCTTCGTTGTTTCTGGTTTCCATAGCACAAGAGAAAACCTTAGTTTGGGACTAGGACAATGTATGTGATGTCGTCTCAATTAATTAATTTATTTATTTAAAAGCATTTTAACGTCGTAAGGCCCAGACAGCAGACATGATGGAAAATCAATTGTTTATGTATTTAAAAGGCTTTTGGGTCTTACGGCGTTAAAAGGCACAAAACAATTGATTTTGATTGTGTCTGCTGTCTGGGCCTTACGACGTTAAGACTTTTTAACTACACATACTGGGTTTTAAATATATACTAAAGCAATTAGTGTTATGATATATGAACTAACTACCGATTACAGTTTTAAGATAATCTATGAGCATCTTGACAAGATAATTAAAACCAGAGCCGAACAATTAGTACCGATGTCTATTAATTACTCGTGATTAATCAGCAATACGCAGATTTAATTATTATAACTCTACTGTTGAAAAGAAAAGTATTGTATTAGTATAACCTAGCTAATTATGTAGCATTAGGTAACTTAGCCTTAAAACTTTTCGTGTCTTATGTTTTCCATGGAAACTATTTCATATCCAAAGCTAAAACATATTAATATTAGAAACCATTGGTGGGCACCATTATTAGGGTTCCGTAGCCAAAATGGCAAAAACGGAACCCTTATTTTATTACTAGCGGCCGCCCGCGACTTCGTCCGCGTGGAAAAGTAACTTTTTACCCCCCTTTTAACCCCTTACAACCCCCTTAATATTATTATGTTGATACAACTTAAACAAATTATTTCGACCAAATTTGGTACCATAAAAACGGTCATTGTGACTAAACCTTAAAAGATAGACATATGCCGTCGCGGACTTTTTTTTAGATCATGTAGGTATAGAGGAATAATTCTTTCATACATATTTTTGTGTATCTTGAACCGTTTTCGCAGCGCACGCAAAGAAAGCCTTCAAAAATGAATAATTTTCCCCGTTTTTTACACATTTACCGCTCTGTCTTTGCTCCTATTGGTCATAGCGTAATGTTATATAGCCTATAGCCTTCCTCGATAAATGGACTATCCAACAAAAAAAGAATTATTCAAATCGCACCAGTAGTTTCGGAGATTAGCGCGTTCAAACAAACAAACAAACAAACAAACAAACAAACAAACTCTTCAGCTTTATTATATTAGTATAGAAGAGTCATTTGTTTCCAAACAGTACCAATGGATGGCGCTGGGAGTCGATTACATCGAGCTAGTGTTTTGCTTTTTCGGTTTCTCCATAAGCGTTCCTGCCCCATTTTCCTCGTTCCTGACCCGAACCATCAAGTCATGGAATGCCTTTCCAGTTCATGTGTTGCCTCTTTCTAACAATCCTGGGCTTTTTAAGAGGGGCGTGAAAGACCATCTCAGCAGGCCTTCACGGTGAGAGTGATCTGTCAATCAATGGACACTAAGCCTGTTCTTTTGTGCCTGTACAAGGTGACTACAACGACTCTTCTATTTGTAAGATTAATATATTTTTACGAAATGAAGGTTTTCTTAATTTATTTTTTAAGCGGTAACCAGTACTTAGTACACAAAAAAAAGACAAAAACATAAAAATCACCAAAACATTATATTTCCTTTATCATCTGAACCACAAATCAACAAAAAAATACAGAATCCCCGTTCATCGTTCACAAAACACGTTCATAACAAGTTTCGGGCGGCCAAAAAGTAATCTTGTGTTTTTGAACCCAGCAGGCATAAATTCACTTTTGTTTTCGAGTGGCCAAAGCATATCAGATCTCGTAGGGATCGTAAATCAGAGAATGTAATTAGTTCTAATCTGCATTGGTTATGGATGGCTGAATTCAGAATACAGTTGCTATTGCTGTTTTGTTGCTGACTGTACATATATTTTGTGCGTTGGCAATGTTATAGGGTTTGATATCGATATTTTAACTATTAATTTATTGTTTCAACTGACCTAGTTGGCTCGAGAGACACTCGAGCAAACTATTCAGTATAGTTTTTTTAAAAAAAACTTCAAAACGTATCATTGTTTAACACCTATTACCTATTAAAATAATAGTTTGAAGGTTGTATAAAAGTCCGTCATTGCTAGAAATAAGTATTAGCAGGGGCAGGGGTTCAAAATTTGCGAAGAGGAAGAGTGTGAGCAAAGTCGCGGGCGCTGTCTAGTTTACTTTAGGAATTACGCCATGGAATTTTGTCCAACCAACGCCCCGTTTGGTCTAGTAGTTTTGAGTACCAGGCGGTGATCTTAGGGTCGAGCAAAAAGTACTTTTATTTTGAATTTTTCGAACATAGTTCGGGGTTGTGATCACCAATCCGCACCCAGGCAAGGTGATAAAGCCTTATAATATCTCATCATAGTAGCGATGGGTTGATTTCTATGATGGAGGCCTTTTATCAGTGTCTGCCCGAAGTCCAGCCGGCCGGCAGCGCCCCTGGAGGTGCAGGTGTTCATGGGCGACGGTAATCGCTTAACATCAGGTGATCCGTCTGCTCGTCTGCCTCCTCTTCTATAAAAAAAAGAAGTCTGAAAGATGGCGGTCTTGTGCCCCCGTGCCTCGGAAAGCACGTTAAGCTGTTGGTCCTGCGCTTGATACTTCTTCAGTCGTATCACACAGGTGCCACATCGAATGAGGGTAAGACTCAGGTCCCTCCACCAGCCCATGGTCCTTCCTACCGTCTCGGCATACGGACCGAATCTTGGGAGACGCTCACCAGGTACTTGCTAAGGGCTCTTTCCCCGGTGCGTTTCTTCACTCCCTACAAAGTCTGTGTCTTAGCCCATCTCAATGTCACTTCTCCCCAAATGGGGCGTGATGTCAAGCCTTTTGTGTGCAAACGAACGCAACCGTCGAAAACTTTCTGCAGAGTTGACCATCTCTTGATGGTATACTCGAATGAGGGTAAGAGAATGGAGATTGCACTTATGTCTGCGCACACACTTGTGCACTAGAAATGTACTGCGTTGATGGCTGATCGTTGTGATTGGCCGCCATAGCCGTATTACCTTTTGGTTAGAAGGACATAATTATTATACAATATATACAGGATGTATCTGTGAACATTTACATCCCTTTAACCACCGTGTTCTACCAACTGTTGTTCTCTAATAACTTTTCTTCTATTTTGAAGAACATTTAATTTTGTTCTATGACTTTTGAAAATTCACGTCATATAAAAATTTCTTCACATTAAAATCTTTCCACACAAAGTCGGTCACGTGACTTGGTCATTTGTATGGGGAGACGAAAAGTTGTTGAACAAAATATGTTGTTCAGAATGGTTGGTAGAACAAGTGGTTATAGGGATGTAAATGTTCACAGATATACCCTGTATGTATATAACTAGGCAAGTGTACAAAACGTTATTTACCTTGTGTCAAAAACTAATCAAAAATAGATTATTTGTCATTATTACTTGTGCTTTGTACGTGTTATGGCAAGCACCCAAAATGTACGTGTTATGCGTTACAGTTTTTTTCTCATTGTTCTTTGCTTTTGTTCCTTTTATTCATACTAGTGGAGGTTTTCAATCTATTGCCAATGATCGCAATAATTTTGTAAGTACAATAATTTTATTGGGCAATTGGTTGGTTCTTCTTTTTGTAAATGAAACTTACGAAAAATTGTGTACAACAACGTGAAAATGCAAGATTATAATCAACCAAAATATAAATGCATTAATCTAAAAACTCAATCATAGTCATAAAATAATATTATGCGACTATCGTCACGTAGGTTTTTATTTTCTTTATTTAATTTACGGATCTTCGAAGAATAATTGAACTAAAATAAAATATTATGATGCAGATGATAAAAAAAACTACCAACGACAATATTTCGTTTTTTTGATACGTCATAAACCGTAATCCGGAGTTTGCCTTTCAAATGATTACAATGAACATTTTATTTTCTTATTTGGAAATAAATGTTACGATAGCAGCCATTACTTGACTAGCCGGATGGTACATTTGGTAGGTAACCCTGCCCCATACGCCAAAGGAATTTGACAAGCATTTATGTGATAAACACTTGTGTTTGTTCAGTGTCTGGGTGTAATATGTATCTATTTAAGTATTATATTCACGGGCGATCCCAACTCGTACTTGACCCATTTACTCGTATATATCAATCAATTATATTTCTAAATGAGAAATAAAAATAAATTACCTTGGTAGAAATACTCTTAAACTAAGTAGAACAACTAACTAATGTGTGCTTATGACTACATTATTATTTTTATGTGATAACCTTAACCTTTTTGTTTACAGGGTCCGTATAATGTGAAATTCAATAGCTTTGAGAGATGCAAAGGGCCCAAATCCGTTAACGCGGCTATGGTTGAGGCTTACATGGATCACCTGCACAATACTGACACAGTCCATATTAATATGACGTTTTTACAAGATACTTCTATAGATGAGGTTGTTTTGAACTTAAGAATGGTTTTATTTTATGTGATAGGTGGCAGACGAGATAGTTCAACGGAGCAGACAAACAGATGGTAGGCGATTGCCGCCACCCATAGTCAGCCACAAGTTGCAAACCTTTTAACCCCCTTTCCCTCAATTGAGCCTCCGATAACCTCACTCACTCGGCGAAACACAGCTCAGTTCAAACTCGCAGCTATACGCTAATATATCAGCGTTTCTACTGAAACGGAGCTGAGCGGTGTAAAATCTACCAATAGAAGAAGCTTGCTCGTTGAGAAGCGCAGTTTTTATGCAATTCTATTGGTGGATTTCTCTCCTCCCCGCTTTAGTGGAGACGCACCCTACGACTCACTCTTAGGCAACATCGAGAGTCACTGCAATACTAAGTTAATCCCGTAGCATCCCAAACGGTCTTGAGTTTCTCGCTTCATCTCGCTCCAAGTCAGTTCTATCTTCTTCGCTTCTGCAGCGATCGTTCACCTCCAGGTTTGCAACGGGCGACCACGTTTCTGTTTTCCTTAGGGATTCCAGTCTAAGGCATGCTTCGGTACGTGGTCTGGTTCCCTTCGAAGTGCGTGGCCGATCCAGTTCCACTTGCGGCGTTTGATCTACTGGTCGATCATAGTCTTACTCCAGATCCGAACAGTCTAAACATTTAATCAAGTGATTTTCTATTTCAGATAAAAATAACAGTTCTTATACATAAAGACGACAAAAATGTTACTTTATGGGCGTACAAAGCTCCAAAACCATGTCAACATTTCGTTTTTGCCGGTTTACTGAAGCAATTCCTCAATGTAACCAATTGTGTTGTGAAAAAGGTTTGTACACATTCGCTATAACGAAAATGTTCTTCATAAAACTATATAAAAATATCCAGCAAAATTATATAAGTAATTATCTATCTTTTATGAAAGACATTTTGATAGTTACACGTGTTATTGTGAAATAACACGTGTTACTATCAAAATCTCCCAATAGCTCAGACCTTTCGTTACGTTTATAATATTATCATTCTACCTAATTAAAAAATAACACGCTTGCAATGAAATGAACGTCAAGCGCCATCTATTGGCTTGGTTTAAAACTAATCTCCCGAAACGAAGTGAGGGCAGGCCACTAGTTATAAAACCTTACCCACGTTACCTAACCTTCGGCTAAGTTAAGTATTTCTTGACAAAGCAAGTAACATTTTTTTTTGCAGAATACCTATAATTATAGTGTCGACACCCGAAAACTTAGCAAAACATTCCTGGGACCACAGTTTTATTATGGGACTTATTGGTTTAAAGCTATAATATTGTCTAAAAAGGGAAACATATTATGTAGAATAATTCCTGCTGAATTTACAGCAGCTACCTAACTTATTGCGACTTGTATCCAATCGCAGGACAAAAATACCAACTAATTAAAAACCAAACACAAAGGAAAAAACTTATTAATAAAAGGTAATAAAACGAATGTTGTCTTTCATTATGGATTTAACAAAAATGGTCAAATAGATAAGAAAGAAATCTGTAAACATTTACATCCTGTTAACCACATCTTCTACCAACCATTCTGAACAACATTTCTTCAACGACTTTTTGAAATTCATGGAAAAAATATTCAACTTTCCATACAAAATGGCAAAACGTGACCGACTTTGTACGTTTTTTTTTGTAATATTCCAAAAGTTATGGAACAAATGTTGTTCACAATGGTTGACAGAATACGTGGTAAAAGCAATATAAATGTTCACAGATACATAAATTATAACACCAAGACACTATCCAAACACAAGTATTCATCACAAACATTTTTGTCTAAGATGGGAATCGAACCCACAACCTTTGGCGTTTGAGAAGGGCTCACTACTAAATGTGCCATCCGGCCAGTCCGTCAGAAGACTCAGTACCTATCCGATATAGAAATCCGCTTTGATCATTCATAGCCAAACCACAAAATTACACACAGAAGAAAGGCTCAAGCTTACTTATTATTTCTGTGTTTCTATTTTTTTATTTCATCTACCGTTTCAACCAATGTTGTGGGAATGTCAGCTGTATGAAGAGGAACGGCAACAGTTGCTGAATAACTGGAACAGGAACAAAATAGGACCAGTATACCATCAAGAGATGGTAAACTCTGCAGAAGGTTTTCGACGGTTGCGTGCGTTTGCACACAAAAGGCTTGACATTAGGAAGGAGTTCGATTGATGTGGAACTGCCCGAGCGCGAGTCGCTTGTGCTGTGGTGTTTCACGCCCCATTTGGGAAGAAGTGACATTGAGATGGGCTACAGACACAGACTTTGTAGGGAGGGAAAGAGCCCTTAGCAAGTACCTGGTGAGCGTCTCCCAAGATTCGGTCCGTATGCCGAGACGGTAGGAAGGACTATGGGCTGGTGGAGGGACCTGTATCATACCGTTTCAACCAAGTACTGAATAAGTTTTCCAATTCTAGGGCACCATTCGGTAAGGAGCTTAGGAGTAAGCTCCTGGACACCTAGCTAGGCGAGCGAGAAGGTGATAGCAGCTCTCCAGCTGCTATCACATTCCCGCCCAATTCCACTTGAGTCCCATCACTCTTAATCCGACATCATGGAATTTTATCCTGCGTCGAATTTCAGAGTTACGGATTCGATCTTGGAGTTTGATTCCGCGCATGTTTCATGTCCCTTATAGATAAACTAAAAAGTCGAAACACTTGCGTGGTGTAATCACGTCTAGCGCCACCTATTGGTTCAGTTTCTAACTAAAGCCCTGAAATAATGTCACAAACAGATAAATTGTAGAAAACGATGTGTCTACAAATGATGTTATTGCTATTCGTACATTTTACATGCAAGGACAAACAAAGCCGTTTATACCTTGTTTCAAAAACAAATCAAAAACCGATTATCTGCCATCAGTATTTTTATTTGTGCTTCGTCAAGCACACAAAATGCACGTGCTGTGTGTCACTGCATTAACATTATCGTTATTATTTCCATTTGCTATTTTTATTAATGCTAATGAGAATTTTAACTCTGTTTCCAATGACAGCAAAAATTTTGTAAGTATTGTTTTCATTATGTGTGAATTGTAAAATAATGCTTATATTTTTTTAACAATGTTTTTGGTACAATCAACAAATCTGAATTATGTACCCTCTGTGCCGTTGTTCTCATAAATGTTATAAGATTTTCTTTATATTTTAATTCACGTTTAAAATAGAAATAATGTGTCATTACAGGACAGAGATCCAAGCAAGTTTACCTTTATAATAACTTATATGAACCAATCTTAAATTTTCCATTTGTGACATTTTAAATCCTCTTTGCCACAGTAAAATCTCTAGTGAGTACTAGAAGTCCATTCACTCAGCAAAATTTATAGCGCAGGAGCTGCTACACGCTGATATTCTGTGAGACCGTGGTATCACTCCAGTAAAAATGAAGTATAATTGGACATATTGCAAACCAGAGCCAGCCCACAAAAAGACTTTCGAGATACGAGTAAGAAACCGTAATGAAGAGTCTTATCAACATCATCATCAGCAAACCACACACTCGTCCATTGCTAAACATAAGTCTGAATAAAGATTCTATGAAAGTATAAACTCGGTTACATTCGAATTGAGGGTTGGTTCTTGTTTGCAAAACTATGTCCAATTGCAAAATCAAAACTTCTGTAATGCTTAAATAATTACATTATAGCGGACAAACGAACAGACGGCTCACCTGATGGTAAGTTATCACATCTGCAACACCTAAGACTTCACAAATGCGTTGCCGGCTTTTAAGGAAAGAATAAGCCCTTTTCTTGAATATCACTAGGTCGTATCTGCATGTATGTATGTCGTTTATGTATCATATTTTGTTTACAGGGTCCATTTATAGCGAGATACGACCGCATCGAAAACTGCAAAGGGCCCAAAGCTATTAACCAGACGGTAGTTGAAACTAAATTGCTCCATGAGAACAATTCTGACATAGTCTCTCTTAAAATAACTTTTTTGAAAGATGCTCGGATGGATGAGGTTGTATATGATTTGAAATTTAAATGGTATTTATAAAGGGCGTATCTGTGAACATTTACATCCCTTTTACCACGACTTCTACCAATCATTATAAAATTCTTACATGACTATAAAATTTCAACTTCTCATACAAAGTCTAGTCGAGGCAATTGGGGAGTCAAAAAAATATCGACGAATTGTTTAAAGTCTTAGAACATGTTTTTATATATAATATAATAGGTGGCCGACGATTGCCGCCGCCATAGACACCTGCAACACCAGTAGAGTTACAACAAGTATTCAAAATGGTTGGTAGAAAACGTGGTTAGAGGTATGTGAATAATCACAGATACAACTTGCATAGCATGCGATCCATAATTAATAAGGCTGGTATCATGCCGGTTTTCTGTCAGACCGTGGTATCACTTGATATAAACAGAATTAACCGCGAGGATATTTAAAAATAAGTACATTTTAAGCACTTACTGCTAGACGTTTTGACTGCGTTACTACAGCCGCGGTCACAAGTGACAAGCGGAGTCCACATGTAAATATCCTCGCGTTTAATCCCGTAAAAACCGTGGTATCACTCCCGAAGCGTGGCTGTCCCACAAACTCTGGCTGAATAATCGAAAAAGTTAGATAATCATAATAATGATCAATTAAGGGTCGCACAAAAAGGTGTGGTCTGAACATATTTTAATAATATAATTTGAGCGTTTTCTATTTCAGATGAAAATTCAAGTTTACGCACTTAAACAAGGTAAAAAAATATCCTTATGGGCATACAGAATACCTAGCCCATGTAAAAATTTCCTTATCGACGGTATTCTAAACAAATACCTCGGTTCAACCAATTGTGTTGTAAAAAAGGTTTGTTCACTTTCAATTCGTTGAACAAAAAGTGTGTAATAATACTAACAAGTTATTCGGCAGATTCTTTAAAATAGTCCCAAAGTTTTTATTCAATGGAAAAATTATGGGCTAATTCATACTTCCCCTAATTACAAAGTTTTTGTTTAAAACTCATCTTTAAACCGTGACCAACTTTAAACACAAAATACTCACAAAGGGGATAAGAAATATTGAAAAAAATATAAGTTACAAGTTAACTATCTTACGAAATAAACTGTCACCTGGGACGTAACACAGCGCAACAGGGTCAGAGGCACGCCTGCAGAGGCTGTGGGGGTACTGATCATCACTACGATGCATGTCGTTTTAGGACTTTTGAGTGTAGCAGGTGCAGACAAGTGGGTCATCTGAGACGAATGTGCCCCGAATGTACGAATGTGTGTATTTCAGTACCGGCACAGAATACTTAATAGTACAAGTACAGAATGCCCACTTCTAAAAACCGTTTATAGAATAATAAAGGCTCAGGCTACCATAACATAAAGTTGAAATTCCGGCCGACCAGCGTTCAACACCTTCAATTATTCATACCTACCTATCGCGCATGCGTCGCTCGTGATTTTCTACTGACTGGCCCCTCCGGAGGGGACGCCGCATGTACTTGCAAGTTTGATACTTACACGCGGAGTGGGACAGGCCTGGTACCGGTACGATCTGCAAATTTTAATCTTCAGTAAACGCGCGTATTCCTTTTCATTGTGTATCGTCGAGTGGGTACCGGAGGCCGAAATGGGGGAAAAATGGGTTTAAGGTTGGCAGTGCACTTGTGACACCTCTGTTTTACGGACGTCCAAACGGCGGTAATCGCTTTTCATCAGGTGATCCGTCTGTTCGTCTGCCCCCTATATCATAAACTCTATGTGTATATTATAAGTTCTTTTGGGAATCTTTTATTTACATAAATAACCTATTTCTTTTTTTTTTTTTTGTAGAAACCAATTGGGATTTCAATTGGGTTGGGTTGAGTTTTTTGATACAATTATATAAAAAAACATTCAATCACTCTTGTTTCAGGGGAAATATAAAGTGAATCTAAACTTCACGGAATTGGTTCGTATGTTCTTTGTACAAGAATTCTATTATGGAGATTTTATTACGAAATTTTTTGCTGTTTCTAAAGCTGGCAATATAGCTTGTTTCAAAACACATTCAATCTTTAGGAAAAAAATGTAAATAGAGGTATTTTCAACAAAACGACAGAGTGACTACACCAACCAAAAAAAAAAATGTTTACCATGTGAACTTTAAGATTAAAAAAAAAAGTTAAATTAATGAGTTTCATTGGAGTTTTTGCCCCACAATTCAAATTTGATAATAAAAATGAAAATAAATATTTATTCAGTGTATTACAATCATACTTAACTCAAAGATTAAATTTAACTAACATCAAACTAAATCGGTGGCCGAAAATAGGGAGCGGTGGCGTGCATAAGGAGAGACCTATGTCCAGCAGTGGACGAGTATGAAACAGATGAAAGTAAACAGCGAAAAGGCACACACTCAGCATGTGTCGGGATGTAGGAGACACCCTGACGCTGGTATTCTACATGTACCCACAGAAAGAGCTATAAAAACTAATACAACAAACTAATACTGATGGTATGTGAATAAATAAGTATGTATGATTACATGGCATGTTTATAAGATTATCATAATGTGTGCGTGTCTATGGGTGTGTGTGTGTGTGTGAGTGTGCGTGTGTTTGTGTGTTGTGTGATGATAAAGGGTTAAGTAAAAAAGGCGGTTGCTTCATTGTAGGTAATTAGCAGACTAATGACCTAATAATGCCCTAAGCGTACTCCGGGCTTCGCTAGCGACCGATTTGGATGCAACCGGGAATTACACGCTGATGATCGCTAATTGGTTCATAAATAATTTGATAGATAAAGAAACTTATAGACTAATTGACATAGCAAAAACAGTTTACCGGTAATCAAAAACACATTTATACTTCCGTCTCTTTAACCAAATCATCTTGTTTGTGCTTTAGTATAATTCGGAATGTCTCCTCTGCGTAGCAAATATTCTATATTTGTTTTATTTTTATTTCTTATTTTGATACCCTTTGGTTCTTGTTATTTAGACCCGAACCTTGCGCAAGATAGCAATAGTTATGTAAGTAACGTTATATCTATTTGAGTACAGTTTTATGGCACCTAAGTTTTTCCCTTAAGAAATATACCTCATTTTCAGGGGCCGTATCATGCAGCGTTTACCAACTTAAACGCTTGTAAAGGGCCTAAAGGTGTAAACCTTACATCATACAAAGCAGAATTACTTCATAAAAATCATTATACCATGCTTCGTGTCAACGCAACTCTCCACAAAACAACACGATTGCAAGACGTGAGTGTTAAAATAAACAAATAAATAATAATATTAGTTTGAAAAACCTGCACAATAATATAACCGGTGGGATAGCTGATAGTTTGTTCTTCTCTCTCGATATTGTTCTCATTGCTACTTCTTATTAAGGCGATGGCGATAAAGTCAGATATTTGCACCCAAACCTATACCCACAGAGCCCGTTTTTTTTAAATCTCGCTTTTGTTTTTTTTCACAACATCTCATACATTGACCTGACTCCGTACTAAGTAGCTCAAGCACATGTGTTATGTACAGATATCAGACAACAGAGGAGCACATATATTATACTTAAATACATAATATAACACCCAGACACTGAACAAACACAAGTGTTCATCACACAAATGTACCAAAACCACTACCAAATGCGCCATCCGGCCAGTCAGTGTTTTAATAAAACTTATTATGTGACACTCACATAATAACATGCTATTAAAATTCTCGCCAAAGCTCATTTTCTTTTTAAATCTTGCTCGTGTTGTACTTTTAATAACTCTCATTAAAAATCTTTCTATGAAAACATGAAGGAAAGTATTAAAAATTTTTGGGGCACAATTATGTAATAATTTCTTCCAACAAAACACAATAATTTTCATAAATTCATAAAACTATTCGCAATTATAAAAATTATTGTTACTCAAAATCGTTGTTGTTGTTCCAAAAAATTGTTGTAATGTTTTTATTGTAAGATTTTTTTTTAATATCTCATAAACGTCACAATTAGTTCAAATCAACAGGCGTCAAGTTTCGTCACGGTGTCACCTTAAGTAACAGTCACACGTACTCTCTTCATATTTTATAACTTTTCAGATTAGAATTTCTTCTTATAGAGAGCTGAAGGGAAAGAATGCTTCAAGTTGGAATTTAAGAATTGTGGCTCCTTGTAAACATTTTGTGACTGCAAAAATGATTGAGAGCATATCTCATAGTCCTGACTGTTCTTTCAAAAAGGTTAGTAATTTGGCCATCCTACAGATTTACATACTGTATCAACTGTACGTCTTTTTCTAGATAAAACCAAATATGTAATATGTAATATCTCCTATGAATAACCAAAAGTATTACTATTCAATTTTTATTTTGATTCAAATCAAGATCCACCTGTGAGATCGGATAATCTTAATAATATCTTGAAGCGGAAAAATCTAGAAAGTGATTATATTTATTTACTAACCAAACAATTTAAATTTACGAAATGATGCGTTTGTATATCCGATCTAATTACATTATTAATAAATATAAAAATAAGTAACAAATTATATTTCTCAGATTTTCTACAATTTCTGCAAATTTTTTTATGTGATAGGTAGCAGACGGGCAGGCGGATTACCTGATGGTAAGCAATTGATATAAAATTATTTTCTAACTAATCTTACTTCAATCTGTTTCAGGGTTATTACAACTTAGCCGTCAACTTAACACAGTTCAATGAATTTTTCATGGGAGCAAAATTTTATTATGGTTTGTTTTTTCTTAAAGTCGTCAGTCTGGCAAAAGAAGGAAACCTTACTTGTATGCGCTTCAATTTGAACATAACGAAACCTTTCAATAACAAGTCTGTTAACCATGGTTAATTTTTTCATATAATAGACTTATGGTGGATTTCATAGCATTTTATTTTTCAAACCTCCAGTATAACAGCTAAAAAAAGTGAAGAACCAGCCTATTTTTTTCTTTCTGCAGGACATAATGATAACCCCCATCATAGAAATCAAGTCATCGCTACTATGATGGGATTAGGCTTAATAACCACACTTGCCTAATCACAGGTAATCACAAACCCAAGCTATGTTAAAAAAATCGATATATACTTTTTGGTCGTCCCAGGACCTCGAAATCACTCCGCTTCTTTAACTATTAGACTAGGAATTCGTTCAGGTAATGGAAAAAGTGTAGTTATGACCTTGAGTGCGCAGAAACCAATTTTCATAGAAAGCCTTCTTTTTTACAAGTGCGCAAAATAACGGTCATCGCTATACTTTCGTGCCTCCAGCTATACAAGTTATAGCCAGGTATGTACTACAACACAATCTAGGTATCTGGGCTGATTTTACCAACACTCAACGAAGCAACGCATTTATTAATATTAAGCATAATATTTTTTTTTTAAAGAAGACAACCCTGATATTGTCAGAAAAGATACGAGTTACGCGATAGAAAGAGAACGCACTTCTAGGTATAAATATTTGTAGGTGTTGAACGCTGGTCGGTCGGAGTTTCAACGTCATATTATAGTAGTCTGAGTCTTTATTTCCATAAACGGTTTTTAGAAGTGGGTTTTCTGTACCTTGTACTATTTTAGTATTCTGTGGTAATGGTAAGGACAGTTGGAAAAAAAAGTTCCACGCATGCATAACATAATATGCAGGCGGCGTACTGTATCCACGTGTTTCTGATCTTACTTAACCATGATTAAAGGTCCCATAGATAAAGGTTCCCAGTTGAAAACGTGACGTAAGCCACAGTCCGTCTCCGTCACATTCAGACGGAGTCAACCGGTGGCTATTAACCCTCTCGCCGCAAAAGCTAGCTGATTGCACCGCGGATTAGAGTCAGGTAGTGTACTGAATTAATTTGGAACGTGCCAATGATTTACGACGCCTGTTTGGGCACAATTTAGTTATGGATGAGGTGGTCGGGTAGTTTACGGTTGGCTATTAGAGTTGGAAGGTTAAATGTTTAGAGCATTTGACCGTGCTGATTGTGGGGCTAATTTCTATTGGATTGGTATTATATTGATGATTTTAAAGAGCCTTTTGGGACTTAGGGTTACTTATCTCAATTCTTTTTGTAGACATTTGTGATTCTGTAAAGGGTTGCCAAGCGTCATTTAATTCATTAAAGTTTCGCACACAGAACATCTTTTTCAATGTTTCCAACACAATCCTTTTTTAATTGTTTTTTTTTATTTTGCCGCTTTTACCGACCGAAGAGAGATTGGACCCAGGACCAACATCTTAACGTGCTTTCCGTGGGGTACAAGACCGCCAACATCTAGACTTCGGGCTGACACAGAATTTCTGAACAGATAAACTCAGGTACACATTTTTGGCCTGGCCCGGGGATCGAACCCTGGACCCCAAGCGCAGCCGTCGCTTTAAAGTGCGACCCACTACCAACTGCGCCACCGAGGCCGTCGAACTTACTTTAGGACCATACTTACGCGTCCTAGACCTCATCGACGCTTTCTGGTTGGACATAGGCCTACTCCAAAGTTCTTTACACAGATCGGTCTTGTACCACCCGCATCCAAGGGACTCACGCGACCTTCACCAGATCCTCGGTCCACCTGGCGGGAGGACTGCCACGGCTGAGGTCTTCTGCATGCGCCCTCCACTCAAGAACCTTTCCACCCTAACGGTCGTCTGTTCTCCTCGCAATGTGTCCTGCGCATTGCCACTTGAGCCACGCAATTCTTCGGGCTATGTCCGTGACCTTACATCTCCTGCGGATCTCATCTTTTCTGACACGATCACGCAAGGAAATTCCGAGCATAGCATAGCATATTCCATTGCCCTCTGAGTGACTTTGAGCCGTCTTAAGCGGCCCATTGTAAGCGGCCACGTTTCAGTTCCGTATGTCATCACTGGCAATACACACGCATTAAAGACTTTCGTCTACAGACACTGTGGTAAACGGGCCGAAAATATGCTGCGTAGCTTCCTGAACGCTGGTATCAATAGGTAAAACACTCTGAACTCTATTGAAGTTCAGGTGAACCGTATCAAGTGTAAATAAAAAAATATCAGTTGGAAGCAATTATTTAATTTTGAATGATTTGATATTACTTTATCTTTCAATTTAGTGGCGCACAACAAGTCAAGCAAAAAAGTGGCACGGCCGTACCATCCTTTCCTCAAAGCAACTTAGGCCATTTTCGACATTCTATACGTAACTTTTTTGTGGATAAAGGTAGAAGCTTGAATTTTCATATGCCAATTCAATTTGAACCAGTAGTTTAATAATTATAACGAATCAAAGTTTTTTGATGGTCACTCAACAATATCAAAATTCTAAAGCACAATATGAAAATTCTAAGGCACTCTTAGCAGGCGTAGAAGCTTTAAATTTAGAATATAATAAAACGCGTAGAAATCCACCATAAGTATATTAAATAAAAAAGTTAATCATGGTTAACAAACTAGTTGAAAGGTTTTGTTATGTTTAAAGTAAAGCGCATACAAAAAATGTTTCCTTGTTTTGCCAGACTGACGGCTTTAAGATAAAACAAACCATAATAAAACTTGGACCCCATAAAAATTTCACTTAACTGCGTTATGTTAACGACTAAGTTGAAATTACTCTGAAAAAATTAAATTGAGTTTAGTTAAAAAATATTTATTAACTAACTAAATTCCACTTTGAGAAAACCTGAGAAATGTATATTTAATAATTCTATTCTATTCTAATTTATTATTCTATTCTAATTCTAATATACATTTAATAACTATGTAGGTACATTTAATTTAATATTTCGTAGCAAAGTATTTTTTGTAACCTTTTTATACGTAGGTATTTATCAAATGTAATTAGATCGGATATTCAGATGCATCATTCCGTAAATTTGAAATGTCGGGTTAATTATTAAAAAACGTAAAGGTATGTAAATCTGTAGGATGACCAAATTACTAACCTTTTTTAAATAACAGTTAGGGCTATGAGATATGCTTTCAATAACTTTTGCAGTCACAAAATGTTTACAAGGAGCCCGAATTCTTATATTCCAACCTGAAAAATTCCTTCCCTCCAGTTCTCTATAAGAAGAAATTCTAATCTGAAAAATTATAATAATATATTAGGTACTTTCTCATTTAATGAGAGTTATTAAAACACGAGCAAGATAAAAAAAAAACGAGCTTACGCGAGAATTTCAATAGCATATACAGGGTGTATCTGTGAACATTTACATCATTTTAAACACGTGTTCTATCATCCATTCTGAACAACATTTGTTCAACAATTTTTCCAAATTCTTCGAAAACTTTTTCGACTCCCCATACTAAAAGACCAAGTCACGTGACTGACTTTGTATGGAAATATGAAAATTTTTACTGCGAATTTTCAAAAGTCGTAGAACAAATGTTGTTCAGGATGGTTGGTAGGACATGTGGTTAAAGGGATATAAATGTTCACAGATACAGCCTGTATTGTGACTGTCACATAATAAGGGAAGATAGATCCTCTTTATTGCACAAAATTATAAAACTTAGGTAATACTAATAATGGTAATTTACAAATATCAGAACTTATTAACACGAGCGAGATTGTAAAGAAAACGAGCTTAGTGGGGCAGTTTTGGGCTAGAAAAATCTGACTTGCCATCGCCTTAATAAGAAGAAGCAACAATCTCGAGAGAGAGGAACGGAAAGGAGGAGGAAAGAAGATGTTTTATTGTGCAGGTTCTTCAAACCCACATAATTATTAATTTGTTTATTTTAACACTCACGTCTTGCACTTGTGTAGTTTTGTGGAGAGTTGCGTTCAAACGAAGGAGGGTATAATGATCTTTTTGAAGTAATTCTGCTTTGAAAGATGTAAAGTTTATACTTTTAGGCCCTTTACAAGCGGTTACGCTGGTAAACGCTGCATGGTACGGCCCCTGGAAAAGAGGAATATTTCAAGGGGAAAACTTAGGTGCCTAAAATCTGTACTCATATAGGTAGATATTTAATTTTACTTACATAACTATTGCTATCTCGCACAAGGTCCGGGTCTAAATAACAAGCACCAAAAGCTATCATTATAACAAATAAAAATAAAACAAATGTACAATATTTGCTAAGCAGAGGATACATTGCGAATTATACTGAAGCACAAACAAAATGATTTGGCTAAAGAGATGCAAGCATAAATCTGTTTTTGATTACTGTAAACTGTTTTTGCAAGGCCAATTATTATTAGGTAGTCCATAAGTTTGTTTATTTATCAAATTATTCATGAACCAATAAGCGATACTCATCAGCGTCTGTTTCCCGATTGTGTCCAAATAGGTCGCTGCGAAGCTGGGGGTACACTTAGGCAGGCCTGTCCCACTCCGCGTAGTATAGGTATCGAACTTGTAAATACTTACATGCGGCGGCCACTCCGGGGGGGCTTATCTATACTATTTAAAAAGAAATAACTTCTACAGACAACGACAAGGCTTATGGGTAAACCGAAAACACGAAACGCTTGCGCGATATAATTTAGCACAGCGCCATCTATTAGTTAATTTCTGAATTACGGTCCCGAAGCAAAGTGAGGGCGGGCCACTAGTTAGTAATAAATCACGAGCACGACAGTTGTTTGCGATAGAAAGAGAAGGCACTAGGTATGAATAATTGTAGGTGTTGTTGAACGCTGGGTGGTTGGAATTTCAACTTTATGTTATGGTAGCCTGAGTCGTTATTTCCTATAAACGGTTTTTAGGAGTGGGCTCTTTGTACTTGTACTATTAAGTATTCTGTAGCTTAGGTCATTATTCAGAAATTTGAGCAGTCTTCTCATTACCTACACTGAAGCAACTGCCGTCTAACCGTATCCCTTTATCATCAGGGAACCAAAGAACCAACGCGTAGGTAGCCTGAATTATTCAGCAAGTATGACCATAAGTAAATAATGCACATGAAGGATTTTTAAGTGCATTATTTACTTAAGAATAAATTGCAAAAAAATGGTATGACTAAAATAAAAATTAGGAATGATCATAGATAATTCAGTAGCAATTATGATTACTCGTTGCAGAAACTACATATTCGAAATAAGTTTGTTTCCTTACGATGCTGTTTTCCCTCAGCACCAAATGATTAGTTAGGCAAACGTGGTGATTAAGTCTAATCCCATCATAGTAGCGATGACGTAATTTTAATCATGGAGGCCTTTGCCCTGCAGTGGGACATTATATGCTTATACAATGTTCTCTACTTTTTACTGGTACCTTATTTTTTATTTCACTGTTATTTTAATGTGTATCAAAGTACAGAAGGACTTTGATGCACTTACGTGTTTGTGTTTGGTATGTAAGTAGGATGTAATGAAACACATTTTTTTCCTCAGGTTTAATTATTTTCCAAAAACATTATATAACTGTATTTCATAAATTAGGTTCTATCACATGCCGCATCGAAAGTATTCATAATATTTGTTATAAATATTTAAGTATCTGTGGGTTGATAATACGCTAAACGTCAAAGCACGTCTTAGTGCCGTCTTTGTCTGATTTGAACAGTTGACACACTTTTTTACAAAATATTACTTAACATTGGTGAAGTTATCTTAAAAGGAAAAGGTAGAGCTATCTTTAGAGAAAATTATCAAATATTGTCAAATCAGTATTAAAAAACAGTTGTAGTAAAAGCTTTTGGGATTATATGAAAAAAGTTAATCATGGTTATCTGTATTGTTATTAAAAGGTTTTGTGATGCCTCAACCGTCTGCTAAGAGTGTTTAGAAAACTGGACTGAACAAACCTATAAGTAAGTTACCCATGGTTAACGGTGTTCTCAATTTTTTTTGTTACGTTTAATGTAAGATGCAGACAAGCATAATTTCCTTGGTTAAACGTACTAATGACTTTAAAATAAAATACACCGTAGTAAAACTTTGAAGCCATGATTGCGTTAAATATTTGCGTTAAATTTAAGGTCAAATTGTAAGTGCCCTGAAAAAAAAATCTGTTTTAGTTACAAGAAATGAGAAAGGTTTTATAATTAAACTAGCGGCCGCCCGCGACTTCGTACGCGTGGAGTTAATTACTGACACTTGCCGTCATATTTTGGACAATCCACACAATATATTTTTATAAATTGTAGCCTATGTGTTATTCTGATGTATAAGCTATATTGTGGTAAAGTTTCATGCAAATCCATTTAGTAGTTTTTACGTGACAGAGTAACAAACATCTATACATCCATACATCCATACTTACAAACTTACGCCTTTATAATAGTAGTAGGATCTGCGCTTCAACAGCTTCAAGCCTAAAGACATTCTGACACCGATCAAAATACAAACCCTTGGTGCTTACTGGAGTTATAATTTATGACTTAATTTTAACTAATACTAACTTTTTTCATGGTGCAATCGGCACTTGCAGCAACACTCTGCATAATTGCAGCAGTTATAATATGCTTATAAGGGTCCGTTATTCTCATAGTCGTACCTGAAATATTCTTTGCCCCAGCTTGTTTAACTATTACAATCCTTATCTGAAAATTAAATGTTTTCTAGCAATAGTGGTTTTGATAATTTTATAAAATATACAAAAGATGTTATTAAATAAATAAAATTAAATAAATGCGCCAGACAATCACACCAATCAACCTGGTCTCAAACTTAGGCAACCCCTGTACTATGAGTACCAGTTGACGATTTAACTGGGGGCGTCAACCCAGCACACCCAGACCCAAGACAACTTAGAAAATGCAGTTTGCTAAGTTGACTTGACCGGGAATCGAACCCGGGACCTTTTGCGCTTCGGGCGAACACCTTAGTCACTGCGCCATCGAGGTCGTCAAATAATGTGCACTATTCAGTTATTACTTAAATTAAAACGCAAATTGAAAAAATCTTGAAGGCTATAAAAACAATTAGATATTAACCATTGGCGTAGTTTCTTAGTCATTACATTAATGTGTCCGTATACTCACATCTTGCATACGACCTGTTTTGATGAGTGTTACGTTGATATGTAGCCAGTTACTATTATTTTCAGTAGCTAATTTTGCTTTCACCGTTGTTAGGTTTACTCCTTTAGAGCCTTTGCAAAGGCTTACCTGGGAAAACTCTGCATTGAACGGTCCCTTGAAATAAAAGGATGGAATATGATAAAAGGAAGGAAATGTGAAGAAACAAATTCAAACTTGTTAATTTCCCAGTTCAAGAAAAATAATGAATTTTCGTATTTTTCGAAGATATCACGGGTTTGTGATCATCACCAATCCATTTTAGGCAAGCGTGGTGATTAAACTTCCCATCACAGTGGCGATGACTTGATATCTGTGGTGTAGGCTGTTGCCCTGCAATGGAACAGGATACATTATGCTGATACCTAACCGGGACCCGGGAATCGAACCTGGAACCCCAAAATCACGGTCCGGTACCTAAACCACTAGACTTCTCGGCAAAGACAATAGTAGAACAAAGTTATCTTTCACTTACACAATCATATATCATACAAATTTTAGGCATAGTTTCATACCACCTCGCTCGCACACTTATCAGACAGCACTTCTTAAATTCTTTTTTTTTTCTTTAAATGTAAAGTTTATCAAAATTTTTCAAATAGTTAATATTGTAATTTTTGTATTAATATAATCTGTCGCTCTCCTGGTTTTATCAATAATGTCGGGTGCCTACGATACAGGACTTCTCCTAGTGTGGGACCTACTGTAATGCTCAACAATGTCACATGTTCTTTGAAAATAAAAACTATTTGTATTTGTATTTGTACTTTCTCTTTTGACGTAAGGAACCCAAAAAATAAGTAAGTTGTTACTTACATAGCTACTGCTATCCATTGCAAGGTTTGGATCTATATAGCAAAAACTAAATTTTATCATTACAAACAGAACTAAAACCAATGGTTGATAATTGTTACGAAGAGACATTCTAGAAAAGTTATAAAACACAAATGAGATTTCTACCAGTAGAGATGGGAGTATAAATGTATTTTTGATTACCATAAAATTATTTGAACGAACCTATCATTAGCACTAATAATCTTTGTTTTACTGTATCTAAACAAGACTAGGTATTTTTTTTGTAAATAACAGACGAGCAAAACGAGCACCTGAGTAAGCGATTGTTGCCGCCTATAAAATAAATCCTCCAATCGATAATTCGGCTTCGGCGGTCAATCTTAAAGATCAGCCACATACGCAGAATACATTAGTGCTGAAGTGTGCGCGCGAACACAGCACTACTCCCTTACCCTTTTAATTCGATAGGACACCAGTGTGAATACGACCGAAGAGAGATTGGGTGCAGGACCAATGGCTTAAGGGGCTATACGAATGAAACTAGCGCCGCCTAACCTAACCTATTTACACTGATGACGATATTTTTTAAGAAAGCAAAACAAGGCTATCACTCTGGTGGAGCCAGGCCCGTTTATGACAAAGCGTAGCTCTCACACAGACAATTAATATTATACACCGTTAATTTTTTGTCATTTTAATCCCAAATCCCTCATAATAGGTAACACGAAATAGCCCCTTTAGCTGTTAGATGGTCGGTTAGAAAGTTCTCACTTCGTTTCGGAGCAGTAGTTCCACTGTCTACCAATAGATGGCGTTGGGTGTTTATTGCGTCGCGCTTGTGTTTCGCTTTTTCGATTTGCCGGTGTCTATAAAATTTATCTCTTTATAAATACAAGGTTCTCACAAACCTGTTTGTCACTGCCCATACTAATTAGATTAATTACTTACACAACACCACATGTAATATACATTACCTTCTTTGTGACAAATTATGACGCCCATTCAAGCAGTATTCAATTACGTTTGGGCCAAGTCCCCGAACTTCTGCTCCATATAGGTACAATACACTGAAAATCTAATTAACTAAAATGTGGGTGTCGCAAAATACCGAAAGTTTTGGTCCTAGTTGCCGACGCTAACCACATGGCAGGTGTAGGGGAAATACGGTATCCAAGATGTAGAAATACTGGAGTAACGATATACTTATATCTGTTATATTTATTATGATAAAACGCATTGGTACTTATCGGCAATAGTGAGTAAAGTGGAGGAACAGAGAACGGCCGAAAAAGAGATGGACGCGCGGCGGGACTAAGTTCTAAAAAAAAAGAGATGGACGGATTGTGAAAATGACATGATTGAAAGAAATAAATGATCGACTACGAATAGTTTGCGTCTATCATATAGATGAAAATGATGTACTTACTGCTCCGACTTCAGAAAACTTGGCAATAATCTATGCTCTGAAAGTTCAACTGGCTATTATGGCAAGCAAGCCTGCGCTGTAGTTCGTCGAATGAGTGAAAGTACTGGAGTCCCAATTAGGGGGAAAGGGGTTAAAAGTTGGCAGCGCTCTCGTGACTCTACTGGTGTTGCAAGTGTCTATTGGCGGCGGCCATCGTAAGCGATGCTACTAGGTGATCAATCTGTTTATCTGCCACCTATCATAATAAAAAAAATACTAATTTTCTAACCAAGTTGAGAAGTATACCTACCTACCATTGAAGTCCAACAGTGAAATTAATTTTATCAACGCAACGGCCAATTCTATTGTTTTATGCAAAGATTTTAAGCAGAAAGTAATTTTATAAGGACCCAAATATTTTTTGCAGCCAGAAATCGTTTGTCACAACTTGACTTGGTATCCCCTATTTACTTTCAAACCATAGCCGTTCTAGTAATAAGGTGTAAACGATCCTAATTCCATGTTAAGAGACGAGACACTGCTTAAAATAAATTACTAGGCTCTGCTAGAAATGTTCATCTACTTTTATTGCACCACCCTCTTAAACAAGTACAAAATCTGCAGGCGAGTAGAATACTAAATGTGACAAGTAGTGAGGTGACAAATACAAATGCGAAAATTATAGTTCGCACAACTTAGCTTGATACTGGTGACAACTGTCAAGAAAATGTCAAATTCTATACATTTTTCAAATCAATCTCTTTATTTTTCTCTCTCTCACTCTATCTAGTTGCAAACAAGCTGTTAACATAGTGTGTGCCTTATTGGTTGTCCTAAATAAATAAAACATTAACATTCGGGACATTAGCCGAGCAAAAGATGGTGCTAGGCGTAACCCTTATTTTAATAGAAATAAAAACTACCCATAATTAAAATAATAAGCATTATGGTTAAATGACGTCTCTGAGGGCGGCAGGTAGTCCATACATGGCCCAACCCTAACGGTTCACTTCAGAAACACAAATCCTGCCGTCCAGCGGAAATCGTCACTCCACCTGGCCTGATGGTGTCCAACACAATAATTACTGAGAAATCGTCTCTCCATCTGGCCTGAGGGCGTCCTACACTACATTTACCAAGACAGCGGTTGTCGGCGGTGTGGCTGATATGCCTAACCCTCTGCTACTCTGCTTGCTAATCCAGTAAGCTATGGGTTATCACCGAATCAACTCGTTCTGGATTGGATCGCACTCATCAAGCTTTAAATCCCCTTTATTAAGTACCCTTACTGTATTCTTAAAAGTATCTGTCACATCACTAGTGAAGTAATAACGTTGCTACAGGAAGAACTCTCCTTTTTGTAATTGAATTGGGTATTTATGGAACGTGTAATTTTATTTCGTTAGCCAATTAGGATTTTTTGTGTGACCTTGAGTTAATGACAAGCTTGTCAGAAAAAGTTATGGGACAAGTGTGCTTTTGTCGTTTGATTAAAACCGTTGTATGAGGTTCTTGCTCCATTCAAAACATTTTGTTCTTACACAAAATGAATCGATTTACCTATGTAGTCTTATTCATTTATTCTTTCTTTGACATTCATTCTTTTACATGTTTATTAAAGGAGATACGACAAACGAGCAAAAAGTTATTATAATACATATATTAATATTATATAATTTGTACTCAATTGTAATTAAAATATGTAACTTAGCTATCATTATAGTTCTTGTTTAATTATTCGTAAAGGGATGGCAACACTCTAAATTTTGTAATCTGTGCATTATATAGGTACTAACCTACTTGTGCTAATAATGTTAATTTAGGAATGAAAACGTTTTTCCTCACACTACAGGGCAGGACTAGCCTAGTGTGAGGGCTAGCGAATATTTAAAGGAGTACGCCCTTCTCTTGTACCTAAGTCCCTAAGTCACAGCCGTACGGCTAAACGGCCATTGCTGATACCTGATATGATCAAGGAGATTCTGACCATAGCCCTTTTCATTCGCCTCTTGATGACTTTGAGGTTTCATCGTACATAAGAGGCCTCGTTTCGCAATAGGCATAGCGTCGAGTCAATCGTGAATGAACGAAACGGCCAAGCCAAATATTGCTTTATGCTCAAAGGAGCCAAGCTCATTCAGCTATATTCATATAGCTTGGACACGTCTTGTGTATAGGACGTTGGTTTTATGTCATGGCCTTATTTAATACCTCACTATTTAGAAGGTCCCAAAGTAGTTTTGAAAATTACTTTATCGGTCTAATTATTTTGCTAAAACATCCCACCGTTGCCTATTTAAGACTTTTTACAAATTTATTCCAGTCAGACGGACTTAAATACAAAGCAATCTTTATTTTATCTTTGGTTTTCAAGAATGAGCGTTATTTTCTTTTCAATAAAAAAATAGCTAATCTTCTCTCGACTCTCGTAGGTAAAACAAGAGATAAATTTATGTCAGTGTTTGTTTTTATTTATGTTATTTTATTTCCCTATTTTTCTTTATTATTCCAACTTATAGCTAGGATTACCTACATTTTAATTGTTATCTATAGTTTCATAAGTTTCTAGAGCTAATGGTTACCGGGAAATACGAGCCACCTCTTGCCAATCCGGCCTTTGAAGGTGACCAAGATCCTTCTTGACCTGGTCCATCCAGCGATATCTGGGGCGCTCCACTGGGCGTTTTTATTTATTGGTTAATAAATATTATAGATATTTATTTATTCTACCTTAGACCCAGAACTACACTAGCTCAACTGGCGGCTTCCATTGCAAAACACGCCTGCTCCAATGATTTCACTGAAATGTATTAAAAAAGAAACTCGACTTCCAAAGCTTACACTTAGCAAGAAAGAGTGCAATATCATAAATGTCATCTATCATAGTGCTTTAAACGGGATAAAGTTTTCAAATCTGTGAAATATGTTACTGCAGAGATGGCCAACTTTTGCATTACCTACTCTCACCGCCGTATTCGGGTTTGGAGACGTGATCTTTATACTTTTCCTTCTCTAGTTATATTAAGTTTGGATGATGGTACTTGTTGGAATAGTTTTTAATAGGATTGCTACCATATTCTGTAGTTTTGGGTTCCTGGTGGTTTTGATAGTCGAGCAAATGGATCTTGTTGGTAAGTAATTACCGCTTATAGATAATTGCAAAACGAATGAAATCACAGGCACGCTGCCAAACTTTAAAACTGGCAGTTTTGAACAGCTTGTATTAGAATCGGTTTTTTACAGAACATGGTCATGGATTCCATTAAACTAGGATCTCGCCTTTTTTAATTTATTCCCTTATCCCTATTTGACCTAAAGGTTGATTGGTAGAGAATGCCACTTGGAATTAACATTGCCTATTATACAAAATTAAGGAGAATTAAGATTCTTATAAGTAATTTCGAATTTTTAGGGCCTTATATAAGAAGTTAAAAACCTTGCATCATTTTTTTTGTAGCATCCTTAGATTATGTTGACGTGCTTATGCAGCTATCTACATGAATTCTCTCCAACAAAACACAAGTAGCTAAACAGTAAGAAACACGATCGGGTTCACAATTTTCCATACGGCTGAACTGCCGGAGGCAAGCTTATCAAATAAGTTTAACTCAATAAGTTTCACCGGAAACATCCTATGGGAACCTTGCAGACAAACAAACTCGAAAATACGAGATTTTACTCTTCCTCGAAATCCCTGAACTAGAACTTCCGATGTTTTCTCCTGGATAAAATGTCGGTTGTTCGTATTTGTACATAGGAAGTTCATAATTTCTTGAACAAACATTTTGTTTTTCTTTTACCCCTTTTTTCTTTACGATACGATTATTTGGGTACTTATAAGGTAACTTGATCTGTTTATTTTTCTCTATCTTTTCCAACAAATGATTTTATGTCTTTCATGATACAACGTGCTCCTTTTGGTAGTACTCGTAATGAAATAGCGGCGTTGATGAGCCGAAAAAGTATCCTAAAGCGAAAATTTGCTGATTTACTGCCGCGCTCAAATGCGTCATTTAAATAATATTATTTACTATCTTAACCATGGATATCTTTATTTAAGTAGGAAGTATTAAAATAAGTACTGTCCCACTGCAGGGCAAACCTCCATCATTGAAAACAAGTTAACACTACTCTGATGAGATAAGGCGTTATCACCACGCACTAATGGCTCGACATAATATCGTGATGAGATGAGTGATAATTTCTCAATAGAAAACTCAGGTATAAATTTTGGCCCAACCCGGGACCCCTAACGCAGCCATCGCTTTATAGTGTAACTTCTACTCACTGCGCCACAGAGGCAGTCAATATCCACAGCATCAACCACAAATTCAGTAAGTCCAGAGAAGAAAATTTCAAAATCAATTAATTACCCACGGTACTTTCTCAAGTTCCCGACATAGCCCCCCATCCTTAATTAATCCTTTATTTAACAACCTACCGATGGCGGCCCGTCAATATCTTGTCCCCTTATAGCCTTTCAAGATTTCCAAGACCCATTAACTTCGGTCCTTTTCATTAAATAATGATCAATATTTAAGATATTTGAGCGTTTTGTTCAAGAATTTGCTCATTCGGTTTTGGTCGCCAATGTCCTAATAGGAAAGTTTTGAATATCAAGCCATCGGCTTTGAACTCCATTAGGTGTTGGAGATATGCCTCAATAATAATAAAAGTTTATTACATTGGGAGCTCCGACAAAAGGAATCGCATTCATTGAAGTTATAAAGCGAAATTCAAGGGCGTCTGATATTTCACGAGACGAAAATGGAGCAATGCAAATTAATAACTAAGTTCTAGATAAAACCACAGTACTAAGTAGCTAGTCTCTTGATATTCAAAGGCCAATATTTAGGTAGTTAATGGGATGGGGGCCGATTCGCGCTGTTCGACTTAAGGACCCCAATAATAATATAGGGTCGTTTCCTCATTAGTCTCATTATATCGTACATATACATATACGAAACGATTGTTCGTTTTGAACGATATTTCCAAATAGTTAGGTACCCTATTTATCCCACCAGGTGGACCGACGATCTGGTAAAGGTCGCGGGAGTCCATTGGATGCGGGTGGCACAGGACCGATCTGTGTGGAGAACTTTGGGGGAGGCCTATGTCCAGCAGTGGACGTCTATTGGCTGAAATGATGAGGTACCCTATTTTACACACACGTGTACGTCCTATTCGGGTAGTGCTGAATGATAATATTCTCCTTGTACATTCTACTTCTCGTATGGTTCAAATACACAGATTTTTTATGTGATGGTGTATCTGATGGTAAGCGATTGCCGCCGCCCATAGACACCTGCAAAGCCAGTAGAGTCACGAGTGCGCTACCAACCTATAATCCCTTTTTACCCCCAAACAGGCCTCCGACCCTCACTCACTCAAAAATCACAGCGCATTCACGCCGGTATTTTGTGAAATCAGAACATCAAGCAAATATTCGTTGGCGTCGGAACAGCGCTCGTCGATATGCCTTATATCTTGCTACCGCGTTTTCTTGCACTGGTATAAGACTAAAAGTAACTAAGCCTAAATGAAAACTGCCGTCTATAAACTTTTAAGACTATTATAACATTTGAGACAACTAGAATTTGGTTCGTAAAGGGATTGCAAGGCTCTCTTTTACGAGTAAGACCTTTACTTGTTCTCGCACAAGAACAGTAGGTAAGAACAGTGCGACAAAGCTATTTTGACTGATAATTTAGTAGAATCTGTATCACTGTTTTGTACTTCCACTATTTTGTGTCCCACCAAGTGGACCGACGATCTAGTGAAGGTCGCGGGAGTCCTTTGGATTGGCACAGGACCGATCTGAGTGGAGAACGTTGGGGGAGGCCTGTGTCCAGCAGTGGACGTCTATGGCTGAAATTATGATGACGATGATGATTTTGTACTTATTTTCGTATTATAGGTGGCAGGTGAGCATAGGTCACCTAAAGGTAAGCGATTTCCGCCGCTCATAGACATCCGCATCACCATTGGAGTCACAATTGCGCTACCAACCTTTTGAATCTATTCGGCAAAATATAGCGCATCACGGCGCGCGGCGCTGGTTTTCTTAACACCGCGGTATTACTCCGGTCGAGCCGGACCCATTTATGCCCAAACGTGACTCTCCAGGGTAGTAACATGTCTTAGCGTCTGTGCTGTGTTTTCCGACTAAATGAGGGTATCGGAGGCCTAATAGGGGGGATAGGGGTTAAAAGGCTAGCAGCGCAAATGTGACTTTACTTGTGTCACAGGTGTCTATCATCATTAGCAACCCACGCTCGTCCACTGCTGGACATAGGTCTCCCCCAATGCACACCACCGCTCCCGATTTTCGGCCACTCTCATCCAGCTCACTCCAGCCAGCCTTCGAATGTCGTCATCCCATCTTGTAGCAGGGCGTCCAACACTACGTTTACCGAGTCGCGGTCTCCACTCAAGGACTTTATGGCTCCAACAGCAGGTGTCTATAGACGACGGTAATCAATTACTTACCATCAGGTAGGCAGGATCTGTCTACTCGTCTGCCACCTATCACATAGGTAAAAGAAAGAAATCTTTCTTGTTTCGTAGATCATTGTTTACTACACCCAATTTCGTTTTCAATTCTAACGCCCCAGTTCCACCTGTACTCACTACGAAGTTTTCCGATCGTAACTGAGCACGGGCCCAAAGTTCTAAGCACCCAAGCTCAGTGCTACTGTACCTATATACTACACCTACTATATACGACAAAATAGTTTAAAAGTTTATCTGAACTGTAAGGTAATGTGTTACAGATTCCATATAATACTCGTATATTTGCTATAAAGCCCAAAATAAGAAGCATAATAAATAAATAATTTTTCACAACATCCTATACATTGACGTGACTCCGTACTAAGTAGCTTAAGCACTTGTGTTACAGAAATCGGACAACAGAGGATCACAAATATAATACATAAATACATATAACACCCAGACACTGAACAAACACGACTGTTCATCACACGAATGTTTGTCCAGGGTGGGGATCGAACCCACGACCTTTGGCGTATGAGGCAGGGTCACTACCAAATGCGCCATCCGGCCAGTCAATGAAAAGCCCCTAGTAGAAATGAGGTCCATCTAACAGTGAGATTGGTTATTTTCGATGTGAGCAGTCAAAATGTCACTATAGAACCAATGATGTTTAAATGGGCCTCACTCTAAATAGTACGCCATCTAGCATTATGGTTTAATAAATTACTTTATAATTTTAAGTTTTTAATTTGATGTACCATAATAATACGGCCTCGATGGCGCAGTGGCTAAGGTGTTTGCCCGAAGCGCGAAAGGTCCCGGGTTCGATTCCCGGTCAAGTCAATCTAGGAAACTACACGTACAATTTTCTTATGTCTGGGTGTTCTGGGTTGACCCCCCAGTTAATTGTCGTCATCTGGTACTCATAGTACAACCCGCCCTAGTTTGAGACCAGGTTGATTGGTGTGATTGTTGGCGCATTTAATAGAGTAGGTACCACTAATCCTCAATACTTAAAAATAACTAAACTGCAAAGTTGAGTGATGTTGATTTACAATAGCATTAAGAGGAGAATCTAATCACCACTCTGGGTGCTGCCTCAGTTTGATAAACGAACTTTCAATCCTCTTTAATGCTTAGTCATTTCGGGGCCATTTGATAAGGAAAAGTTAGACAAAGTTTAAGGTACCTAATTTTTGTGTAAAACCGACACCATTTTCCCCGACCTCTATTTCGTGGGTCTGATATTGCGATTTGATAATATCAAAGTCATGTATCGCTATTGAGATGACTAGTATTTTCCTAATAAATGTTAAATCACTGTTGTTAATACCAGAGATTTATGGCCTGAAAGTATAAAAGCTGGATCGGATACAACAGATCGATCCAATTGATAAAATATGAGTATGAAATAGATTTTAAAAACTCACTATTACAATACTCACTATTATTGTGACCACTTGCCCTCTAAGTAGGTACCAACTTGAGATTTTTAAAATAATAGTTCCCTAAGACCCAATTCGACTAATCTTGATTCGAGGATACATCCATAGTGTAACTACGGATAACGCTCCGATTCATTGGAATGACAGCCTGGATTGTGGTTTATCAAATTTTTTTATTGTGTATAAATCATAATCTTAAAATTACTTTTTTAAGTTACCTTGCACAGGATGTCTCTGTGATCATTTACATCCCTTTACATCTTCTATCTTTAAAACAAATAATTTTATTCTACAACTTTTGAAAATTTCTCGAAAATTTTTTCGGCTCGCCATACAAAATGAGGAAAAGTTATAACTTTTTTATGCGAATTTTAAGAAGTCTGAAAAAATTTTGTCCATTTATAGTAATTTGATAGAACGCGTGGTCAAACCTGTATAAATTATCTTTCCTTATTCGGCATACACATTACGTTTAAACACCATTATCATTCTTCAGAAAAAGTTTTACATCTACAGAAAACATTAATAAGTCCACGCGAGTAACATTGCGAGTGGCAGGAGCCTTATAACTCCCAAAACCAATTAAATTAATTAATCTGAATGTTAACACACTGAACTCTTACAATAAATACTAATTTCCAACAAACTTTGCTCCCCTTCCTAATTACACCCAGAAAACTGGTATCAACAAAACAAACATTATCAAATCGGATCACGTAGTAGGACCGTATTTAAAACAAGTACCGTTTCCTTGAGGCCAATCTAAGGCCCTATAAAGGTGGAGAGCTACTTAGCCCTACTAACTTGATGTACCTAACTTTTATTAGAATTCTTAGGAGGCCAATAAGCTCACACTTGACTTGTGAGGGGGAAGAAAAAAGGGAGAAAAAGTCGGCAGATTGATCAAGTGGAAAATTACTTGAAGGGAACACCGTTATATGGCGGACTTACGGGAGCGAAGGGTCGCGAGCGAGCATGGGGCTGAAGTCTGACGAAAAAGTTTTAGGTTGCACTTTGACATTGATCCATCATCATCAGAAACCCACACTCGTCCACTACATAGGTCCGAAGCGTGCAAGGCCCCGGACTGGATTCCCAGTCAAGTTTTTTTTTTATATGTGATAGGTAGCAGACGAGCAGGCGGATCACCTGATGGTAAGCAATTTAGGAAACTACATTTTCTAAGTTTTTTTGGGTCTGAGTGTTCTGGGTTGACGCCCCCAGTTAATTATCGTCAGCTGGTACTCATAGTACAGGGGTTGCCCTTGTTTGAGATCAGGTTGATTGGTGTAATTGTCTGGCGCATTTATTTATTTATTTTATAGGTCTCCCCTAATGCAAGCCACTGCTCCCGATTTTCGGCTACTCTCATCCAGCCTACTCCGTCAGCCTCCGAATGTCATCATCCCATTTTGTCGCAGGACGTCCAACACTACGCTTACCGAATCGCGGTCTCCACTCAAGGACTTTACGGCTCCAACGGTTGTCAGTTCTGCGATGTGACCAGCCCACTGCCGCCCATAGACACCTGCAACATTAGTAGAGTCACTAGTGCGCCTTATTAATCCCTTTTCCCGGAATTGGGCCTCCAGTGCCCTTACTCAACCGACGAAGATGACTCACACAGCGCAGGCTCTGCTTCACGCCGGTCTTCTGTGAGGCCGTGGTATCATTCCGGTCAGACCAGCCCATTCATGCAGCAACGTCCCATGGTTAGAAAGATTTTTTATGAGACATTGTATCCCAAATAATCCCTAAATCCGCTCGGCTAAACACAAATCCGTGTGTATTACCGTCTTATGGGTAAGTATCGTTACACAAACCGTTTTTTTAGCTCATTCGATTATTGCAAGCGATCAGCGAACGGAAAATATGTTATCGATAACATAATTGTTATCTTATTGAATCGAGAAATATATTGTCAACGTTTAAACCGAGCGATGTTTGCTGATATTATTTGCGAGTTGGCTCATAAAAGCATGAAAATGTCATACGTCACACGTTATATTATAACTGTGTGAGAGACCTAGTCTTCACCATTTATGGGCTCGACCGTAGTGATACCAGGGCCTCAAAAAATGAATGAATGATAATGATGATGATGGAATGTGCTATGTTGAGGGAGTGAGTAAGGGTGTCGGAGGTCCAATCGTGGGAAAAGAGGGCTAAAAGATGTGTCTATGGACTTTATAAATTAAAGGTGGCGCAGCGTGCTATAGAGCGTTCTATGCTACGTCTATCATTACGAGACCGCGTACTCAACGACGAAATCCGAAGGAGAACTTTACTATATTTGGATCTCACAGCCGCTTACCACCAGGCGGAGTGAGATTATCTTGATTGTCCTCATTATAATATTAAAAAAAAAAGAACTAGGGTAGTCGATGTTGGTACGCGAGTATGTGAGCTGAAGTGGAGATGGGCAGGACACCTGGCAAGGTTCAAGGATGATAGGTGGACTATAAACTTACCGAATGGCAGTCAAGATTGGGTCGACGTCCTGTAGGTAGACCACCTGCCAGTTGGTCTGACGATATTGTAATGGTAGTGGGGAAAAAATGGATGAACATGGCTGGGGACACCGTAGACAGTGGCGTGATAGAGAAGATACTCAGCAGTGGGTTGATGTGGGCTGATAAGATGATGGGCGGCGGCAATCGCTTAGCAACTAGCTTTCCGTCTGCTCGTCTGCCGGGCAGACAGATGAAAAATATGTGACTGAAGAACATATTTTTGAGGATGCGATTTTAGTCATTAAAATTTCCCATAATTAGTATTTTGTAGGTACATGGACGTAAAAGTGCCTTTGTAATATTCAGAACAATAAAGACAATTTCTTTCCAAAATGAATCAACTATTATAATATACGTCAGAGATACGGACAACTGCAGCGGACCTTCGTAAGCTTAACTTTATTCCAATGAACAAAGTTTATCGTTCAGCAAAATTTACACCTAAAATGAATTTAAAAATTCGGGCCAGTATTCTCCATCTTCTTTTAGTGCCATCAACTTGTTTAATTATACTTCTCGAAGGAACTTTAGACTGCCGCTTTAGAATTTAGTAATTACAGTTCAACGACCACTAACTGATTTTAAATTGGAGATTGTTGACTCAATTTTCAGTGTAAGGGGATGAAAATGGATTTATGACTTTCTAGCGTGTTTTATTTAGACACGGCTAAAGTCTTTATGACCGACCAATGATGATATGACATTGATATTTGTAATTTTTTTACCGTAGACCAACAATTCGTACCAAACGCCCAAGGAGTGGAATTCTCTACCGGCTGAAGTGTTAACTGAGCGCTATGATATGGCAGTTTTTAAAGAACAGTATTCAATTTCTCTTCAGTAACAGCCTATTCTGTAGCAAGTTGTTACTGGACAGATATGCTTCACCCTCGGCCACATCATCACTTACCACCAGGTGAGATTGCAGCTATAATATAGGTATAAAAAGTCATCGTCATCAGACCGTTGCAGTCCACGGCTGGACTAATAGTTTTTTTTTTAATGTGATAGGTAGCAGGCAAGCAGGTGGATCACCTGGTGGATTGCCGCCGCCCATGGACACTTGCAACACCAGTGGAGTTACAAGTGCGCTGCCAACCTTTTATCTCCTTCCCCCTCGAGTGGGCCTCCGATACCCTCACTCACTCGGCGAAACACAGCACAGGGGCTGCTTCTCGCCGGTTTTCTGTGAGGCAGTGGTATCACTCCGGTCGAGCCGGCCCATTCATGCCGAAGCGTGGCACTCCCACAGTCTCCCACACTCCCATCGCCAAACTATCGATAGTTTCACTCAATATTGAAGTTTATAGGTCAAGTATGAATAACTTGACCTCGAAAACTATTCAGGATATCAATAAACATCAACTGTTTTAAAAACGGCTCGCGTCCGATATCGACAGTATTGTGATTTCTAACAGACTTACTAATCGATTGTTTTGCTTGACATTATTAGAAATACAACATTGTTCTCCAACGTATAACCAACATCTATCACGTGTGAGTACTTCTCTCACCTTACAAGACACATCGTCAGTGTAAGCCGAAGTTGTGTGCCTACCTTCTAAGACTGACAAGTAACATTCAGAAGCTGTTATGTAACCAAACATTTATCATTGTCTACATACAGACCCGAACATCGCAGAAGTACAAGCTTATTTGAGTTTGAACTCTATTGCAATAGCAAAAGCAGTTGCTTATCGTTTGTTTGTACAGGGCGGTACAAAGCGATGCTAAATTGCAAACATCCAGGAAACAGTTGCGACTGTGAAGCGAAGTCGCAAATCTTGCATCGAGCATTTTCGTCTGGAAAGAATCGTTGTTATATCTCCTTAGGAAACTATCTTAGGAGATAAATTGTCAGCTAGAAGATTTATTAGCAATGCAATGTGGTAACTACACACTAAATGAAATAAAAATTGGCAAGTATGGATAGGTCAATTTTAGTAAAATTTTATGGTGTATGTACCTAGGTATGCATATTATGCTAACTTATTTTCGAGATCGAGGGTTTTTATATGATAGGTAGCAAACGAGCAGGCGGATCACCTGATGGTAAGCAATGATGAGTGATGATAGTGGATTTATTCGTGTTCATTTAGTAACTGCTTTGCACTGCTTTACCCTATTACTAATACGCTCTTTTTTCTATACCCAAAGGATGTCTGCAAGAAATCATTACGAGATTTTGTCTATCACTTTTATAACACACATGTATGTAGTCTCTTCTGAGTAATAAAGAACCAACCTATTTATTCATATATCTATCTAATGTTGACTTACTTGGGCTTGCAGTCAAGGTCATTTGTAATGACTCATTACTAATGATAATAATAGGCAGGTCATTAGGTGAAATGCTGACTTCTTCACCGTGTATGACGTTTTATTCACTTCACTACCGCTCCACATCAAAACAATCATGTTGAACAGCTCTGGACAAAAACCATAAAATTAATAACCAGATTAATATAGAAATTAAGTTTTGTATTGGATTTAATTGTAACACGACCGCAAAGGTTAATTGAGGAGCGGTCAAAATATTCTGTTACAAACTAACACAAGCGTTAGGTATAGCAAAAACATACACAATTTAATGTGAAACTAAAGGTCATTAAAAACAAAAAGGGCCGGTTTGTGTACGTTTCTAATTGAGAGATTAGAGGTTAAGTTTTTATATGTGATAGGTGAGTTAGCAGACGAGTAGTCGGATCACCTGATTTCAATCGATTATCGCCACCCATAGACACTTTACGCTTAGTGGTAATGTAATATCTTTTATATCTTCTATCTATACTATTTATAAAGAGATAACTTCTATAGACAACTACAAGGCTTATAGGTAAACCGAAAACACGAAACGCTTGCGCGATATAATTGGACACATGGCCAACTATTGGCTCATTTCTGAATTACGGTCCCGAAGCGAAGTGAGGGCGGGCCACTAGTATTATAATATTTTACATTAATTGGAAACACATTTTATGATATTACAATAAGTTTCAGTTCTCAGTAAGGGAATCTCCTGAAATGTATTAATTTATCCTTCTTTTTTGGGCTTACGGTTTTTTGTATGTTTTAATATCTAGGCTATATAGGCTGCCCTTTAACATAAAAAGGCGAAAAGATTGGCAGCGCACCTTTGACTCTACTAGCCTTACAAGGACTCTATTCGACGGTGGCTATTGCTTATTAAGGTAATTATTAAATAGGTATAGATTTTGACAACATTTTTCTTTACAAAATAACCGCAAAGAACAACAGCTTAATTGAAACTAAGCGTCAACTTTTCTGTCTATTTTTACTGAAAGGAGTTGCCAACAAAAACTGTTTAGAGCCGGGCTTCAAACTTCGCCAGCTGTACTGGGTAAGTAGCTTCCAGTTTGAAACTTTGACACGTTGATTGAGAGCAGTAGGATCACCGGCGAAATATATTTTTCATATTAAATGATAGATATAAGTTCGAGGGTACTGAGTTACTGACGAGGGTGTGATAGGATCAATGTGTACTGTGTCTAGTCATTCATTTACAATATGTAGTTTGGCCTACTTTGAGACGTGCACAATCAGACGTACCTATGGAGTGTTGTCTAGGAAATAAACAAAATACCCACGATCGAACGAACTAAAAAGTTAAAATAAATATTTTCTAATATAGAATTGAATGAGCGGTGGCAATTGCTTACCATCAGGTGATCCGCCTGCTCGTCTGCTACCTATCACATAAAAAAAAATGCTTACGGTTTTTTTATTATGTTCTTAAAATATACGCAGGCTGCCCTATAACTTATAACATAAAAAGACGAAAAGATTGGCAGCGCACTTGTGACTCTATTAGCCTCATTAGGCTATAGACTCTATTTGGCGGCCATTGCTTAATATTATATATTATTACTAATTAATTAAATAAGCATAGATTTTGACAACATTAAGTTCTTTGCAAAATAACTGCAAAGAACAACAGCTTAATTGAAACTAAGCGTCAACTTTTCTGTCTATTTTTACTGAAAGGAGTTGCCAACAAAAACTGTTTAGAGCCGGGCTTCAAACTTCGCCAGTCTATTGGGTAAGTAGCTTCCAGTTTGAAACTTTGACACGTTGATTGAGAGCAGTAGGATCACCGGCGAAATATATTTTTCATATTAAATGATAGATATAAGTTCGAGGGTACTGAGTTACTGACGAGGGTGTGATAGTTTTAATGTGTACTGTGTCTAGTCATTCATTTACAATATGTAGTTTGGCCTACTTTGAGACGTGCACAATCAGACGTACCTATGGAGTGTTGTCTAGGAAATAAACAAAATACCCACGATCGAACGAACTAAAAAGTTAAAATAAATATTTTCTAATATAGAATTGAATGAGCGGTGGCAATTGCTTACCATCAGGTGATCCGCCTGCTTGTCTGCTAGCTATCACATAAAAAAAAATTTCATGTAATACTTTTTGTAATACTTAGTCTACGAAAAGAAGAAGTTACTGAGGTTGGTACGAAATTTTGTGTCGCCATTTTGATTTTGTTAAACGTGCATTATTTCAATTTAAAAAAAAAATCGGTAAAATTTGTTATTACAATTTGGCGCCGACTCAATAACTTCTTTTTTTCGCGTGAACTGTTATAAATATTCCCAAATATGGCCGTGTGTTAAATTCTTCTTCTTTGCTTTCCTCTTTTATGTTGAAGGTTGGCCGCTAGTTTCTTGAACTTCTCTCAATCTTTCGCGACATTGAAGAGTTGTTCCACGCTGGTAATTCCGGTCCACTCCCGTTAAAACTCTCCAGTCGGGTCTGTTAAACAATAATCTTTGATAACCTCAATATCTTTGCTTCAAAATTTAAAATTAACCAGGTAATCCCTTTGCTGTCTTCCTATATCATTGAACGGGCATTAAACCTCGATAACTGAAAGTATAGGTATCTATTTAGGGCACAGCTGACTGGGTACGATTATGGCGTTTTCAATACACTACATTTAACAATTGCTGCTCGCCGTTTCAAGAGAGGAAACGTCTCTTATACATTTTAAAAATGAATATTAGAAACCGTTTTAGAGTACATTTACAGTTTAGAGACAATATTTTAGGTGTTTTCTATCTCGTTTTCTGTAGGGCCGGTTTTTTGATCCCTTACCTTACTTATTTTTAAACAAAATTTACCTTTTGGTGAAATTCACTTTATTTTAAATTGACTTAAGTTTAAATCGACTTCAGTTTAAATTAACTTTAAGTTACCTTTGACATTTGGTTAGAACTACAAGTGAAAGTGACAGCTTATAGTTTGTAATATAACCATTGGTTACTTTTTTAGCCATTACGTTTCTATCAGTTTACATTTCCACAAAAAAATAAGGGTCACCTAAAAAAAACATCCAAGAATTTTCCAGATTTTTTTTTGCTCACTGTACCAATATAACTTTACCATTATTTTTGTAATGATAATACATTCTAAACTCAATAAACCAAGAAATATTGGTTAAGTTAGTGACTAGCAAAAAAAATCTTGAAATTCTTAGGAGAGTTGCCACCTAAGCCTAAAATGACTACAATTGCTTTAAGTTTTTTCTTACTTCTCCATAGTTATTGTTCTTATCTCTTCCTATTTTATTGAAACTTCATGGGCCATAAACATTCCATTTTCCATAAACAAGCTACACTTTTCAAGTTACCAACTAAACTTTGCTACGGGAGTGCCGTGTCTAAGTGATAACTTTAAACTTAGAGCCATCCTATTACAAAGTTAAACGTATATTTCAACTTACATTAATAAAGCAAAGATCTACTGTCTTCCTTGTTTCTAGCTTAAACAATACTTAAGTAAGCATTAACGCGAGTGTACAATGTTGGCCCAGTTATTAGTAGTACATTCATTTATCATCCCGTTTCGATATCTAAGCCTAACCTTGGATTTCGGGATTCTAAAGTGACTAACAACTACACAAAGTAACTAAATACAATAAAAATCTTCGAACCAATTTTTTCGGCTACGGCGGCTAATCTTAATAATCAGCCACGTACGCAGGATATATTATACTGCATAAGTGTGTGCGCAAACATAGATGCAATCTATATTCTCTTACCCTCTTAATTCATTGAGACACCAGTGTGACCTGTGTGACACAATGGAAGAGAGATTGAGCGTAGGACTAACGGCTTAACGTGCTTTCCGAGGCACGAAGGGACAAGAACACTAACTTCCACACTTCGGACTGACACTAAGATTTTTTTAACAGAAATACTTTTGAAATGTTTAACTCAGGTGCAAATTTTTGTCCCAACCCGAGGATCGAACCCGAGACCCCAAGCGCAGCCGTCGCTTTAAACTACCACTACGCTACCGAGACAGTCAATTACACGTATTGTGGACTCGAATGGACTACTAACGGCTTTTCAATGCCATCCAGTATACATTGTATGTACAATGATCACAGGGGTACGAAGAATCAATCACTCGTAATAAATTTTTTTTTATACAGTTTTTTCTAAAATATGTTGTTTTTTTCAGTGAAGTAATTGATTAAATAAACAAATAAATAAACAAACACAGTGCCATTTTCATTAAAATCATCTTAAGTTAGTAGTAAAATTTAAGTTCTAAAACTATCGTAATTGTCATAAATACAACATATTAAATGGGCTTTAAGGATAATAATACAGATACTTTTCTTTTTGTTTTTCTCATATCAGAGCTTTGATGGTTTCATGTTCTAAGAATATCAACTTATATAAATGCTTGATTTTTAAATTATTCTGTTACAAAATACCTTATGTAACTAAAACAAATGAGCTTATACGTTTTAAAATGTTATTTGCATTTTTTAAGAAAGTTTTATTTAAAAATAAACATACACTTTATTTTAAAGCATTTCTCACTGTTGCTATCTAGGAACAAGACGCAGCTCAGCCGAGATATCAATTCAAAGTCAACGACTGACGCAGGTAAAGATTTTTTTTTTGATAACTCGTGCGATTCGAAATATGACCACAATACAAGTAATCTTTAGAACGTGTTTGTTGTTAGTATAACTTCTCAGTGTATTTTTGGTTGCGCCGGAGTCAACTCATTTACAATTTTTATTTTCTCCTATCTATTGATATCAGGTTTTAAAACAATAAATTAGGAAGTGGTGTCTACCGCTTTTATGTGAATATTGTGTTGAAAAGAAAAAGTGTTGATTATATAGGTACGTATAGTGTTAAGTTATTAAGAATATGTTTGTAACAGAATTAAAGCTGTATAGTTATTTAACTACTTATTGCACATGAATGTATACAAACAGTTGAACATTGTATACAGAAAAAACATACATTTTAAGTGGTTTTTAGGATTTCTTACCTTGAACTGGGAAAAACATAACAGATAAATCATTTAGTTGTCCGTGTGTCTGTAAAGACTGTTTGTTTGAAATAAAAAATAGAATATATCGAGTTGATAAATTTCCTGTATTTGTAAAAAAAAAAAACACAAATTAACGTGTAACTCCTAGAGACTTTGCTACAACTCGTGAATGCAAAGAAAAAACATAAAACTAAACATTTTAATGGTAGGACGAACGAAATTTACATTTAAAGCAACTAATGCATCAATAATGAAAAGGTTTGATAAGCACGTTATTTAACATATTTAATGCTGCATTTTTTTTAACTAAAATATAATAAACATGTCTTTTAATGCAGTTTTTTTTTTCTTTTAATGTCTTAAGTCAAATCGTGACATTAATAAAGCGAGCACTCTTAAAATGTCAATAAATGCTTACTCAAGCTCAAGGGGTTCCACCATAGAAATATTTTTAAAAAAAATTTGTCTAAGTACTAACTAACCATACAATAAAAACTCGATTATGCTATCGATGTCTTTTTCAAAATTTGACAGGTAACCAATCTTATCAGTATTTAATCAAAGATTGGTTTGATATCTTAGTATATAATCAGATTCAAATTTATCTTACCAATAATGATCTGCATTATTATATACACTATCATTATTGGTGAGCATTATCTCACATACTTATGATACCTAATAAAAAAAGCGTTCAAGTGCAAGTCGGACTCGCCCATAAAGGGTTCCGTAGCTGCAAGTAATACTTATTTTTATGTTAGTGTTCATTTAATGTAATTTTAAAGGTATATTCCGGTTTAAGATTTATGAAGTATTAAAAAAACCTACTACTTACTCTTAAGTAGAGTTTGTTTAAATGTTGGTAGTTCTTATATAAATGCACATCATAATATATTTTTTATCATTTAAAAGTAAAAGGGGCGAAGGGGATTTTAAAAGTCAAAGGGGAAGATTTTGCCACCTTTTATATAAAAAAAATTGAAATTTCAATATTATTTTCAAAGAACTATCCATTATGTCCCAAACATATGGGATAAATGAAAAAACAATTTTCGACTATGTTCTATGTGAAAATTTTAAAGCGGTTCATTTTAGCTTATAGCTTTTATAGTTTCGGAAAAAATGCCTGTGACATACGGACGGACGGACGAATAGACAGTCAGACAAACAATCATGTATGATGAAATCTATAACGGTTACGTTTTGCTATTTGGCTACGGAATTCTGAACCCGCAAAAATGTCTTCAAACAAAACAATAATGACAATGACAATTTGACAGATAATGGTTATATAATTAGACCTTGATGATAATTCTAGTGACGTTTCAAGTAGAGATAATAGCAGGTACTTACTTATTGACAGAGTGTATAATTTTTATTTTTAAATTATCATGCTGCTTTGTTGATCTTGTTTTCATTACATAATATTTAGGAAAACATGGGAATCAGCAGATGTTGATGGGCAGCGGTGGTTTCTTACCAGCAGGTGACCCGCTTGCTCGTTTGCCACATCTAGTATAAAAAAAAAAATAAAAGAAAAATGTAGGGTTAGGCATTTCTCAATCCCTCAATCATGATTTTATTTAACAGTGTGGCTCAATTAGACTTAGCAAGGGGCTGCTGGATTACAGGTACAATCAAATTGTAAAAAATATCGCAAGAAAATTCAAATTAGTTTTGTTAAACCAGCTTGGTTTTAAGTAGTATACCAACGTCAACATGGCATTTTAAACGAAATTCAAAATAATTAAGAAACACCTTGTATTATAAGAAATATTTTATCACTTGCAAACATAACTTCGAAATAAACGTTGAATAAATGGCTCTTTATCGATTGCAATAATAAGTATGTTAATTCCAACTTAAACAAAAAGTTGACCTCGGAGACATGCACGTATAAGTAATAATTTAAAAAGTCTCGATGTTTTCCGATCACCATATCATTAAAAATCAATTAATAAAAAAATGCTCATAAGTATCCAGAGTGTAGCGGTTTATTTGCAAAAAATTGCATGGATATAAATATAACTTTTTAACTAAGATTATAAACTATTTTATGATGGGAATGATGACGTTCGAAGGCTGGCTGGTGTGGGCTGGATGAGAGTGGCTGAAATCGGGAGCGGTGGCGTGCATTACCTATGTCCAGCAGTGGACGAGTGTGGGTTGCTGATGATAAATAATTATTCCGTTAGTCTAATGATTTTGCATATTTTTTATAATCTTACAATATAATAAGTATGAAAGTGTGAAATCGTAAACAATACACACAAAACCTTGGCATTTTTTTAGTCCACGCTTCATAATATTCAAACACGCCCTTCAGAAGCCATTAAAAGTCCGTCAAATCGTAACTGCCTGATAATTGTCAACCCGAAATCGCTGAGGTTTTAAAGTCAAACGGGAAATTAGGTCAGTAGGACTTTTTTTATGACGCAATGACTCAATAAAACGGGATTTCTCAAACGAGGCCTAAAGGGTGAATGGCGGAGTGACGATGTCTTATTTCGCTTGGAGATTCGACGATTTTATTAACTGGAAGATTGGAAGCAATTCTACACCTACATATTAAACCGTTTATTTGTTTGCCTATTTGAAGACAGAAATAATGGAATCTGTTTAATGAAATCTGAATGCGAATTGATTTTTTTATGTAATAAGTGGCCCGTCCTCACTTCGCTTCGGGACCGCAATTCAGATGTGAACCAATAGATGGCGCTGTGTCCAATTACATCGCGCAAGCATTTCGTGTTTTCGGTTTACCTATAAGCCTTGTCGTTGTCTATTGAAGTTATCTCTTTGTAAATAGTATAGAAGATGTGGACGAGCAGACGAATCGGCGGTAACCGAAACCAGTGAAGTCATAAGTGCGTCGTCAACCTTTTAACCCCCTTTCTCCCCGATTGGGCCTCCGGTACCCTCACTCACTGCGCTGCTTCACGCCAGTCTTCCCAACTCCCAACTTCCGTCGAGCCGGCCCATTCATGGCGAAGCGTCCCATCAGGTGACCTGCTTGCTCATTTGTCGCCTCTAGTACCTGTAAAAAACTTGATCGCAACTAAAAAAAAACACGAACCAATATTGGTTGGTTGGTATAGGTGATAGAACAATTTTGTTGTTCCTTAGTCCTTATATTAACCTATTTGGTACACAAGAGAGTGCAAACATTGAAGAAAAATAAAGTAGGTATCTCAAAATACAGCCGTATCCTCATATCTTCACTGGCCCATTCCGATGCTAAACAAATTCTATAACATTTTTATGTTCAGGGATGTAAGGAGTTGTATCCGTAACCGAAACTATCGGATATCCGAAACAAAAAATATAATTCGAATCAGAATTCGTTACCGACGTACCTATGTGTTCCCTGATAATTGGATGACAATAGATATATCTTTAAGGCAAGATTTAATAGGCATCTTCTAGGTAAACGCGAAACATTTATAGACCTACGACGCCTTATAACAGGTGCGATTGTCGAAGTGTTAGGCCTCTCCACACCGTCGTTTTTTGTAGGTCGCAAGTAACTTAAAAATAAAGGAAGGCGTATTTTGCATATTTTTAGTCAATCACGGTACACAAAGTCTCAGTTTTCTTCTTTTCTATCTGACGAGACGGTCGAGTAGTGGCATGTTGCCGCGCGCAACTCATGACGAACGCATGGTAAGCGGCTGACGCGCCATTAGTCCTTCGTGGACAGAGATTTCATTGTTTCTATGTAAAATGAGATGTAACAGTCGTCTTGAAATCGTCAATTTACAAAAGCGGTCGTATTACTTATAGTAGTGTGTTCATTAATTACTCCACACGTAACATAATGTAGGTATCAGAAAGTGATGAATTGGAAATTTTTATAGGATCTATTTATCAAAACCGATATCATACTCTACTCGTATTCCAATATACGAAACCGCATGCAGATCCTTTCAAATTCAAAACATCCCTATAGGTATTGAATGCATGCATATGGAGAGATGTAAAATGTCCCCCGTCCTTAAGCATTCAAAATAGCGCCACAAAATACTATCTCCACCCGACACCATATGCACAAGTGTTGCCAGGAGCACTGCTATAAACTACACACTATCACATAAAAGTTAAAAGTATTATAAATGTTGCATAGTAAATTGTTATTCTGATTACAAAAAAATAAAGATAAAGTTTCTGAAAGAAACATTTTACGCGGTCTTAAGTGGTTAAACCGAAAATAAGTTATTCGCGGTTTTATTTCTGATACATTTCGTCATAATCAACAACATTGCTAAACGTTTTCCATTAGTTTCATAATATTGTAAGTATAATCCAAATGGTTAGTGGGCACAGGACGAAAATGTGACCATGGAAGGGCCACGCTTTGGCATGAATATGACCAGCTCGACCAGAGTGATGCCACGGCCTCACAGAAGACCGGCGTGAAACAGCATTGCGCTGTGTTTCACCGAGTGAGTGAGGGTACCGGAGGCCCAATCGGGGAGAAAGAGGGTTTGTAGGAGGCAAACTTGTAGCTCCACTCATCAGTGGACAGTTGCGGGTGTGTATGGACGGCGGAAATCGCTTAGGTACCAGGTGATTCGCCTGTTTGTCTTCCACTTATTATGTAAAAAAAATAACAAAACAGAACACAAATCCACAGCCTGGCAACACCGCAGCCGCAGTCGTCCCGAACTGCGTGCTAAGCTCGAAATAAAATTCCTTTCCGCTTTGAAGTACAATATTTTACGAAAACATTTTCATTTCAGCAAAAATGGCGACAAGCAAAGTGATAAGCAGGCACGTCAAAAGGCTCCTAGCGCGCACAAGTTATGCAGTAGGTGCAGCGAAACACAGCGTATGGACCGCGGGGAATACTGTGACATCTCCTTTTGACGACGTGGTGATACCTAATAGAACTTTGCCGGAACATATTTGGGAGAATCTTGAACGATGGCCTGACAAAACTGCCATGGTATGTACTGTTTATATTTAAGTATCGATTATTTATCGATTCTTATGTTTGACAATCCTAACTTCCTAACTAATATTATAAATGCGAAAGTAATCTCTGTCTGTCTGTTACTCTTTCAAGCCAAAACTACTAAATGGATTTAAATGAAATTTGGTATACAGATGGTCTAGACCCTGAGGAAAGGACATAGGCTACTTTTATTGCGAAAAAGGGGTTGTAAGGGGTTAAAAGTGGGGTAAAAAGTTACTTTTCCACGCGGACGAAGTCGCGGGCGGCCGCTAGTATAAGATAAATCACACAACACCTCATATTGTGATATGGCTCCGTACTAAGATGCTTAAGCACTAGTGTTAACTTACAGATATCAGACAACAAAGGAAATATAGGTGTACTATTAACACTTCAATACATATGTAACACCCAGACACTGAACAAACACGAGTATTTACCACACGAATATTTGTCCGGGGTGTGGATCGAACCCACGATATTTAGCGTATGAGGCAGGGTCACTACCAAATGCGCCATCCAGCCAGTCAAAGTAACGCTGAATCACGCTGAACCACGCCGATATTACTTTATGCGGGCTTGTTGGTACGTACAGCCACATTCAAAGTATACAAAACTGACAAATTTCTTCAATCGACACTCAGCTTACTATCATTCACATTATGTTGAATATCAACTTGTGGAAAATTGACAGTTTGTGGTAACCTGATGTGTGGCTGGCTGTACATAGATTTGTGGTGTGCATAGCATGTTGACCATGCGAAATGGTAGGCGTTTTGTATAAACAAATAAATGGCAGAAAATAAAATAATAATGTAGACAACTCCCTTTGACAATGCCAACAATAGTTGCCCAAACCCTTGGGCATCAAATTCGCTTTTTACACGCTTTTTATTCCCGTGGAAAAGGTTGAAATAAATAATAAATTCTGTATTCATCCCGAGAGAAGCCCGGATCAATTCGGCAGGTATTAATTCTGGACAAATTGCTGCGTCATTCACAACGCTGCCACAGCGCTTTAAAGCCATCTGGCTTGACGTGTTTTATCTCAAGTTTTACTATAAGTATTTTATCCTATTTATAACTCTTTAAATCCTATCTACAGGTTGTATCTGTGAACATTTACATCTCTTTTTGAGTGCACAAAACAGTAATGTTGGTTGCACCATTTATTAAATCTATGCATCATCTTCTTCTATACTACTTATAAAGAGATAACTTCTATAGACAACGACAAGGCTTATAGGTAAACCGAAAACACGAAACGCTTGCGCGATGTAATTTAGCACAGCGCCATCTATTGGTTCATTTCTGAATTACGGTCCCGAAGCGAAGTGAGGGCGGGCCACTAGTTATTAGTAAAATTAGAGGCTCACATTATTTGAAAGTGTTATGTTTTGTTGAAATATTTTATGTTATAGTAGAAGACGAACAGACAAATCACCTGATGGTAAGCGATTGCCGCCGCCCATAGACACCTGCAACACCAGTAGAGTCACAAGTATGCTGCTTTTAACCCCCTTTCCCCCTTATCCCCGGGCTTCCAGTACCCTCACTCTCCCAACGAAACACAGCGCAGCAGCTGCTTCATGCCAGTCTTCTGTGGTATCGTTCCGATCGAGCTGGTCCATTCATGCCGAAGCGTACGGGTGGTGGCCATTGCACCATCAGGTGATCTATATGCTCGTCTACCATCATAAAAATATCATATTTTCCAGGTATGTGGTGTTACCAATCGCTCAATGACATACCACCAGCTTTATAAGTACTCTAAAAACTTTGCGGCGCATTTACGAACGAAGTTCAAGATATCAGACGGAGATGTGGTATGCGTCATGATGGCGAATGTGCCAGAATATGCGCCAGCCGTACTTGGTGCTTTAGAAGCGGGAGCTGAAGTTACTACTGTGAACCCTATTTATACTGCGTGTAAGTGTATTTTTGTTTGCTAGGTGTGTTACAATAACTTTTAATAATGAAAGACACCAAAAATTTGCAGACATTATTGGCATCACAGGATGTCGGGGTCCTGGGTTCGATTCCCGGGTCAAGCAAAAAGCATTGCTCGGGTATGTGATCACCACATCCGCATTAGACAAACGTGGTGATTAAGTTTTATCCCATTACAGTTGCTATGGCTGATTTTTAAGATAAGCCTTTGCCCTGCAGAGGGGTTGTTTATAGGTTGATACTTTAATTTTCTTATTTTAACAATAATACACGCTAAAATGCGAAATAGAGAGACTAGTTTTTGTTCATCGTATGGGTATTAAAAGTGTATTTGGTACGGGAATATTCATTTAATTTTGATTCAATTACACAAGGATCAACTATTTTTGGGATCAGGTGGCTATTATGCAACTACTTTTCTCAGATATTTATTTAAAAAATAAACAATGTAACACTTTGGTAAAAGCGCAACGATTTTTTTTTTGCAGATGAAGTTCAGCGTCAGTTATCACTATCAAAACCCAAAGTTTTGATAGGAATCCCAGAAACTATACCCATTTTGAGGGAAGCCATGAAACTAGCCAAAATGCACTTACCTATAATAACCTGCAATGCCAAAGATGGTCTTCCGCCAGATACAGTTTCTTTCCAAGAATTGATTGAGAATAAGAACGTTAATTACGATGTTTTGAAAGAAGTAAAGAAAAGATTTGAAGATGTTATACTATTGCCATATTCAAGTGGCACTACAGGTTTGCCCAAAGGAGTTGAACTTACAAACAAAAATTTGGTTGCAAATTGTGTACAACAAGATGTTAAAGAATATAGGCATTACGAAGAAACTACAGGTAAGGTTATACCCTCACTTTGTAATGGGACTTTACTTCAGCAGATCAGCACCAATAAATGTCGCTGGAATTCAACTTACTTACTTACCTACTACTAGATAAAATCGCTATTTTGGTGGGTCTTAGCCTCCGACGTCAAAGTTCGCCATTTTGTTCGGTCCTGTGCTAATTCCGACCAATCATGCACGATTCAAAAGTAGGTACTTAAAGGTATACGGGTCGAGCGGCCAAAAGATCTTACCTTGGACGACCAACGGAACGCCGTCCTAGGGCGTCCGAGATATCGTTGAATTGATGAAGTCGCTGAAACTCAAAGATTATTTATTTTAAGTTAATTATGCGATAAACCTCTTTATTATTACAAAATTAGTATAGAATAATGGGACTATTTATAACTGTATACATTAAAACGCCTTCGTGTTACCGTTTGTTCATGATAATGAAAATCAGTGTACTGTTTTTATTAATTTCCGTTTAATGTTTGTAAAATCTATCGTGGGAGTTGAAAACTTTTATTCTACAACAGTAGAAATATAGCTACAAACAAAACGGTGCTAGTAGCACCTTGTTTTGCAAGACCACTATTTCCACTGTTTCTCAAAACATTTGGATACGTATAACTGTTGACATAGTGATTATATAAACGTGTTACCATGGTCCTTTTGAGCAATTCCCTTTTATAAAGTTTTCGAAGGTCAACAGTCACTTCATTGTAACTACCAAACTTCTTGGATTAAGGTAATGGTGGAGTTCCGAGTTACTAGGTTTACGAAGTGTTTAATTTTGTAGACATTAACACTGTTTTATGTGCCCAAATAAATATTTTTTCATTCTTCCTTTCTTTAAGTAAATACACATAAACATACAATTCATTATTTAATTGACTATTATCCTTTTCAATATTTCACAGGGTCACATCAAGAGTCAGTAGTAGCAGTTTTGCCATTTTACCATATTTACGGATTAAGCATAATCATGCTGCACAAATTGTCTGTAGGAGCCAAAGTAGTAACCTTACCTAAATTTGAACCCAACAGTTTCATCAAGACTTTAGAAGAGCATAGGATCAGTTTGTTATGCGCCGCACCCCCACTGAGTAAGTATTTATAGTACACGTCACTTAAATAATACTATAACATAGCTACGGCCTCCGCACCGGGCCATGAAGGTCCTAGAGTGGAAGCCGCGTACAGGAAATCATGGTGGTATAAGACTGGGGGTGATATAGCGGCACAGAAGCGATCTATGTAAAGATACTCAATTGTGGGAGGCTTATATCCAGCAATGGACGTCTATTGACTGAAGAAATGATAATTAACTGAAATGAAAATAAATATTAATGAAAATCACCTGCAGTATTTCTGGACCAATGTTACCATCAAACTTTCAAGAAAAAGGCGCTTCCCTTTTTATGTGTGTGTCTTATGGCTCCACTGGTGTTACGGATGTCCTTGGACGGTGAAAATAGGTTACCATCAGGTGATCCGTCAATGCTTCGTAGCTATCCCCAACAAAAGAAAATATGTTATTAATACAGAGAACATATTTATCGATGATGAATTGCTCTTGGCTTCACTATGAATAACCCTAGAAATGAGAAGATGCCTACAAGTTACAGTATTTTTTACAGTTCTGTTCCTCGCTTCGTATCCTGGTGTCCAGTCAAAGCAGTTGGAAACAATTACAAGAATAACCTGTGGTGCTGCTCCATTACCAAAAGCTGACATTGAAAATCTACTGGGAAAGGTTAAGGTAGGTAGTTAAAATGATTCTTCGGATCTCTTTGTATGAGACCTTTATTATTCTCCCTAAAATTGTTCCATAGTAAAACTGAGAAATATCTAACTGGAATCTGGCAGAGCGTGCAAATAAAAAAGAGCAAAGAACATTGCTGAGCAAAATTTGGAATATTAGGGAAATAATAAAACAAAAAAAGAATATGTTGGTTCACTCCATAATCAATTCAATCATTATTTTGCAGCATAATATGGAACTTCTTCAAGTATATGGACTGACGGAGACTTCTCCATTAGTAACCACTTTGCTAGCTGGATCAAAGAACCTCGCGTCTGCTGGTGTTGCCATTTCTAATACTGAATTGAGAATCGTCGATTCAAATCATCGAAATTTAGGCCCTAACGAAGTAAGTATCCATACATTTATTAAAAGAACAATCTTAAAATTGAATGGAATTTGCAGTAGTTTAGAACTGATCGAAAAAAATGAACATTATTACTAGGTTTTAATGAAAACTTTACCGAAACTTTGTTAGTGACCACTAATCATAGCTGTTGATGGACTGGATTTTTATAGATCTTTTTTAAACAAAGAAGAAGAATTTAGCATAACAAATCAAAATAATGTTTGAAAATAATAACTTATAAACCTTTTTTCTCCAGAACATCAATACAATATTGAATAGGAATTGTCAGATAATTTCAACAGTTAAATTTATACCCCGCTTCTAAACATAATTGACTGAAATTGAAGGAACTCGAAGCATGTAAGCAGAAATCAAAATTATCATATTTTTGTTTAGATTGGTGAGCTACACATCAAAGGTCCTCAAGTTATGAAAGGTTATAGGAACAATCCCGAAGCAACGAAGAACGCTTTAACAGAAGACGGTTGGTTCAGATCTGGTGACCTGGGTTCATTGGCTGAAGATGGGTCTTTTACCATCGCTGACAGACTTAAGGAACTTATTAAGGTATTTCAAATGAACACTAGATATTATGAAATAACATAAATGTATGAAAGAAAATTCAAAACATTTTAATTTTAGAAGCTTTTAATAAATTACAAATCAAATTACAAATCAAATTACAAATCAAATTACAAATCAAATTACAAATCAAATTACAAATCAAATTACAAATCAAATTACAAATCAAATTACAAATCAAATTACAAATCAAATTACAAATCAAATTACAAATCAAATTACAAATCAAATTACAAATCAAATTACAAATCAAATTACAAATCAAAGTTAAGGCTGTTGTTTTGTTTATGTTTCGAAAATTTTGGTTGCAAATAAACATTTCTAAAAAATTCAAAAAGCAAAATTTTTAAAATTTCTAGGTAAAAGGATACCAAGTACCTCCAGCGGAGTTAGAAAACGTCATCAAAGAACACCCTGAAGTTTTGGACGCTGGAGTGATTGGAGTACCTGATCAGAGATCTGGAGAGGTGCCTAGAGCATTTGTAGTTCTCAAAAGTGGATCCAAAACTGAACCTAAAGATGTATCTGATTTTGTAGCTAAGAGAGTTGCAGACTATAAAAAATTGAAAGATGTTATATTTCTCGATAGTTTACCAAAAAATCCTTCAGGGAAGTTATTGAGAAGGGTACTCAGGGAAAAATATTCTTCTTAACATAATTGACTGAAATTGAAGGAACTCAAAGCATGTAAGCAGAAATCAAACTTATCATATTTTTGTTTAGATTGGTGAGCTACACATCAAAGGTCCTCAAGTTATGAAAGGTTATAGGAACAATCCCGAAGCAACGAAGAACGCTTTAACAGAAGACGGTTGGTTCAGATCTGGTGACCTGGGTTCATTGGCTGAAGATGGGTCTTTTACCATCGCTGACAGACTTAAGGAACTTATTAAGGTATTTCAAATGAACACTAGATATTATGAAATAACTTAAATTTATGATAGAGAATTCAAAACTTTAATTTTAGAAGCTATTAGTAAACTACAAATCAAATTACAAATCAAAGTTAAGGCTGCTGTTTTGTTATGTTTCGAAAATTTTGGTTGCAAATAAACATTTCTAAAAAATTCAAAAAGCAAAATTCTTAAAATTTCTAGGTAAAAGGATACCAAGTACCTCCAGCGGAGTTAGAAAACGTCATCAAAGAACACCCTGAAGTTTTGGACGCTGGAGTGATTGGAGTACCTGATCAGAGATCTGGAGAGGTGCCTAGAGCATTGTAGTTCTCAAAAGTGGATCCAAAACTGAACCTAAAGATGTATCTGATTTTGTAGCTAAGAGAGTTGCAGACTATAAAAAATTGAAAGATGTTATATTTCTCGATAGTTTACCAAAAAATCCTTCAGGGAAGTTATTGAGAAGGGTACTCAGGGAAAAATATTCTTCTTAACATTAACTCCAATAAAAATAGACGAATTTATAATAACTTCATTTATTACATTATTGTAGAAATGAAAATTCACATACATGCACCAAAACTTATTTTTACATTACCATAACTTTTAAAATCACTCAGCGGGGTTACAATAATTGATTATTATTAAAAAAAAACACTGGTCTACACAAATCCGGCATTGCTCTTTACAATCACCTAACAAATGAGTTAAATTAAATTTTGTATTAAAATCTTGTATTGTATTATTAATTTTATACATTTTGAAACTACGAGTATAATTAAACTATAATGCGTGTTGTTTATACCAAAATGTTTTCAATAAAAACATGTAATAAACGAATGGACGTTTCATTTAACTGGACTTCATTGAATTTGCACCCGGCCACAGTTTGTGTTTGGAATATGTCATTATTGTCTTTGTTGTTTTGTACTATGTGGTTTTTACTAACAAACAAACTTATTAAAAAATCCTCTTACTGCAAAAAAACTAATTACAGAAAACAAACAAACAGATTACAGTACCTATCTAACTAAATTTTTCACGAGACATAATTGCAAGCGAAAAAAGAAACCTTGAATGTTAAACACAAATGATCAGAGCACTACCATGGATTTGAAATACTATCCTCATTTAAAATACTACTATCGAAAACTATCGCTTTGTCTCTTTCATTGTGATGCATTTAAAAGAGACAGAGCAATAGTTTACGTTATGTCAGTTTTAGATGTCAACTCATGGTAGCGCTACTGACGGATTTTGATAAACCGACATATGGTTGTCTAACCAAAAGTAGATTAATAGATAGTTATCATAAATAGATAGATAGATAACGTTTATATTATATTTAAACGTTTATATAATAATATGTAAGTACTTGCTACGGCAGTAGGTACATATTTATTTTTAAGAGATAGGCAGACGAGTCACGGACACGGATCACCTGATGGTAAGCGATCGCAAGACCAATAGTCTCAACTTGGCAGTGACAAACTTTAACCCCCTTTCTCCCCAATTGGGCCTCCGGTACCCTCATTCACTAGACGAAACACAGCAGGCGCTGTTTTATGCTTTTATACTAAAACTAGTGGCCCGCCCTCACTTCGCTTCGGGATAGTAGTTCAAAAATGAACTAATAGGTGTCGCTGGGCGTCAATTTCATCGCGCTATTGTTTCGTGTTTTCGGATAACCTATAATATAAGCATTGTCATTGACAATAGAAGTTATCTCTTTATTAATAGTACTAGTGGCCCGCCCTCACTTCGTTGCGGGACAGTAGTTCCACTGTCTACCAATAGATGGCGCTGGACGTTGATTGTGTCACTGGAACTGTTTCGTGTTTTAGGTTTACCTATAAGCTCTGGCGTGGAACATTAGATTAACCTCTTTATAAATAGTATAGAAGATAGAAGGAAGACGATTGTAACGATATATAACCGCAACTCTAGACGTTTCACGATTGGGTCGATAGAAAATTACTAAGTACACTAAAACGCTAAGATGGCACTTGAAAGTCGTAAATCTCCCGTCGCCATTAAAAATGTGTCGAAGCGACGCTGCACCAGCAATTACTGTCAGTCACCGCGCCTTGCTGTTTGCACTTGCTCTTGTTGTAGAGCACTTTTAGCCGGGTGCCCTAATCGATATAGTTACGAGTAGTTCGCTTCCGAACTTTTTTCAGAAATAGGCATTTACTGTATCTTAACGTTAAAAGTGATATTAATTACCTGCCGAGGTCTGTTTTTCCTGACCACTATAACTTGGATATCTTTAAGGCAAGAGTGAACAGGCATCTTCTAGGCAAACGCGTGTCATCCTAGACCTCATCGTCACTTTCCATCAGGTGCGATTGTGGTCAAGCGTTGGCCTATAGTGTAATAAAAAAAAAACGTTATATTTGCAGTTCAATAGATATTAGGAATTTTCTACAAAAAGGAATGAGATCCCATCAAAAACCAAGTCTCTAAACTACCGTAAAAAGTGGTGACATCCATGTTTTGCCAAGTCGGTTATTCATTTATTGACTTGGCAATAACATTAAACAACCGAATCAATTTAATGCATTACTTGTGAGATATACCTAGTATTGTGTATTGTGTTTTAATGTGATTGCCAAGTCAATAAATGAATAACCGACTTGGCAAAACATGGATCTCACCACTTTTTACGGTAGTTGCGATACTTGGTTTTTTTACAAGTATTGTTTTTGATGGGATAGGCATTTACTGTAACTTAACGTTAAAAGTGATATTAATTAGACTGGCCGGATGGCGCGTTTGGTAGTGACACGAAACTGCCTATTACGCCGAAGGTGTGGGTTCAATCCTCACCCTGGACAAACAATCGTGTGATGACCACTTGTGTTTGTTCAGTGTATGGGTGTTATAATATATTTTAAGTATTATATTTGTGATCCTCTGTTGTCTCATATAGTATAACACAAGTGCTTAAGCTACTTAGTACGGAGTCAAATCAATGTATGAGATGTTGTGTAATTTTTTTTTTCAAATTTACCCTACAATAATAGCTCCAGAAGTAATTTCCAATAAACAAGTAGGTATAGTATAAACACGTTTTATTGAAAAAAAATATAGGTATAGCCCATATATAATTGTTTTAATGTTGTAGTTGACAGACGAGCAGACGGATCACTTGATGGTAAGCGATTGCCGCCGCAATAGGATACTTGCAACACCAGTAGAGTCACAAGTGCGCTGCCAACCTTTAACCTGCTTTCATCCCACTTGTGCTCCGGTACCATCACTCACTCGACACAACACAGCACAGGCGCTGCTTCACGCCGGTCTTCTGTGAGGCCGTGGTACCACTCCGGTCGAGCCGGCCCATTGCCGAAGTGTGACGGTAAAAAAAATACTAAGTTAACTATGCTGATATAAATTCTTTCATCTCCGTCAAAACGAAATATAATAAACAAGGAAATTTAGACGCACCGAATAGAATGAAGCAATTACGGTAAAAATACACACGTTTTATGTTTTTCCATTCGTATGTAAATTAAATTGTTTTAATGGGCTCATTCGTTTTATATAGCACTCGTACCTTATCGTGTGGCCGCCATTTGTAATAAAATGTCCACATTTATACAATAATAAACGCAATAACGAGAAGAGTAGGTACTAATGTAAGTATACAGTTTAATTTTTATGCTCAATATATTTCAGCAGATTCTATGTATACCGACAGTCAGCAGCACAAGCCACTATACACTCCAGGTGTTCAGAGAGAGAGTAACATAATAATATGTAAGTACATCTCCTCTGGATTATACTGCCACCACTGACGTCATACCGTCTATCACATAGGGTGGTCAGTGGCCTTAGCCATGAGTTTGAAATACTATCCTCGCTATCGAAAACTATCGCTTTGTCTCTTTCATTGTGATGCATTTGAAAGAGACAGAGCAATAGTTTACGTTATGTCAGTTTTCGATGTCAACTCATGGTAGTGCTACAGGAGACCAATTCTTGTACTTTAATGTCGAGTATTAAAGTCGAATTTCGAGATTTGATACAAAATTCTAATTCAAATTCAATGTCGAGTGCACGACAATTGGTCCTTTGCTGACACAGCGTGCGTGATAAAGATAACGATGGCTTATCGAGATAGGCATTCAATGTGTGTGAGTAACCGCCACAACTTGAAGGTGCTGGCGAAGTCGAGAGAAGAATGGAGGAATACTCCACCGAGAGAGAGATGCTCTTAAATAAGAAGAAATAAATGGTCTTGACACACAGACGGACAATAGATACATAGTTATTAAATCATCATAATTTATATCATCATATCACTATCGTATCATTTATTCTTTTTGAGCCTCGGATCCCTAAAAAGAATAGTAACGTCCAAATAAAAAATACATAATGCCAAAGAACTATGGAATGGCGCATTTTATGTATGTATCAAAATCGCAGGCCCTGCCAGGAATACCGAAATCCCCTCTAAAACCGGAATGGATGTGGGTGAAATTACCGCTAAATTAAAATGAGATTGGGCAGAACACGTTTGCAGGATGTACCCAGGGATATGGACCAAAATCTAGATGGCCGTCGTCTAGGAGGCAGGCCTAAAAAATGATGGCGTGACGATTTGGATCAACACCGGGACTGGGAAATAACGGCAGCAAATAGGCGCCAGTTGAAAACTTTAGAGGAAGCCTTTGCCCAGCAGTAGGATAAAGCAGGTTAAAAAAATCGTTTCAAATGGTATTCGGCGCTATCAGAACCACAGTGGATTACAAATATATACATATAATACTTTCTTTTGTAAATACATCTTATAATACATAGAAAACACCCAGACCAATACAAAACAGACATGTTCATGCACACAAATGTTTGTACTGTGCGGGGATCGAACCCGCAACCCTTGGCCCAGACGCAGCATCACTACCACTGAACCAACCGGGTCGTCAAGGTTAGAATCCTCTGGTGTTGTTTGGTTCTGGTTAGTCCATGGTTCAACTGTGGGAGAGCCATGCTTCGGCATGAATGGGCCGGCTCGACCGGAGTGATACCACTGCCTCACAGAAAACCGGCGTGAAGCAGCTCCTGTGCTGTGTTTCGCCGAGTGAGTGAGGGTACCGGAGGCCATCAGGGGGAAGGGGATAAAAGGTTAGCAGCGCACTTGTGACTCCACTGGTGTTGCATTTGTGTGTACATGGGCGGCGGCAATCACTTACCATCAGGTGATCCGCCTGTTCATCTGCCTCTTATATCACATGGGCGGCGGCAATCCACTTACCATTCAGGTGATCTGGTCTGTTCATCTACGTCCTCCTTATATCATCATAAAAAAAGCATTTATACTAAAGTAGGTAACAACTTAAACAATAACAGCTCCCAGCGATACCATGAATAAATGAGCGCTTAACTTTTTCAACTGTCTTTGTTTTAACTCACCCTATTTTGAAGGGCTTTATTGAAAACTGTTTCCATTTTAATACAGCCAAGTTGTAGAAAAGCCCCATTCAAATATTGGCCGTATTGTTTGAAAAACTTCTGCGATGGCCGATTCATTATGCTCACTGTCTCGTTGAAGCTGTCCTAGTTGGTTAGTTGAGTAGGTATTATGTAAAAGCTCTCTTTTGATCTGCTAGTACTATTATTTATTAGGTTATCATTTTAGAGAAATAAAATGTAGGTATATTTATTTTTATAAAACAGCCTACGAAACTTCTTACAAGTAGTTATATAAATTTAAAAAAAATGCTGCCTTTGTTTATACTGAGAAGACTATTTTGGCTCAGCCTAAAAATCAGCGCCGCAGCGGCTTCTAGTTGTTGTATCAAATGCTGACGTTGTGCCTTGTTGACCGTAAAATGTAAACTACTTATACTGAAATTATTGTGTTTTTTCTTTTGCTTTTGTGGCCAATAAACGTTACATATCTATTTTTTTATATTTATAACTATACTTAAAACCTATGGCAAAAAAGAACATGTATTGTCTTGTAAATAAAAAGTGCTTCCTTTCGTCAACATTTATGCTTCTCTTGCTCTTAGTACACCCATAGAACAGAGTATACTTACTTTAGTTAGTAGAACCAAACTAAACCAGTAGAAATTTTGTCTAATCAACGACTCTTTTCTCCTCCAAAGTAAATCATGTATGATTGAGAGAGAGTGTAAGTAAGTAAAAACTTACCATAGTAAATGAAACCTCAGTTAAAAGCAATCATCTAGTTTGAAAGAGAAAATACCTCAATGGCCTAGCCCTAGTTAATTACGCATTAAAATGGCAATTACAATTTCAAATGTGGCCGCAGTTTTCCGAAAACCTCGACCTTACTTTTCCAATTCACTATTGCAACTAATTAAAACTTTAGTTTAATCCGAGACTCCATTATACTTTCAGAAATGGCGACGGGTTAACCTAGAATCGTTGGAAGGGAGATCTGTTTAGGAGCATTTACACTGATATGTAACAAAGTTGACATTAGAAAATGTCCGCAGAATGGACCGTGGGAGAACCGCGCTTTGGCATGAATGGGCTGGCTCCACCGGAATGATACCGCGACCTCACAGAAGACCGGTGTGTAGCAGCGATTGCGTTTACCTATTTACTTCAGGGCAGAGGCTTTGAGTTTGTATTTATTACTTGCCTGCAACATGGCCTATGGATCTGTGTATAGGTTGTGGTAAGTGAAGTGTCATAGTATAAAATTACTACTACTACGCTGGCTCAGCGACCCGAAGTGGGTCTTGGCCTCTGACGCGAGAATTTGAAAGAACACTTTGCTCTGTTCTTAGCCACTTCTTACCAATGCAGCCTTTGAAGGTGCCCAGAATCTTTCTTGATCTGGTCCATTCTGCGATACCTGGGACGTCCCATTGGGCGCCTACCGGTAGATCCTACCCAGGTAGCCCTCTTGGCAGCTCGATCCAACACAATTCACTCAACGTGACCGAGCCAGCGCTGCGTTTGACATGACTTTGTCACGCCCTTTATATTTGGCCACAAGCTCTTCGATTTCGGAGTTCTTTCTTAGTCTCCAGCTCTTGTATACAACTGGATAAAAAAATTCCATGTTTCAATTTCCTTTAAGCAGCGTAACGGTTTTTACACCAAAAGTTTGATAAGTTGGCTACGCATCGGTGTAAACGCCGTCAACTTTTAACGCAGAACGACGAAAACAGCGCGACTTAAATGGTTTCCCTGGCAGAGCAATCTCGTAACGTACTTATTTTCGTACGTTGACATTCGACTTCGGCGGCTCCAGGGTGCTTAAGACTTTAATTAATTTACGGCCACTTTTTGAAGTCTTCAGGCGTTAAAGTAAGGTGTCTGTGCTTTAACTTTTCCTATTTGGAGTTGCGGTTATACTCGTGACAATTTCGTTATTTCTGGGAATTTTAATGGAATGTCGTTTTTGCCATTCTCTGTAAGAATGGATTTTTTATGGGAAAAGGAGCTAACTGGGGCACCTGATGGTAAGCGAACACCGCAACCTGTATACCAGCTGTCCGTCTATGGAAATTTGTAACGCTAAAAATAATAATACATACATTGCTGGAGGTTCATTTCTAACATTAATTTTGAGTTGCTTTAGTTCAAAGATACTGCAGCATAAAGACGATTCGATTATAAAGAGGAGCGTGTCAGAAAATGCTTACTGAAATTTATCGTTGAACTAGGTGACTTTCGACAGGCGTCCGTTTCTTCTGGTATGGATATGTCTGAGGTTTTACGCTGTTTATTTAAGTAATATAGACAGGTACTGTTAAAGGCCTAAAAAGGGACTATGATGTTAAGAGAGCCACGCTTTGGCTTGAAGGGGCCCGCTTATCTGGAATGATATCATGGCCTGACGTCTACTGCTGGACATAGGTCTCCCCTAATGCACGTCACCGCTCCCGATTATCATCCAGCCCGCACCAGCTTTCGAACGTCATCATCCCATCTTGTCGCAGGGCGTCCAATACTACGCTTACCGAGTCGCAGTCTCCACTAAGAACTTTACGGCTCCAACGGTAGTCAGTTCTGCGGCTAATGTGACCGCCTACTGCCACTTCAGCTAATTCAGTGGGCTATGTCGGTGACTCTGGTCCACCTAGTCTGGTCTGGTGGTGGTACCATTGGTATTAGATACTAATAGATAAGGTCATTCACCTCTCCATACCCTTTTTCCGTCACGTACAACTACGTCAGTGCATCGCCGCTGCCTCAAAGTTCGGGACATTGTAAAACTTCAAGCGTTAAGAAGGCACGTGACCAAACACTTTGCTGGCTCTTTTACGGACTGTCTTGCAATCTTTTGCCTTGAGACTGAGTACGTGAGATCTTAGCATTGAATTGAAAATTAAGTCTCGTCTCGTCTCTTTCGTTGCTCCAGCGAGTGAGCGGAAGGAAAACAGGATACCTAATTTTCAGTTCGGATAAGGTTACACGAGTTTGAAGTAGTTTTGTTAAGAAACTTTACAAGCTGTGTGAAAAAGTAAAAATAAGATATTTTTTTTATAAATTAGCCTATTTTCAGATCTATTAGATGCGCTGTTTTCACCGAGTGAGGGTATCGGACGACTTATCGGAGAAAAAGGGTGTTAAAAGGTTAGCAGAGCAATTGTGACTCCACTGATGGTTCGCGTGTCTATGAGTGGCGGCAATCGCTTACCGGTGCTCTTCTGCCAGCTATCACATAAAAAGATCCAAACCCTTAATACTAATCAAGCCTACTCTGGAAAAGTAAAGTTACAAAATGCTCGGGCTTGAGTGCAAATAAATAAATTCACACAAATTCTCATAATATTCACCTGACTTCATACTAAGTAGCTTGTAACACCAAGACACTGAACAAACACAATCACACGAATATTTGTCCAGTACGGAAATCGACTAAGACCCACGACTTTTGGCGTATGAGGCAAGGTCACTACCAAATGCGTCATCCGACCAATCGATCCGCAAATAAAAGTGAAACACTATGATGATGTTAAACGAAAAATTAAACCATATAAACTTTTCTGCTTAGCAGTTTGAAAGAGAATTCCCACTTCCACTCTAATTTAATTATCCTAAACACCCGGGTCAAAATGCGTCTAATTGACACCGAGAGGCTAAGAAGGATCCGTAACATGTTTATTACGGGCCCCGAAAGTTATTTAACGCCCGGCATTAGAAGGGTTAAGACCCCTTCTGGTAGGGCTGCCAACTTTTATCTTGAAGAGTCCGAAGATATTTTTCATCATAAATTTAGATACTCTTTATTGCACAAAAGATTACAGCAACTGAATACTATGGTGATTTATAAATACAATCTTGGCGGGTCTTATCGCTAATAGCTAATAATATATTATTTATTAGATTAATTTAGAATATTATTTTAATCATATAGAATATTAAGTAGATACATTATTTTAATAAAATTTATCTATAAATGGATATTAAATTTAAAATATTATAAAAATAATTTCTTTCAGACCGCGATCCATCTGCACAGTTGTCAGCAATAAAATGTAAACACCTCAACTTAAGACCCAGGGCTATAAGGTTCATATTTGAATGAGGTTATCTACTTATCAGTTTATATATAACTGTACTAATGGTCAATAGCATACCCAGTCAACGTGAAGGCTTTTAAGTTAGCCGAATAGAAGAAACACGTGAAATTATCCACACCCATCTCCATCTATTGATACCGGTTCAAAATTTATTTATGTTAGTAGCAGACGACCAGACGGATCTCCTGATGGTAAGCAATTGCTATCGCCCAATAGACACCTGCAACAACAGTAGAGTCACAAGTCCCGAAAAGTGAGTGCGGGTCACTATACTCTGATTCATAATCATATAAAGTAAACTGACAGATGTCAATGTGTCATCCCCATACATTATCACTCAATTTGACTCATGCAAAATGTCAAAATGCAAAGAAACTTGTCATTTTCATCTGTCAGTTTACTTTACATGATTATGAATCAGAGTATAGTAAGATATAAATAGACACATTTGAAGACGTGTGGCTATTAGGATTGTCATCTCTCGACAGGGCAGCCCTACCTTCAACCCTCACTGACTTCCGCCAAAGGTTTATACTACTTGGCATTTCTTGAGTGTGGGTTTAGTTTCAAGTATACAGAACGCGGATCAATCTTTACGAATTGTGTTTTATTGTGGGGATGTAAGGGGGTGAAACAACACCATTCCGCCCCAAAAGCCAACCTCACCTGCCCGCGGTGCATCCTGCCGAATAGCGAACGAGGCTCTGGCGACCGACTGATGGCGGTATATCCACCCAAAACAAATCAACAGCCCGGTGACGGGCAGCAGCGTCACCAGGGCAATATCTACGTTCTGCGATCGCCAACCCGCTTGCCCAGCGTGGCGATTATGGGCAAACCCTCCAAATGATAAGACAACAAGGACCACGGCCCCCAGTTCCCGGTAGTCCCGCTATTCCTAGTTGTGGTGGTGACTATGGTAACGGCGGGACGGGGGGTGCAAAGAATCTCCGGGAGAAGATCGGCAACCACCAAAACCAACTGACCCTGGCTACGTACAACGGACGCACGTTACGGCTTGACTCGCATCTGGCGCAACTTGAGGTGGAACTTGGGAAGATTAGGTGGCACATTCTAGGGTTATCTGAAGTCCGAAGAGAGGGAGAGGACACCGTAACCTTAGAGTCAGGCCATCTCCTGTACTTCCGCGAGGGAGACCAAACTTCCCAAGGTGGCGTCGGGTTTCTGGTCAATAAGTCCCTCTCCGACAACGTAGTCGAAATGTCTAGTGTGTCGAACAGGGTAGCGTACCTCATCATCAAGCTCACCGAGAGGTACAGCCTCAAGGTGGTGCAAGTGTACGCACCGACCTCGACGCACTCAGACGATGAAGTGGAGGAAATGTTCGATGACATATCGAGGGCTCTCCACTTCACTACCAGAGCTAACTACAATGTTGTCATGGGGGACTTTAACGCTAAAGTGGGAGTACAGAATTACAGCGAATTGGTTATAGGATCCCATGGATTTGGAGTCAGAAATCATAGGGGGCAGATGCTTGTCAACTTCCTTGAGCGAGAGGGGCTCTTTTTGATGAATTCCTTCTTCAAAAAGCAGCCTCAAAGGAAATGGACATGGCAGAGCCCCGATACTATGACGAAAAACGAGATAGACTTCATTTTGGCGGACAGACGGCACATATTCAGAGATGTCTCCGTGATCAACAGGTTTAACACCGGCAGTGATCACAGACTTGTCCGAGGCACTCTGAATATCGACTTTAAAGCCGAACGCGTCCGTTTGATGAAGTCCAGACTCCGACCTACTCTACTCCAATCCATTACAGGATCTGAAGCGTTCCAGTCGAATCTGGAGAACCGATTTGCTGCCGTGGAAACCACAACTGACGTTAACCAGAACCTTGAAAATGTGGTTCGAGTCCTCAGGGAGGAAGGTACGAGATTTTGCAACATGCGGCGTAAGGGCAAGAAATCAAAACTATCCGATGAGACTTTAGGACTAATGAGGCAACGGCGTGAAGACCCACCCATCACTTCGTCGGGAAAACGGGCTCTTAATCGAGAGATCAATAAGCTTGTGCGACGCGACCTCCGGTGCTCTAATACTCTTTCCATTGAAAGAGCCATCGAGCAGAATCGGGGGTCTAAGGTGTTCGTACAATCTCTCGGAAGAAGCCACCTGACGAAGCTGACTACAGCAAGTGGAGAAGTGGTTGCCTCAAAGCCAGCAGTCCTCTCGGAGATAGAAGATTTCTATAGCCGATTATACGCTTCGCATGCATCTCAACCTGATCCTGAAAATGAGGACTCTCGAGCCAAATTAACACGTCACTTCACCGAAGACCTGCCAGAAGTCAGCGTTGGCGAAATAGAGATTGCTCTTGGGCAGCTAAAAAACGGAAAAGCCCCTGGAGAGGATGGCGTAACAACAGAGCTGATCAAAGCTGGAGGTAAACCCGTACTGAGGGAGCTCCAAAAGCTTTTTAACGCTGTCCTATTTGAAGGGAGAACTCCGGAGGCGTGGAGTAGAAGTGTGGTCGTTCTGTTCTTCAAAAAGGGTGACAAAAGCCTGCTGAAGAACTATCGACCCATTTCGCTTCTAAGTCACGTTTATAAACTATTCTCAAGAGTGATCACGAACCGTCTTGCGCGAAGACTCGACGAATTCCAACCACCGGAACAGGCTGGATTTCGGAGCGGATATGGCACCATAGACCACATTCACACAGTGCGGCAGATTATACAGAAGACCGAGGAGTATAATCAGCCACTGTGTCTAGCATTTGTGGACTATGAGAAGGCCTTTGACTCGGTTGAAATCTGGTCTGTTCTGGAGTCCCTGCAGCGTTGCCAAATAGATTGGCGATATATCCAAGTGATGAGATGTCTCTACGAGGCCGCCACTATGTCCGTCCAAGTACAGAATCAGCAAACAAAACCAATACCATTGCATCGAGGAGTGAGACAAGGGGACGTCATCTCCCCAAAATTGTTCACAAATGCAATGGAGGACATGTTCAAGACGCTGAACTGGAAAGGACGTGGCATCAACATAAATGGCGTATACATCTCCCACTTGCGATTTGCAGATGACATCGTCATATTGGCAGAAACGATGCAGGACCTAAAGCAGATGCTGAATAGCCTGGCGGACTCTTCTAAACGCATCGGCCTACGGATGAACTTGGAAAAAACCAAGGTCATGTTCAATGAACATGTTCTACCGGAACCGATTGCGATCCATGGCGCCACCCTCGAAGTTGTTGAGAAGTATGTGTACCTCGGGCAGACATTGCAGTTGGGTCGAAACAACTTTGAGGATGAGGTGAAAAGAAGAATCCAGCTGGGTTGGGCAGCATTTGGAAAACTACGTCGAGTCTTCTCATCGTCTATTCCACAGTGCCTAAAGACAAAAGTCTATAATCAGTGCGTCCTACCCGTCATGACATATGGGGCTGAAACGTGGACACTAACAGCACGGCTAGTCCACAAGTTCAAAGTCGCTCAGCGGTCTATGGAAAGAGCTATGCTCGGCGTTTCTCTGCGTGATCGAATCCGAAACGAGGTGATCCGGCAGAGAACCAAAGTTATCGACATAGCTCATCGAATTAGCAAGCTGAAGTGGCAGTGGGCTGGCCACATCTGCCGCAGAACTGACAACCGTTGGGGTAAACGAGTTCTGGAGTGGAGACCGCGTCTCGGTAAACGTAGTGTAGGACGACCTCAGGCCAGATGGAGTGATGATCTGCGCAAGAGGGCTGGCTGGAGCTGGATGCGAGTAGCCGAAGATCGATCAAAGTGGCGAGCATTTGGAGAGGCCTATGTCCAGCAGTGGACTGCAACAGGCTGATGATGATGATGATGACTGCCTTGGTGGCGCTGTGGGTAGTGGGTCGCACTTCGTGCGTTGTCCCTAGTTCGAAATAGAAATAGAAATAGAAATATTCTTTATTCAATTTAAGTCCTTATAGAACATTTATGAATGTCAAATATTATGTAAGCTACCGCTGATTCGGAAAGTCGATTTCTACCGAGAAGAATCAGAAAGAAACTCAGTAGTCACTCTTTTCAAATTATGATAATTACATTACAATTTTCATTCTGATAATAAAAAATATTATTAAGAATACAGTAACAGTATGATGACAATGCTTTATATACAATGACAATACTTTATGTACAATGCTTTATATAGTTTAGATAATCGTCAAAGTAAAATTATAAAATCAAATTATACATTTAATAGAATAGGCGAGGAGAATCCTTATCATCTAAATATTTGATCCTTAGGGTCGGGCCAAATATATGCACTTGAGTTTTTCTGTCCTGAATTTTTTAGTGTCAAACCGAAGTAGGAAGTTGGCGGTCTTATACCAACGTGCCTCGGAAAGCACGATTTAGCCGTTCTCTTCGATCGTATCACGCTGGTGTCCCATCGAATTAAGAGGGTAAGGGAATAAAAAGTGCACCTGTGTTTGCGCACACACTATAATAGTTATATCCTGCGTACGTGGCTTTAAGATTGGCCGCCGTAGCCGAATGTCGATTGGAGGATATTTTTTTCATTGTCTCTTATTTGGATGGCTTCTTAGATTTTAATAAATAAAAAGTTAAATAAATAAATGTCTACACATCACTGACTGACATTAATGAGCTACAAACAACCACTCCTGTTTTTATGGAATCATTTTAACTTGGTCTTTCTTTTTCCATGCGCCTAACAATCTTCTTGCGATATTGTAGCACTAATCGCTTTTATACATATTGGTAATAATAAATTTAACTTGGCCTTCTCTTTTCCATGTGCATAATAATCTTCTTGCAATATTGTAGCTCTAATTGCTTTATTATTTTAACTTGGGCATTCTTTCTGCATACGCATAAAAGTCTCCTTTGTATATTGTTAATCTATTACCAATTTCAAATTTGCATATTGTTAATCTAACAGCTTTAAGTAATTTCAACTTGGCCTTACCCTTTCCATGCGCCGAACAATCTTCTTGCAATTTCATAGGTCTTATTGCTTTTAGGGAATTATCCTTAATGGTTATAATCATTTTTGCTTGGCCTTTCCTTACCATGCGCCTAACAGTCCCTGCAATATTGTTACTCTAATTGGTCCTACTAAATTCCGAAGCTTCAAACAACCAAAGTTCAGAGGTTGGCGACTATCTGTTTTCAGTAATCACCTATTAAGGTTTAACGTTTGATTAATTTGCAAGTTACTGGAGTTTACGTGATTAAGATAGGTAAGTTTGGTAACTATAAGTCAAGGTAAATGTGGGGTTTAAGTAATTTGTAATTCAGGTACGATAATTATGCTAATGATAAATTGAGTAAGGGTTTTTGCAAATGAAAAATTCGATAGATGGCGTAACGTTAAATTCAACTTCATCGACATTGGTAATTTTTCACGTCGTTTTGATATAATACGTCAATATATTTTTATGGATAACTGTGCTAATAGTTCCTATCTTTGCCAAGCTAAGCCCCTGTGCTGTGTTTCGCCGAGTGAGTGAGGGTACCGGAGGCCCACCCAGGGGGGAAGGGGATAAAATGTTGGCAACGCACTTGTAACTCCACTGGTGTTGCAAGTGTCCATGAGCGGCGGCAATTGTTTACATCAGGTGATCCGCCTGCTCGCCTTCTACCTATCACATAAAAAAAGACATAAAAAAAAGATAAGGCACGGGGTGTTAATGACAGACGCGCAAGTGTTTAAATTTTTCGGGTTCCCTATTGAGCCAAATCGTTGTGCATAGAATTTAGCTCTTTATAAATAGTAGGTATATATAGATTTATAAATGAAAATGCATGGTGACAGCCACGTATAATTCCACCTATGTAAAGTGCTTCAAAAGACCCGGCGATTTTTTAATGACAAGTTTTATGGAAAAATAACGATCTACCTATTTTTACCCGACTACGGCAAAGCAAAAGGAGGGTTATGATTTTGACAGGCTATGTATGTATGTATGTATGTTCATCTGTTTCCACATATCTTCTAAACTACTTATCAGAATTCGACAAATGGCATATCATTATAAGCGTCTTAATCGTCCGCTGGTTATAGGTTATATGAAGTTTCACAAAATCTAATGTGGCGCCCTCTAGCGGTCAAAAAGTACAGAGTAAAAAAATAAAGTTATGATAAATATGCCGTGTTTGGTATCATTTGAAAGCGCTTGACTTGTACAATTTTGAAAAAATATACATTACTAGCACTTGGACACCAAAATAGTACAAATAAAAAAAAACTAAAAAAACTAAAACCCAACTACGACAAAAAACGACGCTGAAAAAGTATAAAACAAGCCTTCGTTGTCAATTTACAATAATCTCATGCAATACTATTCTGAAGTATGCAATATTGCATACTTTTTTGGGTTTTAGTTTTTTTACTTTTTTTTTTAGATTCTCCTCATCGTATCATCGTATCCCCTTTTCAGTCATGTAATTTTTCACACAATCCATCCACCTCTTCTTCGGCCGTCAACTGTTCCTCCACCCAATTACAAATACAAACATTTCTATGAACCTTACATTGAAGTTACTCGTAGTTAATTAGATTTTTATTTGAAATCACTCCAAGAAGAACCGTGACTTAAACCAGAGTTCAAAACAAATTAATTGCCAAAATTTAAATGATTGATTAGTCAATTAAAAGTTTAATTGTTTTCTCTTCCGGTAAATTGATGAAGGGGCTCAGATTTTTCATCGATAGCGAATATCGTTTTCATGCCAAAAATTTTAAAAATGTTTTATTGATTGACCTGAAGGTCAGTTCACTTATGAATATCAAAAGTCGATAAAAGATCGTTTATGAATTGTAAAACACATACTCATTGGTAAAACACTAAAGAATATAGGTAAGATACCTACATAGTCATGGCATTGTGTAAAATAAATTATTGCGTTGGAAACAATTTAAATAAATATTATATCATTGTTCATAATAAAATTATCATCATGAATCATCATATCATGAGCGCCCCGTTGGTCTAGTGGTTTAAGCTCCGAGCCGTGATCTCGGGGTCCCGGGTTCGATTCCCGGGTCGAGCAAAAGTATGTTTCGAATTTTTCGAACATAGCTCGGGTTTGTGATCACCAATCCGCATTAGGCAAGCGTGGTGATTAAGCCTAATCCCATCATAGTAGCGATAACTTGATTTCTATGATGGAAGCCTTTGCCCTGCAGTGGGACAGTATAGGCTGATACTTTTACTTTTTTTTTATGTATCATTGTTCATTTCCCTCATCATTATCATCATCATCTTAGCGTTAACTCTCGGATGTGTTCTAAGCTTGCGCCTCGGACCTCCTTTACTTTGCACGGTCTTTTGCATCCATTGCAGTGAGGGTATTGGCACGCATGTCATCACCTACGACGTTAAGGAAATCTTGAAACATTTTTATTAACTTTATGGTAAGATTTTTTTTACGACATAGATAGAAAGCGTTTATTGGCCATATAAACATAGTACAGCAACGGCAACGCATCAGCGACCTCTCTGGTCTCGCAGATGTTCATGGGCGGCGGTGATTACTTACCAGCAGGTGACCCGCTTGCTCGTTTGGTTTGCCGCCTCTAATATAAAAAAAAAAAAAAAACAAAAGTACGACGAACAAACAAGACACAACAAAAAAAAATACCTTAAAATACCTTGTGGTTTGTGGCCAACAAGGCGCAGCCTTAGCATTTGCTGCAGCAGCCAGTAACCACTGCAGCGTAGATTTTCAAGATAAGCCATGTGGTTGAATCTTGTATTTATATTTTATTTTCAAAACAAATCAAGCTAAGCACGCCGTATGCGCGGCGTGCAGTTACTTGGTCAAATAGGCCTAAGTCTCTTCAAAACGCAAAATTTCGTCTTTCACATAAAACTGTTTAAGCTGTACACATACTTATATACTTATAGATAAACAAAGATCCAATTACCCATATACCCTCCACCATAACTTTGGACAATAACTCAGACGCACAATGGACATTATCCTGACCATAGTCCGGCTCACACCCGCCCCTGCAGATTAGGACTTGTCCTATGTAAGCACTGTGTATATTAACTACTAGTGGCCGCCCGCAACTTCGTTTGCGTGAACTTTATGACTCTTGACTTAAAGGTGATTATTTAAATAGTAGATTGGGCCAAGGAATCACGTAGTCCCATCACCTAACTTGGAACCCCCTTTAAGTTCGAAATATCCTTCCTTATCGGATCTCATCCAAAAATGCTCATCACATTTGACAATTTTGCATTCCATTTCATTCCATATTTGTTATGGTGTAGCTGGGCTCTTAGAGTTCTTCACCAGGTGTTCCATGATCTTTGATTTTTTCATGGCATCATAAAATGCTCATTAATCTGAACAACTTTTGTTAAGGTGCCATTGACCTACCTCTTATAGTTTAGCTGGGCTGTTGTGGATCTACATCAAGGAGCCTGGTCTTCAAAATAAAATATATCCTATAAGTTGCGCTGATATTACAGCTATACAATAAAAAAAGTTTCATTCGAATCGGTTCAGTAGTTTCCGAGATTAGCGCGAACAAACAGACAAACAGACAAACAGACAAACAGACAAACAGACAGACAAAAATTTTAAAAATCATTGATTTATGTTCTGTTACTGTTTTTTAGTCGTCCTAAGTTATTTTGAGATAAATATCTCGTCGTCGTCGTAGAACAAAGACGGATCTGCAATTTAGCAATTTTACAGGAGAGCGTTTTAAAGATTTTGTATGGTATATTACTCCATATTTTTAAACCAGTAATTCAATTAACATGAATTTGGAGAAGTTGTTTTGTATGAGGGCTTTTATGTTGTGATTAACAAAACGAATTCCTAATATGTATAGTTTTTGTAAAAAGTCACATCAGTCGTTGTTCGTTGGAGTTCATTGTGACGCATGTGATTAACCGACGTTATTCTATGGAGTCAGATTTTTTGGATCATGACGGATAATACTTCCCGTCTATGTTTTAGGGATAATAACAAACATTTTATGGACGGTTTTGAAATACGATTATGTAGATCTAGGAAAGGAGGTCAAGTAACCAACAATTTATAATTTTACAATTTTTTTTATTGTATGATAGGTAGCAGACGAGCAGGCGGATCACCTGATGGTAAGCAATTGCCGCCGCTCATGGACACCTGCAACACCAGTGGAGTCACAAGTGCGCTGCTAAACTTTTATCCCCTTATCCCTGGTGGGCCTCCGGTACCCTCACCGGCGAAACACAGCACAGGAGCTGCTTCACGCCGGTTTTCTGTGAGGCAGTGGTATCACTCCGATCGAGCCAGCTCATTCATACCGAAGCATGGATCTCCCACAGTTGAGTAATTTTATTATCACATAAGGCACGAGAGATTAATCTTATACATAGAACTCAAGAACCTCGGAATGAATACCCGCATATAAAAGTAATAATAATATCGTACTTTATGCGATGCTATTATTATACAAGGTATTTTTTTATATTGAGGACAATCAAGATGACCTCACTCCGCCTGCTCGCCTGCTACCTATGACATAAAAAAAAAAAAAAAAACTCCGCCTGTTGGTAAGCGGCCGAGAGATCCAAATATGAGGTTGACAGGCACAAAAGAACAAACTAAGTACCGATTGAGTCTGCCATCCTCATCCTGAAGGCCTGCTGAGATTCTGTTTCACGCCCAGCCTAAACCCAGGGTTGTAAAAAGGAGGAAACACAAGAACTGGTAGGACGTTCCATAACTTGATGGCTCGGGGCAGGAACGAGGAGCTAAATCTCTTGGTGCGCGCCGGCATTGTCTAGATGGCAACGCTGTCCAGCACGTGTTGTTTGGGAATGGAAAGGAGAGGATGGGATTAGTTGGAATAACTCATCAGAGCATTCTGTATTATAGAGGCGGTAGAGAACACTAAGAATGACAAGGTCTCTACGTAGCTGAAGAGGTTCTAAGGACTTAATCACCTCATGATCTCCAATAATACGGATAGCACGTCGCTGCAACCTGTCGAGAGCCTCCAGCAAGTATTTCTCCGCGTAATACTTGCTGGAGGTTTACCATCTCAGAGATAAAAGCAATATTCCATACACGGGCGAACATGTGCCGTGTACAGGAGACAAAGCTCACTCTATTCAGAATCCTGAGTTTATTGGAAGCGGTTCTTATGACGCTCTTGATTTAGTCTCGTTGATTCAAGACTATCCTGTATTGATAAAGGGGTGCTCTGAAGAGTGGGATGGGATAGGAAAGATGATGATACCGTGGCAGAAAATACACACACCTGTGTTTTCTTGGCATTGAACTCGACAAGATTGCTGGGATTGATTTATTGATTTAATCATTATGGGTATGAATGGGTGGAGGAACAGAAGAGGGCAAAAAAAGAGATTGAAGCATTGTTTGAAAAATTAAATGATCGAAAACGGGTTGGCTGATTCGACGATGAATGTCAGAGACGTATACATAACCAAGGAACATGGTAGAAAGATGATGATAATCTTATGTGCATCATTCGACTATCAAAAGGTTTTATCGTGCCCATATGGGAAAGTAAGTGTGTATTACCAACGCAAGCTGTTTTGCTACAATTTTACAATCTTTCATGTTTCTACAAAAAAGGGATATTATTAAGTGTGGGTCGAAAGTGTACCTACACGTCAACAGATGCATTAGCAGATGGATCATCAAGAGTCGTCCACATGTATGTATGTCCATTAGTCAATGTCCATTTTCAGTTTAACACGAGATAGCGATTGAGGGTAATCGCATAATTCTTGTTTCATTACCTACTTTGCTTTTACTTATAATGAGCAGCAAGAATCACGCATGCATTCTTAATCGATACATAGGTCAAATGATGCGTCGTCAGACGTGTGGACGGACGACAGATGTTCGCCCCGAAACCCTTTGATCTTTTACAAAAAACCGGCAATAGTCACATTCGAGACGAATGCTCTGCAGGCGTATAAATACCTACAACAGACGCACAAATTACACTCTCTACACGTCGGTAGGCGCATCGGTGGATGATATCTGCGGACGCATCTGTCTACGTGTGGGCCAGGCTTAGTAAATACAAATAAATTATAAGGAAAAATATCAAAATAAGTAAATTAAGAACTGAACAATGACGTATTTATAAAATGCTCCCACGAATAACGTCGGATGTGCATATTCGACTTGCAGCTATCCGTAGAAAAATGACGGATCGTACAATACGCCCTCGGAAGGTCCATAGGACAATGACGGTCATTAATTCCGGTCTAGAAAATTATACTCGTCCAACAAGTTTGTATTGTGACATGTTTAAATATTATAAATTATCTTTACACTGTGATAGTACAAAATCAAGAAACAAAAAATATTATTTTGATTCCTAGGACAGGACGAATTTGACAAACCGTCGTCGTTCGCTGGATAAGTAAATTAAACCTTAAGTTATACCTAACAACATACGAAATCTTAGTAAAGCCAGTAAATCAACAAAATATTATAATAATTATTTACCCGTGACGTTCCATAAAACAAGGACGATACTAGTGATCCGCCGCAGTGGAGCGGGGTGCGGGGGGGGAGGACTCTCCGCCGGACATGGACGGATTCTTTAATCGGGCGTAGTACTACGCTCACAGAATCAAATCCGTCGTTATTCTAGACAATATCTCGGGCATGAGTAACTTTTTAAAAAAAAATGTAACATCAACCGATAAAACACTCGAATACATGCCGATTTATGCAATAAAAAAATAATTGAAAAAACTCAGAACCGTCTTTGTTCTACGTCGACGACGATCTTCAATGTACAGACACAGCTTTTTTACATTTTTATTATATGTATAGATATGATTTTGTATGAGATGAAGTAAAAGTCACCAATTCTGTTCTTTTTTTTCATATGGGCTCACTTGAGCCTGATGATAAGCAACAAGAGAGCCCACGTAGCAGTTACAACGGACGCGGCGGCACGGCATCACATCCGTTGGCACTGTCATACTGGCCCGTGAGATGGTTCTTCACGCTTCGAAGGAGTCTATTTGTAGGACAGAGGAAACACATGGAATGGCAACGAGTTCCATTCTATAATCAGCACTCAGAACAAGTACCAAGTGCAATCTGGGGTCAACGACCTCAAATATAATATAACATTAGTATGGGATTTCGAAAAATATAGGATTAAAAATAAAGTGACCGCTTTATACTGTCCCACTGCAAGGCCCAGGCTTTCATCATAAAAATCAAGTCATCGCTACTATGATTAAGGTTAGAACAAGGCTTAAACACCGCGCTTGAAAAAAATTTAAACATACTTTTTACTGGACCCGAAAATCGAAACCAGGACCCTGAGACTACGGCCGATACTTAAACCACTAAGCCAACGGTTCATTGGAATCGCAGCATGGTTTAATCCTACGTCATACGCCGTGTACACGTGTAATTAATATTGTGTTGCATCTCGAAAAATCCAATTTTCTTGCATCTAAGCTTGTAGAGTTTTACTCTCATAAAAATATCATGTTTTTTGCCACAATCAGTGTAAATAGGTTAGCGGCTCTTTCGCGCGTTTTGTCAATATAGCCTTTACTTATCAGTGGGTGACAAAGATCGCATCGTATCGCGTCGCCCACGTAGTACGTAAGGTAAGGGGACAAAACACAATAGTGGGGCCTGTCGCGGTCATTTGTCCCTGGTTTTGATTCCTGCGCTTGACTTTTCTTTGGTATAGAAGGATTTAGGAAGACTGTTTAGCCTTTGTGTTAAGGGTTTGTTTGGAAAAATAATTTACAGTAATTGCTGCTTTCTGGTGTTTATATTTTCATAAACCATTCTCTGGAAACCCATTATCCCAGACCAAAACCTCCTCTGCGGAAGGCACAAGTTCGTATTCATTATATGTAGGTAAGTACCTATTTCAGATTTTTCTAAAATTGTACGGTCATACTAGAACCTAACCAAATGTTGCCTGGAAGAAGTCGCTACAAGTGACAAGATTGCCTTATTGAATGTGTTTTGCATCACATACAGTAATGGTAATCAATTATCTAACCGATTCGGCTACGGCAGGGAATCTTAACAATCAGCCACGTACGCAGGATTTAATATAAGTAGTGCTCAAGTTTGTGCGCAAACACAGGTGCACTCATTCCCCAACCCTCTTAAATCATAAATATATGCGGTTTTTTTACAATAAAGATTATAATATACTATTTATAAACAGATACATTCTATAGACATCGGCAAATCTTATAAAATATTCTAGCGCGATGCAATCAACTTCCAGCGCCATCTATTGGTACAGAGTGGATTTAATATTCCGGAACGAAATGAGAGTGAGTATCTATACAACCTGAGGCTATTTAATTTGTCCTTTACCCTGGCCAAACGCATTTGAAACCAACTAAAATACCGCAACGTAGGAACACTTATCCCCAAATCACGGAGCCCCATTGTCCCCATTCGCGTTGCGACGATCGGCAAGTGAATTGTAAATCGGCCGGTGGCCTGTATTCATAGGCTCTGCACACACGGTATAGATTTAGTTTACATAAGTCACTTTTGTCTCGATGGGGCAGAATCGCTGACGCTCATATTAGCGACGGCTGCGCTTGATGAGTCAAACCTGGGAAAGGTGTGGCTTACTAATCGGTCAGATTTGATTGGTTTATTTTATTTACTAGTGGGCTGCCCTGGCTTCATCATCATCAGTCTGTTGCAGTCTACAACTGGAAATTGGCTTCTGATGTTGGCTACATCGATCGATTTTTCGCTACTTGCATCTAGTTCCAAAAGTCTAGATCTTGCCAGCCATTTTACGCAGATTATAACTCCATCGGTCTTAAGGGCGTCCCACATTGCGTTTAACTAGTCGTGGTCTCCACTCTAGAACTCGTGTACTACGGTAGTTGCGAACCACCCACTGCCATTTCAGCTTGGCAATGAGCTATGTCGATGACTTTGTTTCTCTACCGGATCACCTCATTTCGGATACGATCGTGCTGTGAAACGTTTAGCATAGATAGCTCTTTCCATAGCTCGCTGAGTGACTTTACACTTGTGGACTGGCCGTGCCTAGTGTCCACGTTTACGGTAAACAATTAGTTTCAAACCATCTGCATACGTTACACTTAAACCAAGGTACCGCTGGAGGGATGTTGAGAAAGATCTGCTTGGAGTTGATGACTGGCAGGAGGTGGCGCAGGACCGTTCTAGATGGAGGCTTATTATTGGAGACCAAAGCTCACTTTGGGTCGCTGCGCCAGGCTAGTTAGATAGTTAATACTTGAAAGGCCCCTAAGATTCTCTGACCGAGACTGAGAACGTACGGTCAAGGACATATCAAGATTCCGGAACTCTAAAACACAACTTCTCAAAATGTATCACTACAATACAGCAATATCGTAGGAAAATATTGAATAAAAGAAGGCGTTTACGCGTCTTAGTGACAGTGTGTACACCCTCTAAGTCGCTCGGCAGCTGTATTTTCGCTTGACACAAATCGGAGTGATTGAATAAGCAACTGATATGGGGAAGCGTTTCGGGACGATTGGATATGATGATGTAGTGTAGCGTAATGTTGATTGAAGTAGCGTTATTTAGTACGAGTTTCGGGTTCAGCAGAACAAGGGTCCGTTTTTGTTACGTAAATAGAATAACTGTCCACAGCTATATTAAGTATAATGCTGTTGAGCAGCAAACCGTTCGGAGAAACACGAGAGTAAAGTGCGCGAATGAAAAAAAAATCGTTGTTTTAAACTTAAAATAGTTATGTACGTACACCCACACATCAAAGAATACAAAACTGTAAATTTTCTTCAATAACCTTCTTTAAATTAATAACCTTCTTATACTCCAACAATGAACTGGGAAGATTTAGCTTTAATATTCAATTTGCACTTTATTATGTCCCTCAGCAGGGAGTACAGTAACCTTATGAACATTTTGAGTTATTGTCCTTTAAATCTAATCTAGCTTAAAGCTAAGTAAGTTTCAGGCCATACTAGCAGCAAGTCGTGGTTATACTTTAACGGCGTCGGTAGCGCAAAAGAGACCTTTCGCGCTTCGGCCGAACACCTTAGGTTCGATTCCCGGTCAAGTCAATTAAGGAAACTACATTTTCTAAGTTTTCTTGGGTCTCGGTGTTCTGCCTTACCATTAGGTGATCCGTCTGCTCATCTGACATTAATCACAAAAAAGTGTTTTTATGTGGCAGACGAGCAGATGGATCACCCGATGGTAAGCGTTTGCCGCCAGTAGAGTCACAAGTGCGCTGCCAACCTTAAACCCCTTTATCCCCAATTGGTCCCCCAGTATAAGGGTACCGCGAGAAGCGTGGTCCCACTGGACGAAACACAGCGCAAGCGCTGCTTCACGGGTCTTCTGTGAGGCCGTGGTATCACTCAGGTTAAGCCAGCCCATTCATGCCGAAGCGTGGCTCTCCCACGTTATTTAACTTCAAATGACTATAAAATTGTTCCCATGTATAATCCCATTGGCAGCCATTTTTAACGCGCATCAGCGATCCGAAAAAAGTGTATAAAATTCATAACCCACCGCGTTGCGATTTTCGTAGAAATTGGTTTTTCGTTTTGAAAGTTTTTGACAAATGTTATTTGTGTACGGCAGAGCGTGGTGACTGGCCTCCAATATTTCTGTTTGTAACACAAATTGTTTAGTACCGCTGAACACTCGATGTTTTGTTTTTATCGATCAAAGCAATTCACAATAAAAATAAAATGATCCTTGTATTTATATTTACAATTAACTTACGTGTACCTTTTACTTCAATAACGAACTACCATGTTAGAGGCTTCCTATAGCCTAAATGATAAAATGTATCATCAAATAAGGGGCAGGTTCCGAATAAATTATTTTATCAAGCTTTCATTTCCTAGGAGGGAAAGAGGAAAGAGCAATGTACTAAGTGGGGGCAATAATTCCCAGTCGCCACCGGTGGGTAAACGGGGGATTTCTCATTCCCATTTGCCACCGGTGGTAATCCTTGCGGGGGCAACTCGCAATGGATCCTGCCCATTGCTTGAGATCCACAGACGTAGCTAAAGAAAAGATTGACTTTAAATCATCATCAGCAAACCACACTCGTCCACTGCTAGACATAGGTCTTTCCTAATGCACGCCACTGCTCCCGATTTTCGGCCACTCTCATCCAGCCCACTCCAGCCAGCCTTTTAATGTCATTGTCATCTTGTGGCAGGGCATCTAACAATACGCTTACCGAGTCGCGTTCTCCACTCAAGGACTTTATGGCGCCAACGGCTGTCAGTGCTGCGGCTAATGTGACCAGCCCACTGCCACTTCAGTTTGCTAATTCGGTGGGCTATGTCGGTGACTCTGGTTCTCTGTCGGATTACGTCATTTCTGATGCGGTCCTTCAGAGATACTCCGAGCATAGTTCTCTTTTGGCTTTAGTAAACCATCGATATTCCCCTATCAATCAACAACACTACGAGCTGTAACAGTTCAAACCCGTGGGATCGCTTGTTACGGAAATGTTTTTCCGAATAAAAACACGTGCCGTACAAACTGGAATTTGATGTTTGAGCCGGCATGGAATCATGCCTATTGATCGTGGAAAACTGGTTCTTTTGATAGAATTTTCAATAATTGGTTACGTTTTGAAGAGGTACGCAGATGCTAGACGGTTGATCAATACAGCTTGACTTTCCTGACGTTCTGTACTTACCTCGAAAGGATAGATACATAAAGATAGATAGATAACGTTTATTGGCCACAAAAGCAAAAAACAAAGAAACAAATTACAGTAAACATTACATTAACATACACAACAATACAACGTAGGTACATACAATGGTAAATTTACAAAATAGAAGTAATGTTTTGCGGCTAACAAGGCACAACCTCAGCATTTGCTACAGCAGCTAGGGGCCGCTGCGGCGCTGATTTTCAGGCTGAGCCTTGATAAATCGAAATGCTTATAAAATCACTTTGTTGTCTATCCATCTGTGTATCAAATCTATGTGCGTATATCTATCATATTTATGTGATATATGGCAGACGAGTAGATGGATCATCTCATATTAAGCGATTGCTACCGCCCATAGACAGGATGCTGTAGCGCTACCATGAGTTGACATCTAAAAATGACATAACGTAAACTATTGCTCTGTCTCTTTCAAATGCATCACAATGAAAGAGACAAAGCAATAGTTTCGATAGCGAGGATAGTATTTCAAACTCATGGTAAGGCTACTGTTGAGTTCAGCCACAACCTTTACGCCAACTTTTAACCGCCTTCCCTCCCGAATTGGGCTTCCGGGACCCTCACTCACTCGACGAAACACAGCGCAGACGCTTCTTCACGCTGGTGTTATGTGAACCCGTGATATCACTCCGGTAATGCCGGTCTATTCATGCTGAAGTGCGGCTCTCAGTCCTACGTTAGGTGGCTCAAACATTAAAAAGATAAAAAAGAGAAAAAAAGGAAAGTAGACAAAAGATACCACACTGCTTAATCCTTCCCAAAGTTACGCAAAGGCAACTCAAGGACGTTTATGGGATTAGGTCGAATGGTGTCATATATCTGAAGATAAGGCAACTACCTTCGTAATGGTCGATGGAGATAAATACCGATTTATTTTCTCTAACAAAACACCAAACGGGAACATCTTAGACCCTTCGGATACTAACAGAGGGTATCGGTAGATAGGTACAGTCAACAGCAAAAGTAGATGATCAAAATCACAAACTCAATACTCACTATTGAGCGGAGTTCGTATCAGAACTGTATGATACGGCATTAAGAGTCCATAGCATCACGCAAGGCTTCTTTTTTCGGTTTTTTGATAAGCCTTGCCATTGTATGTAAAGCAATTATTAATTTATCATTTAAGATACCAATTTAAAAGCACAGATAAGATTTAATGGAAAGTAATAGTGCGTTTCTCAAGAGACTTTCTGCCTCGTACCTACTACAAAATTATGGAAATACTGTCGCCTGCGTTATGATATGACCTGCAAGCTTTAAAATATTTTTTGAAAAAAATACCTACTTCAAGACTACAACCACAATATATGCCATAGAAAAAAACCACAGACAATTTTGATAAAATGTATATGGGACCACCTTTAAATGATGACCTACCAAATAAATAAAGAATCTTAAAAATCCATTTATGATTGGCGGAGAAATCGAGTACCTAACTGTCATTCAAAAAAAAAACATACGGGTCGAATTGAGAACCTTCCTTCTTTTTTTTTAAGTCCGTTGAAAAGAGAGCGTATTCCTTTTTTGAAGGTCGGCGGCGCATTGTTTGTGACTCCTCTGTTTATTCGGGTATCCATGGGCAGCGGTGACTGCTTCCCATCGGGTGATCCGTCTGTTCGTTTGGCCCCTATACCCATCAAAGATTTTTTTTAAGTTTGGGTAAATAAATAACAAAAGAACAAGTTAATCATTTGAATTTAGCTAAAATACGATTATTACCTTAAAAAATAAGACGTAAGTAAATTAATAACCGCCAGCATGACGGATTTCCTAACTAATCCAAGATCGGACGAGTGAGTGACAAGGATACCTTAATTCTCGGAAGCAATTCAACATCCACGATGAATACCTTGGGAAACGACTGGGATAGGGCCCTTGTATCACTGGCCACTAGAAGACAAAATTAACCAACTAAAGATACTTGTATTTGGTCTGGGCGTTTGTGGTTCCTTCGTATAATTCGTGAATGAGAATTAAGCCAAGTAGATGTCACCATTGATCCTGGCACCTATTTAGATTTTTTTTGACGATGAACTCTATAAACAAAACTTTTTTTATCTTCGCTACCATTTCACATTTATGTTTTTATGGGATTACCAATCTCTCCAAATATTAAACCATAGTCTTAGCATACCCCGAGCTCTACGGTCCAGTACTAGACCGTCTGTCAAGATAATGAGGATGGGATGACAATCAAATGGTTTACGTGTGGTTTTCCGAATAACCGAATTCCGAATATATTTTCGTACTCGACTATAATTTTTCAAAGAATATACTATTACACTGCAATAGTTAGTACTACTGTAAACAAGTGAACATCCTTCCTAACACCCCGTGGCGGGGGATTAATAGCATCCGTTACGGAGACGACATGAGCAGAGCGCCTGACGAATGCGAGATAGCTGCCACCCTGGCGGGAACACTTGAAAGTAGAACTGAAATGGCCAACACTTGGCTGTTCAAAATCAAAATCTAGCTACCCAAACTCTAATCAACGGTCGACACGATTTTATAGTTTCACGGTTTATTAAATTGAAGTCTGGAACTAATTTATTGATCTTTAGGCTGCTTTTGTGCGAGGTGGTGTGCGAGGAAAAAATCTACCAATAGAATCACTTCTGGAAAGGATGATGAGCCACGTACGCATGAAGCAGCAAACCGGCGTGAAGCAACCCCTATGCTGGGGGGGGGGGGGATAAAAGGTTGGCAGCGCACTTGTAACTCCACTGGTGTTGCAGGTGTCCATGGGGAGCGGCAATTGCTTACCATCAGGTGAACCGCCTGCTCGTCTGCATGAAAAAAAAATCGATAGTATCACTACATTAAACATTCCTTATCAACAAATTGACATTGAAGCTCAACTAATAGCCTTTACCATGGTGAGTGCTCCGAGGAGTTGTTCGAATTAATACCCGCTGCCAAATTTCACCACCGCACTACACGCCATAAACTCGGATTCCATCCATACCACCTGGATGGATGGCGGTTCTTTCTGGTATAGCTGATGTCCATGGGCGGCGGTGATCACTTACCATCAGGTGACCCGCTTGCTCGTTTGCCTTCCTATAACATAAAAAAAAACTAAGCTAGAAAAACTGCACTGGCCAATGGCCATACTGTACAAGAGTCATAAAGCTAGTCTGATTACTTTTTTACTATGCACAGCAGAAATTAAGGCTTTTCTGGCGCATTCCCTTCTCGTTTCCAGAGTAAGCAACTACGCACCAGGGAATCGTTAAAGAGAGATCCTGAATCGGATAATTAAAGTGGCCTGGTAGCCCGCATTTGTACCGGTGTTGCCAATAGAGTCATTTGAAAAGTTCCTATTGTCACGGGATTGCTATAATTTTTATTGTACCTAATAGGTGGCAGTCGGGCGGATCACCTGATGGTAAGCGACTGCCGCCATCCATAGACACCTGCAATACCAGCAGGCCTCCAGTCTCACTCGGCGAAATAAAGCGCAGGCCCTGCTTCGTAAGTAATATGTGTTGTGGCGTCCAAATTAATAAATGTATTTTCTTTCTTTCTTTCTTTCTTCACGCCAGTTTCCCGTGGTATCACCATGGAGTGACCGACCGGTCAAGCCAGCCAGAAATAGTATAGAATTTGGTGCTGGCTTATGCTTAAATTTTGGGACAACGTACTTAAGGCCTTTATCCAGCTGTGGGCGTCTATCTATAGCTGATTGGCTGAGATATGCTGATGAATGTGCTGGTACCATCATATATTTTTTCAAATGTGCAAAATCAACCAGCATCCCGACAGGACGAAGACCACTAACTATGACTATAACTGGTTGTGAAAGTGTAATGTAAAGTGGACTCTATTTTCCGCACTTAGACTGTCTTTTGGTCCTTTGTACGATATATTTTTGAGGCCTAATATTACATGGTGTTTAAATTCCAAACAAATTAAACGGACCATCAAATAGCTACAATTTTACCCGTCTAGCAACACTGATCGTAGGGTCAACCGGTATCTAAATAATTAACTGGCCGTACTTAATGGGGTAAGTGTTATGAGATCTGTACGAGTGCTGTTTGTTAGGGAAATTTGTATGTATTGCCCTATTAGGGAAATTAGATTGCTCATTTGTGTGAGCAAGTTTTTTGCTCTGTAGAATATTGTTGACTTGAGTAATTTAAGCCAATGGCTTAAAGACCCAAAATGAATCTTGGTACGACTATGTGTATACGACTCATGTGAGGTCAACCTTATTCTTTCTCTGATTTTTCCCGCTACTAAGACTTTGATAATATTCTTTCCGGTTCCAAACGCCATGAATAAGCTGTTTAAAATTCTCATTAAAAAGTATTTTTCTAGGGATAATCGCATAAAACTGTTTAGGGGGGAGAATCAAATTGCTTTCTCGTACATTATCACAAAGACCCTCGGCTGTACATTAAAAATGCATTATAAAATTAGACATTTAACTTTACGGCCGAGGAAAACCGTCGTCAGTCCATTTAGTATAGGAAAGTATGTTTTTTTGCTTGCATTTTTACTTACGTTTGAATTACATACTTAGTTGTGATGCTACACTAAAAACTGAAAATTGTCCAAAAAATCCCTAGACTCTTTTGACGCGTGTAATCCAAATTTTTTGATGCCAAGATTGGTGACCATAAACCCGAGATATGTTCGAAAATTTCAAACCATATTTTTAGCTCTCTCGGGAATGGGGCCAGAACCTCGACATACTTACTTATTAACGGGGCGACTACTACTTACCGTCTACCTATCAGAAATGTATGTTCCACTTCATGCAAAATTATGGAATATCGAAATTCTATTATGTACTCTCGTTCTCGATTTACCGTGATACTAGTTATATTCATTTTATCGCATTTGTTCCAAAAACTACCTATCTGATACAACTAACCAAAAGAATACAATTACCAGATCCATCAGAATAACCAAATTCAACGTGTAATCAGAAGTCAGCGGCCCGAAAAAAATGTACAAAGTTTATAACGTGCGGCGGCGAAATTTCCACCAATCGAGTTTTAGCTCCCAAAGTTTTTGACGAATGTTATTTGTATACGTCGAACTAGTGGGTGTACTACAATATTTTTGTTTACTCGGTAAAACTATAACGGGAGGCCCGAGGGATCGCTTGTTATGGAAATTTTGCTCGAATAATATACAAGTCGGTGAACTGGAATTTGGTTTTTGATTTCCTTATGAGAAAGTGTGGAAAGCTAGTAATGTTTTCAAAGCCCAACAGACGGGTGTTATAAGTTTTATGTGTTAACTTACTATTCGGATTATTTTACATACAGGGTATAATACACCCACAGATACATATGATGATGATGACAAATGGGTATTCACAGATACTGTGAACATTTATATCCCTTTAACCACGTCTTCTATTATGCGAATTTTCAAAAGTCATAGAATAAAAATTGTTCAGAATGGTTACTAGAACACGTGGTTAAGGGGATGTAAATGTTCACAGATACATCCTAGTGGGCAAAGTTTGTTTGGGCCCCACTGGCAAAACATTGGAAGTAGAGATTTCTCTTTAGTACGAGTACGTACAGCCACACATGAAAGTATACAAAACTGTCAAATTTTGTTTTATTAGGTGTGTCATTAGGTTAAATATCAATTAAGGAAGTTTGACAGGTTGTGGTAACCTGTAGTGCTACGTAATATAATAACGTGAACTATTGCTCTGTCTCTTTTAAATGCATCACAATGAAAGAGACAAAGCGATAGTTTTCGAGATAGCGAGGATAGTATTTCAAACTCATGTTAAGGCTACTGATGTGTGGCTCTCTGTGCAATCTCTATTTTGGCCCATAGCAAACATCGGAACTCATTTTGTCTTGTTAGGAAATGTCACGTGATAATGTTTTTCTTCGACTTGTTTTCTTTAATCTTGCCGATTTCCTCAGGATGTTTATCCTCATCACCAAGCTATTTTTAGAGACACGCAATTAAATTTGGAAAATCTAGAAGTGCATGCTCGGATTAGAACGTACGTTCTTTCGTTCAAAACGTGCATCTATTGAGGTAAATAATATTCTTATCTAAGAGACCAAACACTTTTAAAAATGTAAATGTAAAAAAAAATATAAAGCTTTCCGAGGTTATCTGGAAGATCGCTATTAACGATAAGACCGACTAGGTATATTGTGCTAGTATTACCATAGGTTTAAATCCGTGAAGTTTGTGGTACTATAATCTGTAGTATTGTAATTCATCCATATGTACCTACATTTGTGAATGTCAAAAAGCTTTTATCAGTTCGGATCGGAATGACGATATACTTACTGATTAGTCAAGCTGCATGCCGTTTAAGCGAAAACTGTCGAATCAAAAGTAGTAAACAGCTTCAATGCATATCTGAAAACTGGCGACTTTTAAAATATTAAATTATCAGCCTACATTACTGTCCCACTGCAGGGCAAAAACCTCTACCATAGAAATCAAGTCATCGCTAGGCTAGTGGCTTAATCTCCACGCTTTTCTAATGCGGATTGGTGATCACAAACCCGAGCCATATTCGAAATATTGGAAACATACATTTTGCTCAAAACCGAGGACTTTGAGATCTCGACCCGGTACTTAATCCACTAGACCAAGGGGCGACTATTACCCACAGTCTATCTATGAATAGGAACCAAATTTATGCTCCACTTCGTTCAACATTATAGAATATCGAAATTCTATTAAACTCATCCTCAATTTACTGTACTATATAAATTTTCCCGCATTTGTTGTTTTAACCGTTCAAATTTCATTTTGGTTCAAATTTATGGAATGAAATTGAGACATAAATCTTTTATCCTTTCAAAATACCCTTTTCGGGGAAATCACTTATTAAGTTCCTTGTTTTTAGTAGAATTCGGGTATTCTAGATTCCTTCGTATTTTAATTGTTCAAACACCGCTTGCTTTCGCTAAAGATAGACGTAGTAATGCAATGTGACTTTTCTTTGTCTTAGTTTAAGTTGTGTCTCTCTTTATCCTGTCTCGACTTGGCGTGGTCGTTTAAATTTAAACAAAGAATCATTCTTTCATTTATACCGTACTAGTGGCCCGCCCTCACTTCGCTTCGGGACCGTAATTCAGCAATGAACTAATAGATGGCGCTGTGCTCAATTACATCGCGCAAGCGTTTCGTGTTTTCGGTTTACCTAAAAGCCTTGTCGTTGTCTATAGAAAGATGTTATCTCTTTATAAATAGTATAGATATAGAAGATAGAAGATAAATATCGTTTACACCGATTAAACTAAGTGTTAAAATTACCTAATAGTGTTAAATTTCGCACTAAACAAATACAAAAAAATATTTTATAAAAGATTAAAAGTCACTTTTTTGGCACATTATGCAGAAACAACGAAGGAACCAAAATCACCCAGACCCAACACAGATATCTGTTTCATCAAGAAGCATTTGTGTTAGTACGGGAATCGAACCCGCGACCCTTGCATCTCAACCAGCGCTTAATGATCTCCCTTATTACAGAACGTTTTCCAAAGGTAGACTTGGTTTAAAAATGACGATGTCACTTTCATAAAAATACTTCACATAAACGGGACTAAACGCGACGAAATTAAATAAGTACATTCTAGCACTTACTGCTTGACGTTTCGGCTGCGTTACAACAGCCGTGGTCACAAGCGAACAGTTGTGTATTTGTATAATGCAACGCGAAAGTTTAAAAACATACTTTCATAAAAGTCACAATTGAAAGTGACTGCATCAGTTTTAAGCCATGCCTAACTTAAATCTCCGTTTGTAATAAGAGGGAATGTTATGATTACATTACATTTGCCGTACCCACATATTCTGCGTAGCTGGAGGACATTAGGCATCTTGCATAAACGCTGAATACGACAATCTTAGGTCAGTTAAGTACACAAGGTCTATTCCTGAGTCAATACCAATTACCATCTTACCTCAATAATACTGAAACCTCAGTTACAGCTTGCTTAGATTGTTTGCTTTGAAATTACCCGCGTCCGCGTTCCGAACGTATGAATATGTAAATACCTGCTCGAGACTCTCCGTGTTAACGCTTGAACCAAATGAGGTGCATTCTGAATCTGTTACGGATAAGCTGTAGCTTGTACTGGTACGAAGAAACGCTGTAACGCTATTTTGTTTAAAACTTTTTTAGATATTGAGGACAATCAAGATGACCTCCTCTTCCTGCCCCGGAACCATCAAGTCATGGAATGCCCTTCAGTTCAAGTGTTTTCTCCTTCTTACAATCCTGGTTTTTAGGCGGGGCGTGAAACAGCGTCTCAGCTCAGCAGGCCTTCAGGGTGAGAGTAACAGACTCAATGGACACTTTGTCTGTTGATTTTTTTTTTTATGTGATAGGTAGCAGGCGAGCAGGCGGATCACCTGATGCTAAGCAATTGCCGCCGCCCATGGACACTTGCAACACCAGTGGAGTTACAAGTGCGCTGCCAACCTTTTATCCCCTTCCCCCCCGTGTGGGCCTCCGGTACCCTCACTCACTCAGCGAAACACAGCACAGGGGCTGCTTCACGCCCCTGTGCTGTGTGTTTTTTTTCTTTTTTTTTGTTTGATTTGACTTGATTGTCCTCAAAATAAAAAAGACCTCACTCCCCCTGATAGTAAGCGGCCGTGAGATCCAAATATGAGATTGACAGGCACAAAAGAACAGACAAAGTGTCCATTGAGTCTGTCACTCTCACCCTGAACGCCTGCTGAGATGCCGTTTCACGCCCCGCCTCTGTAGGCGGGGCGTCTCAATAGGTACTTGCACAGGCACAAAAGAACAAACTAAGTACCTATTGAGTCATCCTCACCCTGAAGGCCTGCTGCGACTATTTTATGGAAAATCTTCCGCCGAGCCGGCTGCTATTGGTTAGGCAACCTTGGTTTGTCGTATAATATATCAAGTACGCATGCAAACCTTTTACGATGCATGATCTACATTTCAGTGCGATAGACCAAAAGCTTTCTATGAGGCAGTGGTATCACTCAGATTGAGCCGGCTCATTCATGCCGAAGCATAGGTCTCCCACGGTAATGAAAACCAAAGTAGTACGCTTGTAATGGTCAATGTGCGTCGTTCGTAAGCCAAGCCGGAGATTTCGCAAGCAACTGATATAGCGTTGGGAGATTTGGCACGCGAGTTCTTTTGTTTAGAAACCCGGCTTTCGTTCTGCTTGGAACTAGGACTGTAGCTGTATCTCTAGCGAAACGTAGCACAAAAACGTCCTGATTTTTTAAAAGATACGTTAAAATTAGGTGCTTAACCCTTTTTTGGTAACGTATTTTTCTGGAGTGTGTTCTTAGCGATCAAAGTAATCTTGGAGCAGCTAAAAAAGTAAGGGAAGTTACTGAGAATTTTTATTCAGTGTTTATTTTAAGTTATCTATGTTAACTCTTTATTAACCAAATTTTCTACTTTATTAACCAAAGCATTAGCAGATTTTAACAAAATATACAAGTCGGTGAACTGGAATTTGGTTTTGATTTCCTTATGATAAAAAGTGGAAAGTTAGGGTAAGTAATGTTTTCAAAGCCCAGCAGACGGGTGTTATAAGTTTTATATGTTTACCAACAACGGATTATTTTACATACAGGGTGTATCTGTGAACATTTACATACCTTTAGCTACATCTTCTACCAACTATTCTGAACAAAATTCTGTTGTACGACTGTTAAAAATTCGTCCTAAATTGTTCGACTCCTTATACAATATAGCACAAACCACGTGCCCGACTTTGTATGAAAAGTTGAATTTTTTTAAATGTGTATTTCCATAAGTCATAGAAAAATTGTTGTTCAGAATGATTGGTAGAAGACGTGGTGATAGGGATGTAAATTATCACGGATACAACCTGTATACTTCAAACAAACAAATTTTAATAATGTTTTTCATCAACTCAAGTACTTCCTCTTCCTTCCATTGTTATTTTGATTAATTTTGTAAAAAAAAACACACTGGAGTCACTAAATTACAATCCAAAAAAGTTTTATTTGTTTCACGGCGAGCAATCGCTCCCAACGCATCGCTCAACATCACGCCTGCAACTTTTGAAAGCTGACAACAACCAAATTAAACTGTCAATCACATTGTGCTTTATTTGTTGCCCACTATTTGCGAATGTTTGTTTGTTGACTTCAAACACGATGCAGGTCATAGAGAAAAAGGTTTTATAGAACACTAGTAGCCCGCTCTCACTTTGTTTCGGGAAAGTAGTTCCACTGTCTGCCAATAGATGGCGCTGGGAGTCAATTACATCGTACTAGTCAAAGAGTATAGTAATAGTCCTGAACTGGGTATTCGATAACACAACTCAGAACTAAAACTCAGTAAAAAAAGTAAATTAATTCATCAGCATCATAATTATGTATTTAACATTGTTGTTATTTTAAGCTACATAATATAATATGATTTAAGTCATAGAAGCCAATTAAAGAATATAATAATAAATTATGAACAAGAAAAATTGTCTAAATGAAACCTACTTTATTATTTTTAGTATCTTACCGTGGTACTCATAAGCTTAAAAAGTTGGCTTCCAAGAAATCCCTACTAAGTAATTAAACTTAGGAAATATTTTTTCTCAGGAGACTCTCAAACAATACCGAGAAGAAAATTAAAGAAAGGTTGGGAAGTTAAATTAATTCTGCTGAAGTAGCAAAGTTCTTTTATGCACTCGCTGAAATGGCAGGTCGTTTGCAAGTACAAACGTTGTCGATCTTATTCTAGCAACATTTAAAGTTTAATTTGTTGCTGAGATCCGTAGAGATCCGCAGGAAGAACCAGATTGTGGCCAGGATGAGGACGCTGGGGTTCAAGGTGGCGCTTCAAAGACTGAGGCCATCTGGTTACATGGGTCTCGGCAGCGTCCATCGCCTGACGCGTACATCATCGTAGGAGCATCCATCATCGTAGGGGCATCCATCATCATAGGGACATCCATCATCATAGGAGCGTCCATCATCGTAGGATCGTCCATCGTCGTAGGGGCATCCGTCATCGCACGTAGGTGCATCCTTCATCGTAGGAGCATCCATCATCGTAGGAGCTAAGGTCACAAACAGAGCCCAAATTCCATGGCTCAACTGGTAATGAGCAGGGCACATTGCGAAGAAATCAGACGTACGTTTAAGTGGAAAGGTCCTCGAGTGGACGCCGCGTACGGGAAGCCACATTTCACCCAACAGCAGCCCACTGCTGGATATAGGCCTTCCCTACTGTTCTCCAAACAGATTTTCTCGCAACCTTTACTAGTTTTGGGGCAGTGTTACCGCTCTGGTCGAGCTCATTCCTACCGAAGTTTAACTCTCCTCCGTCATCAAAATCAGTGCCAAGGCATACCACTTACCTACCAGTAGCGCTACCATGAGTTGACATCTAAAACTGACATAACGTAAACTATTGCTCTGTCTCTTTCAAATGCAACACAATGAAAGAGACAAAGCGATAGTTTTCGATAGCGAGGATAGTATTTCAAACTCATGGTAGTGCTACTGTTGTGTTTGTATTATTTACCTACATCCCTTGCACTGAGGGTTTTACCTAGTTCCATTCTAGCAACATAAGTTGATTTTTGACGTTTGGAAAATTGCATAAAACAAATTCAACTTTTCTATACAAAATCGGTTCCGTGAGTTGGTTATTTTGTATGGGGAGTCGAAACATTTTTCGACAAATTTCCAAAATTAATAAAATGTTGTTCACAATGGTTAATAGAAGACTTACCCTGTATGCTCTTACAAGAGAATTCTCCAATGTGAGAAGCGACAGGGTAGAGTTTGCATTCAGTGCTCTAGAAATTGTAGCGATGTAGAGCAAAATTAATTAGAGGGATTAATGCCGAGAATGTGTGTTAGAATCTTAGCACATATTAAAGGAGAATTCATACAGGTAACTATTGTGATGAAGGCACTACAGCCAAACAATAGATTCCGCAATCTGTTGATATAGAAGCAATGTGATTAGCATTGCAAAAAAAACTTTTTTTATGATATAGGTGGCAGACGAGCCGAAGGATCACCTGATGATAAGCGATTACCGCCGCCCATGGACACCTGCAACACCAGTGGTGTCACAAGTGCGCTGCTTACCTTTTAACCCTCTTCCCCGGGATTGGGCCTCCGGTACCCTCACTCACACAGCGAAACACAGCGCACTTAACTACTGAGGGTTAATATTATTATTAAGTTTACAGTAATAATACTTAATATTTCGAATAACTTTAAGACTCCATAATTTCGCGGAACATGCTTTTGTCCTATCAAAATAGGTCATGTATGTCATGGCCCAAATAATTATCAGTTCACGTATACCGCGCTATTCGTCAGATACAAAGTATGAATTTCTACGAAAATTCTCACTCTACATCGACATTTGAAGCATGTACCTCGAACCCAAGTCACGTGACCGACTTTGTATGGAAAGATGAAAATTTTTTATGCGAATTTTCAAAAGTCATAGAACATATTATGTTGTTCAGAATGGTTGGTAGAACACGTGGTTAAAGGGATGTAAATGTTCACAGATACACCCTGTATAATGGAGGCCTTTGCCCTGCAGTGAGACAAATAATAGGCTGATACTTTTCTATACCTCAAAACAATAATACCAACCTTTCAATATTGTCTATTAAATTATTTGTTGGTACGTTTGATACATCCAAAGAACTAACGTACCTATTGTTGAGATTCAATTCCGAAAAAGGGCTGTAATCTTAAAAGCCCCATTCTTCATTTGTTGGATGTGTTTTTGGAAACCTTTGAAGGAGATGTGAGGTCAAAAGCCGACACCGAACCGTATTCAATGTGAGAGAGGATTGGAAATGGTGGAACCAATTTATTAAGCATTAATAAATTAAATATTACGAACAAGAAGTTCTTGTTATACCAAAGCCAACTATTAAATTGCTTTTGTTACAGGAGTGTTCTGTAAGAAATTACGTGGGATTTACTTTAAAGTTCTTTAAACACCATCAATAATGTTGTTATAGAGTATGGTAACCCCATTGGTTATAATATTACTATCGAACTCCTTAATAGTTCCTCAACAAAAAAATTACGACTTTACTGACGTATATTTTAGTTTCAAAATATTTTTTAGGATAATTCGCGATATACATTAAATTCGAGTGCTGTTTGGCGTTAGCAGAATTTAAACCAATTACTATGGATTATCGTAGAAAATAAATTGTAGTACGGGAATTTTGATTTTAAAAATACGTCTAAAAGTATCAGCCTATATACTGTCCCACTGCAGGCCTCCATCATAGAAATCAAGTTATCGCTACTATGATGGGATTAGACTTAATCTCCACGCTTGCCTAATGCGGATTGGTGATCACTAACCCGAGCTATGTTCGAAAAATTTTTCGACTCCCCATACAAAATGACCAAGTCACGTGACCGACTTTGTATGGAAAGATGAAAATTTTTTATGCGAATTTTCAAAAATCATAGAACATATGTTGTTCAGAATGGTTGGTAGAACACGTGCTTGAAGGGATGTAAATGTTCACAGATACACCCTGTATAATGGTATTTATTATAAGTGCCCGAGATTGACAGCTCGTTCCAATGCAGTTTTTTTCGTTCCTAGATGTAAAGCGAATTGCTCTAAAATCGTTTTTTTTTTTTTTATGTGATAGGTAGCAGACGAGCAGGCGGATCACTTGATGGTAAGCAATTGCCGCCGCTCATGGACACTTGCAACACCAGTGGAGTTACAAGTGCGCTGCCAACCTTTTATCCCCTTCCCCCCGGGTGGGCCTCCGGTACCCTCACTCACACAGCGAAACACAGCACAGGGGCTGCTTCACGCCGGTTTTCTGTGAGGCAGTGGTATCACTCCGGTCGAGCCGGCCCATTCATGCCGAAGCGTGGCTCTCCCACAATTCTGTTCGTGCTTGCAACATACATAATACGCGTTACAATTCAATTGACATATTTAATTGTAAACTACGTACTTTTGTTTGCACTTAAGGGAAATTAAAGGAATAACATAAAATAACATTATACATAGGCTTACTGTTATTTTTAAGTTATTTTTTTCGCATAAACACTAACAGACTAGTATGTAGAGTTAGATATACCTCGTGTTTACTTACTGTATTAAACATTTGGATATAATAATATTTCACTACATCACATACATTGGTCTGACTCTGAAATAGGTTGCTCAAGCACCTGTGTTACAGATGTCAGAACCAACAGTGGTATTACAAATATATACGTATAATACTTTTCTTTACCTCAAAACAGTAATACCACCTTTCAATATTGTCTATTAAATTATTTGTTGGTACGTTTGATACATCCAAAGAACTAACGTACCTATTGTTGAGATTCAATTCCGAAAAAGGGCTGTAATCTTAAAAGCCCCATTCTTCATTTGTTGGATGTGTTTTTGGAAACCTTTGAAGGAGATGTGAGGTCAAAAGCCGACACCGAACCGTATTCAATGTGAGAGAGGATTGGAAATGGTGGAACCAATTTATTAAGCATTAATAAATTAAATATAACGAACATAGAAGTTCTTGTTATACCAAAGCCAACTATTAAATTGCTTTTGTTACAGGAGTGTTCTGTAAGAAATTGCGTGGGATTTACGTTAAAGTTCTTTAAACACCATCAAGAAAGTTGTTATAGAGTATGGTAACCCCATTGGTTATAATATTACTATCGAACTCCTTAATAGTTCCTCAACAAAAAATTTCACGACTTTACTGACGTATATTTTAGTTTCAAAATATTGGGCATTTTTGAGGATAATTCGCGATATACATTAAATTCGAGTGCTGTTTGGCGTTAGCAGAATTTAAACCAATTACTATGGATTATCGTAGAAAATAAATTGTAGTACGGGAATTTTGATTTTAAAAATACGTCTAAAAGTATCAGCCTATATACTGTCCCACTGCAGGCCTCCATCATAGAAATCAAGTTATCGCTACTATGATGGGATTAGACTTAATCTCCACGCTTGCCTAATGCGGATTGGTGATCACTAACCCGAGCTATGTTCGAAAAATTTTTCGACTCCCCATACAAAATGACCAAGTCACGTGACCGACTTTGTATGGAAAGATGAAAATTTTTTATGCGAATTTTCAAAAGTCATAGGACAATGTTGTTCAGAATGGTTGGTAGAACACGTGGTTAAAGGGATGTAAATGTTCACAGATACACCCTGTATAATGGAGGCCTTTGCCCTGCAGTGAGACAAATATAGGCTGATACTTTTCTTTACCTCAAAACAGTAATACCAACCTTTCAATATTGTCTATTAAATTATTTGTTGGTACGTTTGATACATCCAAAGAACTAACGTACCTATTGTTGAGATTCAATTCCGAAAAAGGGCTGTAATCTTAAAAGCCCCATTCTTCATTTGTTGGATGTGTTTTTGGAAACCTTTGAAGGAGATGTGAGGTCAAAAGCCGACACCGAACCGTATTAAATGTGAGAGAGGATTGGAAATGGTGGAACCAATTTATTAAGCATTATAAATTAAATTTGAGCGCTGTTTGACGTTACTAATAACGTTAGAATTTAAAACCAATAACGGTAGATTATGGTCGAAAACAAAATGTCGGTAATTTTGATATTAAAAACACATGTCTATAGTTTATAACTACTAATGACAGCGCCGTTTGCATCACTTTTTTTAACGTTTTCGGCATGGAATTGTGTAGATTATATCATCAAAGGTTCCTGACATCAGATGTGGCAAGACGTTCAATTGTGACATTTCTAAGCCGCTTACACGTCACTCCAATAGACCCTTTCTAAAAAGTTGCTAAGGACGATTGCTGCGATCGTTTTTGTGGTTCTGTATGCCAAAAAATACGACGACATGAATGTTGGCTGCTTTCACTTTTGTAATAATTCGATAAATCATAAAAACTTGTATCAATGTGAGGGCATCCTGTTTTGAAATATAAAAATATGCCTGTCTATTGCTTAACAAACACAGATACTACTAAAGTAAATTCCACGTGTTAAGTACAGTCAACAAACCATCGGTAGACCAAGGCAAAGCGATAGTCCCTTAATAAAATATCAATTTATGCCATAATTTTAAATATTCGATGACAAAAATGTGACGTAGCTGAAGAGCCAACGAGTGTATGACTCCTGCAGTATAATTTCGAATCCAAGGTATAGTTTGCGGCAAGAGAGTGTAGTTATGACCTTGAGTGCGCAGCAAAACCAATTTTAATGGAAACTCTTCTTTTTTACAAGAGCGCAAAATAACGGTCATCGCTATTCTTTCGTGCCGCCGGCTATACCCTCTCAAATCAAACTTAGTACTCCAGGTGCAACCAGGGCTGGAAACCGGTTTTTAATTAACCAGGTTAATATCGATCTCAAACAGGTTTTTTCGTAAGGGTTCGTTCGGAGCGGAACCGATTCGCGAGCGATATTGCTTCTGGGATAAACCTGGTTAATTCCACGATGCGCGTGAATAGTGCAGCGATATATTTTGTCTCTTTTTATCTTCGGGCAGGACGCGACGCGATTGGACGCGATGCTTGCGATCTCTTTCCCTTACAATCGTTGCTTTTCATTTAAAGGCGGAGCGAGTGAAATCATTTTGGTTTTAACCAGGTTTTGGGAGCGGAATCAAAACCTAAACGGTCTAAGAGCTTAACCAGAAATAATACCGGTTTCAACGAGTGCAATCGAAATCAAAACGCTCTTTTCAAAATGTATGAAGCTGCGCGAAACCTGGTTGCGAATTTTAACCAGGTATTCCAGCCTTGGGTGCAACTTACTAGCCACTGCGCTACCAAAGCAGACAGTTTTCAGCACAATAAATTTGTTAGCACACGAAAATGCATATTTTATTTTACTACGTATCCCTAAATTCAAAATCATTGTACCTGTCTACAGTGAAATACTTAACCACAGCATAAAGATTTTTTTTTTTTTTTTTTTTTATAGGATGGGGGGGCAGACGAGCATACGGATCACCTGATGTTAAGCGATTACGCACGCAACGCACAAACTTGTGTTTTGCTGGGGTTGAATCGGACCAAGTTAAGTCTACCCCAATCTGAGATTTCGTTCAAACATGCTTCAATCTCAGACACAAGTTTGTTTCGGCTCTCGATGACGTTTTCCCGAGAAATGTTAGCGCAGCCGTTGTAAAACGCATCGCCCGTACTGTCATCCGCATAGCAATGAATATCGCGTTTATGCAAAATATCATTGATATGAAGAAGGAACAGTGTGGGCGATAGCACACAGCCTTGCGGGACTCCAGCATTTATGGACATAGTGTCGGAGCATTCACCGTCAACTAAGACCTTGATGCTTCTATGTTCCAAAAAGCTAGAGACCCATTCGCATAATTTCTCGGGAAGCCCATAGGAAGGAAGCTTCGCGAGAAGCGCCTTGTGCCAGACCCGATCAAAGGCCTTCGCAATGTCCAGACTAACCGCCAATGCCTCTCCCTTACTCTCAATCGCCTGTGCCCAACGGTGAGTCAGGAAAGTCAGCAAATCACCAGCTGACCGACCCTGGCGGAAGCCGTACTGTCGGTCGCTAAGCAACTCCTGACCCTCGAGATACCGAAGGAGCTGGCTGTTAATTATGGATTCCATAACTTTTGAGAAAAGGGAGGTTATGGCTATCGGTCTATAATTGGACGGATCTGAGCGGTCGCCTTTCTTGGGGATCGGGTGGACTAAGGCCGTCTTCCAGGACGTCGGGACAACGCCAGAAGAGTAGGAAAGCCGAAAGAGTCGCGTGAGTACCGGTGCCAACTCCGGAGCGCACATCTTTAGCACAATGGGTGGGATTCTATCGGGCCCACTCGACTTGTGAACGTCTAGAGACATGAGGGCTAAACGCACCGAGCGTTGGTGGAAGCGGATGTCGGGCATACACCCATCGCACTGCGGTATGCTCGGTGGTACCTGGCCCCCATCATCTAAAGTCGAGTTGGACGCAAAGAGTTTGCCCAGAAAGTCGGCTTTCTCTTTTGCGCCATGGGCTAACGAATCATTTTCCGTGCGCAAAGGAGGAAAAGACGGCATGCAGAAATTACCTTCGATAGCTTTGGCGAGAGACCAGAACGCACGTGTTCCCGAAGGAAGACGTTCAAGTCTCTCGCCGATTCTACCGATGTGCACCGACTTCGCTCTTGCAATGTCTCTTTTGAGGGACCTGGAGGCGAAGTTGTACTTCTTTTTGAGGGCGCTGGTATTTTCATCCCCCGTCGCCACCGCATCAGCCCAGGCTTGGTAAGCTTCCTGCTTCTTACGAGAAGCTTTTCTGGAAGATGAACCAAACCAGGGCCGAAATCTGCCACCGATAGGAACCACAGAAGACGGAATGAAAAGTTCCATTCCCTGCAACACCACATCGGTAACAGAGTCAGCAACGACGCTGGGATCATCCGGCACGAAGCACACCTGCCTCCAAGGGTAGGATGCAAAAAAAGACCGCATTCCATCCCAATCTGCTGACCTATAGTGCCATACACGGCGCCCGCGTGCTTTCCGCGGTCGAGCCAAGTCTGTGAGTGGCACTTTACTACGGACAAGGCAATGGTCCGAGGAGCCCAGTGGAGCAACAACGGATACGTTGTAGCCGTCCGAGTGAGAGGTCAGCAGAAGGTCCAACAGTGAAGGAGCATGGCCGTCCACATCTGGGATTCGCGTGGGCGTGGTAACCAGTTGTGTCAGTCCATTTGCAAGAGCGAAGTCGTGAACAGATCGACCTGCATAATCAGTTTTACTGGACATGAGCCAGTCGGCGTGGTGGGCATTAAAATCGCCAAGGAGAATGATTTCCGCAGAAGGGATCTGCTGCTGCACAATGTCCGAAGCCATCTGGATGCACTCAAAGAGTCGGTCAGTTTCGGTGTCACCGCTATGGGACCTGTAAAGGCACGCATAAACGCGAGGGTGGTCGTCGCTGTCTACACGGAGCCATAAAATAGATAGGTCCCGACCTTCAAGATTGCTGAGGCGACGAGAGCTGATATCGTCTCTGACGTACACACACACTCCAGCCCTAGGTAAAAAGGAATGTTCTAATCCATACCCAGGGTAGGTAAGGTAGGACGTGTCCGCTGGAGACGATATCTGCGTCTCAGTCAGAAAGAGCATAGCCGGCTTTGCTGTCTCTAAATGGTGGTGTACAGCATTCAGGTTGGAATGTAGGCCCCTTATGTTACAAAAGTCCACATCTAGTGTGGCAGGGGGTGCCTTGGTGTTCTTGCTCTTAGCCCCAACATTAGTGGACACAGTTTTGCCCCCCCCAGAATACGAAGGGCAGCCTGGGCGTCCAAGCTCAGGCGCAGATTGTACTGAGCGTGGACGTCCAGAGAGGGATTCTCCAACGCTGGCGCAGTTGGTACCCTCCTGGGGTAACTTCTTGGTTTTCAACTGTGCCATAGGGGGGAGGGGGGTTTGGGCTTCCGGTGATCTCACTCACTCGGCGAAACACAGCACAAGCGCTGCTTCACGCCGGTCTTCTGTGAGGCCGTGGTATCTCTCCGGTCAAGCCAGCCCATTCGTGCCGAAGCGTGGCTCTCCCACGGACAAAAAGTGCTGAGCATTTGGCGCTACCCAGGGGGCACGTGTGGGTATCTAGAGCTAAAGCCCACGGACGCGCTCAGCTTTACCCCCCAAAGATAGACAGTAACAAGAGATGGGACGTTTGGACGTAGGACTTAATTCAATAACTTAACTCTTGTGTAGCTTAATAATGTCATTTTATTGAGCTGTGTTGCTTTTCATTGGCGTTCTTGAAAGTACATAGAATGATGTATCTGCCCAGCCGGGCTAAGATGCGCACCACGAGATAATTTTGTCGACACTCGTATTGCGTCATCGCTAGTTGCTTCTCGCTCACCTGACAGGGCGAGGAGCGGGATAGAAGGATACGCTCTCGCGAACGAGAGTCGACAAAATTTGTTGCGGTGCGCATCTTAGCCCGGCTGGATCGAGCGGTAAAGACACCGAATATCTTGCACGCACATGCTGCCATGGACACATTTGTACAATATACAGGGTGTATCTGTGAACTTTTACATCCCTTTACGTCTTCTACCAACCATTCTAAAAAACATTTTATTCTACCACTTTTGAAAATTTGTCGAAAAATTGTTCGACTCCCCATACAAAATGAACAAATCACGTGACCGACTTTGTATGAAAAGTTATTTTTTTCTCATGCGAATTTCCAAAAGTCATAGAACAAATGTTGTTTAAAATGGTTGGTAGAAGACGTAGTTAAAGAGATGTAAGTGTTCACAGATACCTACACCTTGTATGCATTATGGCCCCGGGTCAGGCTAAAAATGTGTGTAAGTACCTGAGTTTTTTTTTATGGTATAGGTAGCAGACGAGCAGGCGGATCACCTGATGGTAAGCAATTGCCGCCGCTCATGGACACTTGCAACACCAGTGGAGTTAAAAGTGCGCTGCCACCTTTTATCCCCTTCCCCCCCGGGTGGGCCTCCGGTACCCTCACTCACTCGGCGAAACACAGCACATGGGCTGCTTCACGCCGGTTTTCTGTGAGGCAGTGGTATCACTCCGGTCGAGCCGGCCCATTCATGCCGAAGCGTGGCTCTCCCACAGTTAGAGATTTTCTGTTCAGAATTTCTCAGTGTCAAGTTGGCGATTAACCTACTGTAGTATTACTTTTACTGTGCTAAAACTCACTCTTACAAACGAGAACGGATTATATAATGTAGTCAACAGAAACAAAAAGGATTTTCTTGAGGTTCTTTTGACGCAAATGACGTGGAAAATGACGTCACGAGTTTTGGCATAAAAAGTAGGTATGAATTTTGTGTTTATATTTTTATGAAATCTGGGGCAATATTGTTTTATGTTTGGCTTCCTTTGCATTGACTTCGGATAAGAAATATCTTTCAATAACAAGTAGGTACTTAAGTTAAGTATGCTCTTGTGATGAACACTTGTATTTGTTCAGTGTCAGGCTGGGTTTTCTTTAATATGTACTAAATATTTTAACTTTGCTGCTGTTGTGTTATTTCAATGTGTTTATAGCACATTTTTTTCATGACAATATTAACCAAAATGGTTACCGCATAACAACATAAATTAAAGTGGACCGAAAAATCCCCCATAAATTAACACATTATTAGACTTTAGGTTGTACTACATGAAAGTAATAAATATGATGACTATGACTAATATGACAATGACATTCAAATCAAGGTTCTATGTTAATTATCTCATAGAATCTACCTTGAGCGATTACACTTAAGTCATATTCTAAAGTATTTTTTTTAATAAATCTTCCACCCGATATTCAGTTCCAGCGGTCAATCTTAATAATCAGCCACATACGCTGGATATATTAAAGTGCACAAGTATGTGCGCAAACACAGGTGCACTCTCTATTCCCTTACCCTCTTAGTTCGATGGGACACTAGTATGGCACGATCGAAGAGAAATGGGCGCAAGACCAACATCTTAACGTGCTTTTATCAAGCACGGGGGTACAAGAACCCAAAGTAATGCATGGCTTTTTTTGACCCAGGGGCAATGCGTTACGCTCAAACCCCTAGGACTCTCATCGTCCCTCATTGTCCATCTTGGAAGATGTAAGAGTAAGAGTAAGAAATCATTTTTATTGACCACAACATTTACACAGACAAAAAGACGAAACAAGGGAAACAGAAGTTGCGGCCAACAAGGTTCAGCCTCAGCATGATGCTACAGCCGCCGCAAGCAGCTGCTGCAGCGCTGGTTTTCAGGCTGGACCTTGGGTGACGCCATAAGATGTCATGGGTCCGTGACACGGAGCCTAGCACCATGACATCTTCTGGAAGTATTGTAGGGCTCAAGTGACAATAGAGAACATGTCTCCTGTGAGAATAAGGAGTTATTCAATGAATATTTACATTAATTATAAAATTCCATGCTACTGAATAAAGATGATGAAAATATTCCCCTAATTTCTGAACACTTCAAACAACGCTTAAACGTAATTGCCAAAAACAATCTCCATTTTCCAAAGTTCAAAAAGATGGGATAACAAAAAATGATCAAATCACCTTCCTCCTCGCAAACAAATAAAAACAAAGGAAACAAATGTTGCTACCGAACTCTTACATTTCCAAGTTGTTAATAAGCTGTTTATTCTCCCTTTAACGAGAACAAAACACGACATCGGAATAGACCCGTCTGAAATGGTAGCCATTTGAGGAAATTCCTATAATAAGTACTGCGCAATGTTTTGGAGTGAAGATGCGAGTACCTACTTGGGAAGCAGCATCAACCGTTTGAATGTTGGACGTGAGAGAGCTACGCTTCTTAATTTCTTAAAGTTTTTTTCACGAGGTATGAATGCCGTAGCGCAGCGTTTCCCAAAAGCCGGGTCGCGACCCGGTGCCGGGTCACCAAAATGAATTAACCGGGTTCGCGACATTTTCGTCTTATTTTAAAAAACATGGGTAATACCGAACTTGGATTCTTTAGTAAAAAATAAGAAACAGCTGCATACTTCGCACTTACAAAATATTAGTACATAGTACTAATAAACGTTTCTACTATTAATAAATGTGTATTATTTAACCTTAATGGAACCAGCTTGAGTTAGAAAGTAGGTACTTAGTGGGTCACGAAAGGGTCAGTGTGAAAATTACCAGGCCATGGCATAACAAAGTTTGGGAAACACTGCCGTAGCGCACTTGTGATTCTATTGAGTGTTGCAGGTGTCTATGGGCGGCGGCTATCGCTTACCATCAGGTGATCTTACTCGTCTATCACCTATCATATAAAAAAAAGTGCTAGCTCAACCCAAGTGATAGAGGATAGAGACAGAGTGATAGAGTCTACCAATACCGGAGCGATCTGGGTCCACTGAAAACAGGCATAAAGCACTTAAAGCGGTGTTTCGTCGAGGGAGAGAGGACACCAGCCAATTGGGCCTCCGGTGCCCTCACTCACTCGACGAAACACACCGCAGGCGCTGCTTCACGCCGGTCTTCTGTGAGGCTGTGTTATCACACTGGTCGAGCCGGCTCATTCATACCGAAGCGTGGCTCTTCCACGGTTACATTTTTGTTTTTTTTATATGTGATAGGTGGCAGAAGAGCAGACGAATCACCTGATGGTAAGCGATGGCCGCCGCCCATAGACACCAGCAACACCAGTAGAGTTGCAAGTGCGCTGCCAACCTTTTACCCCCATTTCCCCCCAATGGGCCTCCGGTGCCCTCACTCACTCGACGAAACACACCGCAGGCGCTGCTTCACGCCGATCTTCTGTGAGGCCGTGGTATCGCTCGGGTGGAGCCGACCTATTCATGCCCTAGCGTGGCTCTCCTACGGTAAAATGTAAATAACATGGATAGTACATCTCTTTGTATGTTGCCTGCACCAATAATATAGTGCACCTACTAGGTATTCCATGTATAATTAAATTACTGCACAAGTACCGAAAGCAATGTATGCCTAGGGATTCCCGAGCGAATGTAATTATTGCACAATTATTACTCGTAGAGCTAAGTTTTCCCTTAAATTAACAGCGCCAGGTCTGGCACGAGTTAGGTCGATTAATAAAATTAGTTCTGGTATTATTACTCGATCCTATTAGTAAAGTAAAAGTGACGCTGAGAGACAAATTGGATTGTGGAAGAGATACGCTTCAGCATGAATGGGCCGGCGCGACTGGAGTGATTCCACGGCCTCACAAAAGACCGGCGTGAAGCAGCGCCTGCGCTGTGTTTCGTCGAGTTGGCCCAATAGACGGTTGTCGTCCATGAGGTAGGCCCAGAAAGAGATAGCGTGTGCCCTGTGGCTAGGGGCGTTAAGAATACTGCCAAGGTATTCCTGGCCTGTCGTAAGAGGCGACTAAACGGGCTTCGGAGTACGTGAGCATGCCACTACTGGGGAGTGGTCTTGCTCAAAATCACGACTCCGCGAGGGGAAAAAATCCTACTGGGTGTCCTGGTAGGTCGCGCATTTGGGAAGGGCTGCATTGCGCCAAACAATTTGGCTCAAAGTGGCGAGCGCGATTTGCGGTACGGTCCAGTCCCGGCTGTGGGGTATCCGACCGCGATTGCGCTGAGATGGACACCCCAGGGGTTTTGGTTAGGGTTAGAGTCCCACACACCACCTTGTCCCCCACATGTGGCAAGGTGAAGGCCATGATGGTTTCCCCTGGGAAAAAAAAAAGAAAGAGATAGCGTGACGACCTTTTTTTCTTTTGGTGACCCGGGAGAAATGCGTTACGCATATGTGTGGGTTATGTCGGACTCTCCCCGCATGACTGTGGGGGTATACCGACTATAACTCCTGGGACTCTCCCTCATCATCCATCGCGGGAGATTGTCGTAGGCTCAAATCACGAAACCCTAGCCACCAATACACCGATAACAGGCAAATGCTGGCAAAAAATAGGGAGCAGTGGAGATTATCAGGGTATGCCTTTGCCCAGCAGTGGGACAATTCGAGTTAACAAAAAAAATTAATATAACTAATCCGCAGGTGAGGCGCGGGAGAAACTAATTATAGTAGAGATGGCAAAAACTTTAAGAAATGAACTTTTCGGGTTAGTTGAAACTACGAATGTTGCATGGGAATTGTCGGGAAAATATTCATTTTGTACTCCCTACGCTGGCACAGGTGCTAGCTAAGCGCAATATTGGATTCTGTCTTTTAAAATGTAGATGTTGTGACATATTATTGTATAGCAACTATTTTGTCTTCAGCATTGCCCGTGTGGACTAAATTAGATTAAAAAATCCTCCAAACGATATTCGGCTACGGCGACGGCCAATCTAAACAATCAACCACGTACCTACGCAGGATATATCTATTAAAATGCTCAAGTGTGTGCTTTCCGAGGCACGGGGGTACAAGACCGCCAACTTCCAGACTTCGGGCAGGCACTGAGAATTTCTGAACAGAAAACTTAGGGGGATCCAACCAGGGACCCCAAACGCAGCCGTCTCTTTAAGGTGCGACTCACTACCTACTGCGCCACCGAGACCAGTTTACAGTTCTAGAACATACGATATGATAACATACGATATACCCTACTTTTTTTTTTTTGCCAGGGGAAACCATCATGGCCTTCACCTTGCCACATGTGGGGGACAAGGTGGTGTGTGGGACTCTAACCCTAACCAAAACCCCTGGGGTGTCCATCTCAGCGCAATCGCGGTCGGATACCCCACAGCCGGGACTAGACCGTGCCGCAAATCGCGCTCGCCACTTTGAGCCAAATGTTTGGCGCAATGCAGCCCTTCCCAAATGCGCGACCTACCAGGACACCCAGTAGGATTTTTTCCTTCGCGGAGTCGTGATACTGAGCAAGCTACTCCCCAGTAGTGGCATGCTCACGTACTCCGAAGCCCGTTTCGTCGCCTCTTACGACAGGCCGGGAATACCTTGGCAGTATTCTTAACGCCCCTAGCCACAGGGCACACGATATACCCTACTAAGTTAACCCACTACGCCATAGAGATTAGTCTATAGTTCTAGAACATACGATATCATACTCGTAACATACGATAATCCACTACACTACCCACTACGCCACGAGATCTATCTATGTATCTATGTTAAGCAAATAAATAATGTTTCTGTTTCTGTTTCTACAGTTCCAAAACGGAATTACAAGTGATATCATAACATACGATATTTTGCGTTCCAAAAGCATCTACCCACTAAATCGTATCGTATACAATCAAAAGATGACACGCCGAAAGTGGCAATAGAGGCAAATGTACGAGAAATAAGCCCGTAATCCGACAAAGCACAAAGTGCATACAAAAATGCACCCTCACTGCGCATTAGCAATTTCCTATTACGACATTATAATCCCGCGCATCCCCTATCTTCTATTTATAAGGTAGAAGTGTACATACGGTTCTGTTTATTGACCGTGGACGCACGTGCTTGGCTGATTTTATTGTGATTTCATCATAAGCCAATAGATGGCTGAAATGATGATGATGAAATGTCCACAGCTTGACATAGGCACCTCCAATGTTTTCCACACAGATCGATTTAATTCGATTATTTTAATTGTTATAATAGTAATCATAATGAGTATCTATTAATATTATGTAATGTCTCTTATAAGAATGGCAACCCTGGGTCAACCATTTTAATTCGAATCCAATGGCTGTTGTTTGACAAATAGAAGTAATTCAACCGTTTAAATCTAGTTTTCTCTTTCGTATTATGGTAAACAGTGCATTCGAACAGACGTATCACCTCATGGTAAGCCGATCAATCCGGCAAGCCGGCAATCGCTGCAAATTTTATGTACCTACTTACTTATATTTTTGTATTGTGCCATCCCCAAGAGGGTAACATGATGTATTGGATATGTTTGTACCACCTTATTTGTAACACATTCATGAATGAAATAAATACCTTTGACTTACCATCACGTGATTCGTCTGACCACCTATCACATAAAAAAAGTTGGTTTTTTTTCAGTGCTAAACTAAACTAAACTTTTTTTCGCAGTAGGCGTTTTAAGTTCAATATCACACCTGTATGTTTTCAAAGATGGGAGGAAAACGTTTACAAATAAACACATTAGTGAGAAAGCCGGAATTTGAGGGTGTAACAGTAGTTTCGGAGATTCATCGTGTGATTTGATATAGTTATTATGTGCTAATGTATTGTAATAACAATAATTCTTAGCACCATGATTTTCCACTTTTAATAAGGCGGCAAAGTGTTCCTTTGTTACAATAAAGAATCATGATTCGGAATATGGAGCTGGTAATACCGATTTTCATTTTTTACTTTCTCTTTCTCCTTTAAACCCCTATTTTGTATTCTGCTTTATCAATTATAGTGGAGTAATACTCTCGGCGTCAAAAAAATCGCACATCTGCGTAGTTTTCATACTAACGCGCTCATATCACGGCTTCGTATATTAAAAAATACAACATTTAATTGCAATATTTTTACGTAACATGGTTTTTATATGCTCGTCTATTAATCATGCTTCTTAATTAGTCGTGGAAACTTCCTAATTTTCCCAAAAACATAAAAATGTAAATCAATGTTCTTGTCCCATACAATGTTCTATGGAGCTGAAAAACTGATTTACTTTTAATTTTTTGGACGTATCAAGTAAATTCCAAGGATCATGAAAATGTTGGATTAAAAGACGAGCATATAATGGTAATGTTACCTTAAAAATATTGTAATAAAATGTTTTACTTTTTAATATACGAAGCCGTGATATGAGCGCGTTAGTATGAAAACTACGCAGATGTGCGATTTTTTTGACGCCGAGTGTAGTTTTTATTTATTTTTTCTTTATAACATCGTAAGACCTAAAAATCTTTTAAAGGGCATAAAACAATTGATTTTCCGTTGAGTATACTTAACAGACTAGGGGCCCGCCCTCAACATCAAGAAGATATAGGTACCTACATCTTATATATTAGAAGATAGTACTAATGGTGATAATTTCATAACACGATCATGCATAATAGAGATAGTTTGTCTTCCTCTCAATTTATGTGACCATTCACATAATTGAGCATACATTATGTGGTTTTCATATAATACGCTCGAGTTATATTCGCTTGTATCTATGGTAATACGTGGATTATAATTAATTTGTACCGTTTATCTTATCCTAATTATCATGCATGGTGGGTCGGTAATATTGAAATTGAATTAGCTGACAGGCATTGTGTTGTAATAAATAGGTAGGTCCATATGTTGGAAATCATCTAATTAGGTTTCTACAAGATATTTATTAGCAAAATTGGCCCGCCCTCACTTTGTTTCCGAAAATGATTAGACATTTTCTATTTTAAAACGGAGGAGGTACCTATATACTCGTATGTTTGCTGTCTATTTTTAGTCCGAGCGTAAGGTCTAATGAAGTAAAGAAATAATTGATTTACGGTACCCATACCCCATAATGTATGAGAACAATGGTAGCTCAGTAGATAACAACGCGCTTTCCATACGGAGGTTGGTTGTAGGTTTGAATCCGAACAAGTCTGGATTTTTCAAATCTACATATTATGTAGACGATGGGGCAAAGAAAACCAGGGTTATTGGAATAAGTTCTTTTTCTTGTACTTTCTTCTTGTATTAATTCATATTTTTATAATCTACTACTTTTTCACGTCTTACATCGGTCGGCCGTCATTTGTGTTCTATCTCACTCTCGCGCGTTATTCGAATTGAACCATCGTTGTCTTCCACTAGAGTTGTGCGAGTTTCTTGCTCGCACAACTCGTGAAAGGACTCTTGGATACTCTACTCTACTCTAGGATAGGACTCTAGTCCTATCCTATAAGATCATCGACTATGACTGGGAGGTCCCAGCGGCTACGACTGAGGGCTCGCGTTCCATTTTTGACCCTTGCTATAGATTGTCCTGCAGTAGGTACAGTGCAGGCTTCACACTGGCGCTGTTTGCCGGACCATGATGGATGGCGCGCCGGTCGGCCATCAATCAGCTGTGTTTGTGCTGAAGGCGACATCTACCTATCTTCGCGTTACGTCTGATTCACTTATAAATGGACAGATCCTTGTTTAATCGCAGTTTTGAAACGTTTGAGTTTGACTCACTATGAAATTTCTTACTGATAGATTTAAGCCTATTTCACGTTATTATAATTACTAGCTTTCCGCCCGCCGCTTCTCCCGAATGGCTATATTACGGTAAAAAGCACAACTATAAGAAATCTTCTCATTTCCTCAAAAATCTAAGACTCAAAAATTAAAAATAAAAAGTACCCTATTATTTAATCATATTCAGTGATACAATTATTTCAGTCAATAGATGTCCAATGCTGGACGTAGGCCTCCCCCAAGATCGAAATCACACCCGCATTTTTTTTTATGTGATAGGTAGCAGACGAGCAGGCGGATCACCTGATGGTAAGCAATTGCCGCCGCTAATGGACACTTGCAACACCAGTGGAGTTACAAGTGCGCTGCCAACCTTTTATTCCCTTCCCCCCGGGTGGGCCTCCGGTACCCTCACTCACTTGGCGAAACACAGCACAGGGGCTGCTTCACGCCGGTTTTCTGTGAGGCAGTGGTATCACTCCGCCCATTCATGCCGAAGCATCCAAGGAATTCTCAAATTCCACATTCAAAAGTGAACAAATAAAATCTTAGGTTTTATGACAACACAGTAAAATGTTATTATTTTATTATCATAAAAGCTGGGACCTCATGTGGTCTATAAGAAAATCATAAAAATACCGCGTCAACGTCTGCATTGTGAATTGACAATTTATTACAACACATCTTCAGGAACATATGGCGTCTCCATAAAATGTTACGGAGTTAGAGATGTACTCGTATGTACGTTATTTTTATAGTGTTACAGAATATTGACTTACCTTTGCCTGATGGTAAGCAAAGCTACGTTGCAGTCACAACGGACGCGATGACACGGCACGGCATGACATCCGTTGGCGCTGCCATACTGGCCCGCGAGATGCTTCTTCACGCTTCGTTTGAATTTTGTAGAACGGAGTTCCATTTTTAGGGTTCCGTAGCCGTAGGGCCAAAAACAAAACCCTTATAAATTCCTCATGTCTGTCTGTCTCTCCCTCTGATTATCACAACACAGCCTTTTTTTTCGAACTATAAGAGCTATATTGTTGTAACTCATTAAGTAGATCTATTTAGCATTGCTGGCGTTTTCGGAAGACGTATTTTCGTATGTTGTGTATGATATACTGGTTTGAAAATTCTAGTATACAGTGAGTAGTTTCGATTCCGCTTAAAAAAGATTCTTGTTAGGAAATGTTGGGCAAAGCTCACGGTAGTGGCTCTCCACCCATCCAGATAGTAAAAAAAAATAGTTTATGGCGTAAAGTACGGCAATGAAATTTAGCAGTAAATTAATTCATTCAGCGTGATAGGGAAGAGGCCTATACACATCGGTCGGTGGATGCGGGCTGATATAATGATGATGATTCATTCAAGCAACTCCTAGGAGCATTCTCCATGGTAAAGGCGGCTAAATACCACATTGGGATTTTCGTCGCTAAAATATTTTGGAGTATAGTATTTAATCTCATCACTATTTCTACGTACCATTGACATTCGCGTACCTGTTTAGTGAAATATTTCATTTCAGGGAAATCCAGTTTGCAAGACAGCAGTTGTGTGGCAGATCAATTTGAATAGCATTGTAAAATTGGTATTTCGTAGAAGGAAACGTCTGACGTTCCAGTTATATAAGAATGTGATTTTGAGTCTAAGTTTAGGTATTTAATACTAGTAGCTGGTAGTGGATATAGATCGATCTGTTGTCTGATGTCTGAAACCCAATTGCTTAAGGGGCTATATCAACGAAACTGTATAAAATAAGCGACAAGTAACAATAATGTTAATTATTGCTAAAAGTGGCCGTTTTTAGCAATAATTAACATTATTGTTACTTGTCGCGTGTTATAAATACTGTTTTACATCTTGAAAAATCCAATCATCTTTTATCTAAGTCTGTAATGTTTTACTTTCTTTAAAAATATCATATTTTCGCCACAATCAGTGTAAGGTTGGCGGCGCTAGTTTCATTGATAAAGTTGCTTAAGGGGCTACACGAATGAAACTAGCGCCGCCAATCTATTTACACTGATTGTGGCGAAAATACGATATTTTTTAAGAAAGCAAAACATTACAGACTTAGATAAAAGTAAATTGATTTTTTCAAGATGCAATACAATATATAAAACACGCGGCAAGTAACAATAATGTCAATTATTGCTAAAAGTGGCCGTTTTTAGCAATAATTAACTTTGTTGTTATTTGTCGCGTGTTATAAATATTGTATTGCATCTTGAAAATCCAATTTACTTGGATCTAAGTCTGTAATGTTTTATTTTCTTCAAAAAAATCATATTTTCGCCACAATCCGTGTAAATAGATTGGGGGCGCTAGTTTCATTCGTATAGCCCCTTAAGCTACAACGAAGTCAATTCAATATTTGATGTGTTGCGTCTGCCAATAGATGGCGTTGGGTGTTGATTACATCGGCGTAATCAACACCCAACGCCATAGTGTTTTACCTTTTCAGTTAGTATAGGGTTTGTCAATGTTGGAAAAATTCATCTCTTTATAAATAGTATGCATTTATTTAACAGTATACCTACTGTGTGGTTGGTATGCCACCTAGCAGATTTTTATACGCAATAGCCCCTATCACTGTAATTAAGTTACAGTACAGTACAGCAGTCAATGTTATTGTATTTTCAACCGACTTCAAAAAGAAGGAAGGTTCTCAATTCAACCCGTATGTTTCTTTTTGTATGTATGTTACTCGATTTCTCCGCCAATTATGAATGGATTTGTATGATTATTTTTTTGTTTGGTAGGCCATTATTTAATGGTAGTCCCTTATAAATTTTATCGAAATTCACTCAGTGGTTTTTGAACAAATCAACAAAAACTAAAAAAAAATAGTTCAAGGGCATTATATTGTGGCAAGTCTTGAAGTCGGTTTTTTTTTCAATTTTTTTTTTGTATTATTTTTATCCTCCAGCTGCTGCTGTAGTCGGCGCAATAGGTGCACCACTAGCTGCACCATCAGCGGTACCATTGCTTGCTCCCCCCGCGGGAACGGTGTCATTACCCCCTTTCTCCGGCCCAGCCTCGACTTCAGATTTCAACCCAGGACATCTCTCAGTGGTAGGCCCGAACTTGGGGCAGCCTATGTAGATAGCCACGGACAACGGCTGATTATAACTCGATGTTATGTAAAGGTATATGTGGTTTTTCTTTAGGCCACCTCGTGCGATTTGGACGAATGGACCCCCTCCTACTCCGAGTCGATCGGCGACTCGAACGTAGGTCATCTGCGAAAAAATATTTCTTAATTAAAACAAAAACTATTTAAAGCAAAACTTAATAGTGGATTGATTCCTGCCGCTTATTTCGCCACCGTTCCGCTCGACAACAGTTCCACCCGCATCATTTTGATGCTTGGCAATCTTCAACTGTGCGTTTTTTAACAAACTTTCTGCCTCGGACTACAAAACTATGGAATGAACTGTCACCAGCGGTATTTCCGAATCGATACGACCTACAAACCTTCAAAAAGCGAGCGAATTCCTTCTTAAAAGGTCGGGAGCGCATTATCGACTCCTCTGGTGTTGCGGGTGTCCATGGGCGGCGGTAATCACTTATCATCAGGTGATCCGTCTGTTCGTCTGCCCTCTATCTCATAAAAAAAAATTGTAGTAGGTAGTTCTTAAGGCGAATGAGCAATATCATTGATTAGTTTACAAGGATACAGGAGGCATTCTATAATATGCCTAGGCCTTGTATAAAATGCCTGAATTACACACATTGCCATTACCATCTACACTCCCGTGATAAATCGATTTGTTCATTGAAAAAATTTATTATTATCTCAGGTCTGTGATGATCACCAAACCGCATTAGGCAAGCATGGTAATTAAGCCTAATCCCATCTTAGTAGCGATGATTTGATGTCTATGATGGAGGCATTTGCCCTGCAGTGGGACAGTATATAGGCCGATACTACACTCTACTTGTAAGTATAATTTAAGACCGTTGTAATTATTTAATATAAGTACTTACGGCACATCTCACTACTTTCAAATAGGTCGCTCGCACTCTTCTATAAGGCACTCGTTCTTTATATATTCTGTCTTGGGCTACCAACCTGTCATTTACTTTAAACATGCCCATAATAAAGTCCCTACAATTCACAAAGCAAGCCAGTGTGCAAATGATAGCAAATATCAAATAGATTTTCCCACCCATTTTAGTATAAAATCATTTATGATACATGAAAATGTTGTATGTTTCATAGAACATGAACAAAGAAAGGTAAAATATAATGTAGTTTTACGCGGAGCAATATCGAATTAAATGTTTATTAGAAAATAATCAGTTAGTACTTAATGTAGGATTACGAAATTATATTGTGATGTGATTAATTACTTGGCCAGATTTTCAAACACGTGTATGAATAAAATTCTTCATTAGGTAGGTACCCCTTGACCGCTTAGAAGTTAAAAATGCGTTGCACGCAGATAACATTTAGTATTATTTATGTGATAGGTGGCAAACGAGCAGACGGATCACCTGATGGTAAGTGATTGCCGCACCCCAAAGTCACCTGCAACATCAATAGTCACAAGTGCGCTGCCAACCTTTAACGTCGTAAGACCTAAACGCATTTTAAAAGGCAAAAACAATTTTAATTTTCTATTGTGTCTGTATGTAAAAAGAAAAAAAAAAAAGCGGGTTAACGTCATAAGGCTGGGCTTTACGACGTTAATCCACTTTTCTTTTCCCTCCGATTGGGCCTCCTACCCTCACTCGGCGAATCACATCACAGGCGCTGCTTCATGTTCTATGGGCGGCTTCAGTCTCTTACCATTAGATGATCCGTCTGCTCGTCTGTCGCATAAAAATGTTATATGTAACTATATTTGGCGCACGAGTTGAGTATCAACTATGGCCGAGCTCTGCACCCAACTTGCAACTGGACTATAGCTACAACCGTCTTAAACCAACTTGTAAAGGATTAGCAGCCTTCTCAGTTTCCATTGAAAACTTTTTCATTACAACTCCAAGCACAAGATGGCGCCAAAGCAACGAAATCTGTTGTATAGTACCCTCTATACCGGCACAGTAAAATAATAAATAACAGTGAGATGTCTTCGTATTTATCATTTTAGGGGGATTGGACCATACCACGCTGGTCCAGTGCGGGTTGGTGGGTGGTTCGTCAGAGCCTCTTTCGTTATTTAGCAGGACGCGCCACGGGCAGGAGAGGTTGACTTGGGGCCCAAAAGAGCCGCCGACTTGACTTGGGGGCCGTTGGAGCCATAAAGTCCTTGAGTGGAGACCGCGACTCGGACTCGGTAAACGTAGTGTTGGACGCCCTGCTACAAGATGGGATGATGACATTCGAAGGCTGGCTGGAGTGAGCTGGATGAGAGTGGCCGAAAATCGGGAGCGGTGGCGTTGGGGGAGACCTATGTCCAGCAGTGGACGAGCGTGGGTTGCTAATGATGAGATGTCTTCATGTTCTTTTGAAATGTGCATGTTGAAAAGCTGTGTAAAGGCCAGGAATCGATCAACAGTATCTTTGTTCAGAACTTGATTGTGTAATATTTACTATTCCATAATTCCATAGTAAAACAAGTTCATTACTCAAACATGACTTTGATACTGTATGTGTGTCCAGCTTTAAAAAGTTAACATTGACGAGCAATAAGACGGCTCACTTGAGATTTTGAAAATTATTTTTATGTTTATATAACAGTTTTAAAAATTAAAAGCTATGTAGGCCAAAGAATTATTCGTAGATGAGGATTACCTTAACATTTATGTACAAAAAAAAATCTTTGTATTTGATAACCAATCGACATTTATTATTATTAAAAGCCCGTCGTGTCCCACTGCTGGGCAAAGGCCTCCCTACCCTTTCTCCGCATTTCACGATTTTGGGCGACTATGGTCCAGTTGGGGATGTAGCAGTCGAGCTCATCCCGCCATTGCTTCCTCGGTCTACCTCCCATTATGTGGCTAATCTGACCCAAAAGGTGTCCGACATGCGAATAATCGACATACAGATAAAGCAAAACGTTTACGTAAAAATATCTAAATGAAGCTGAGTAATTGTATGAAAAGTATGGTTTGATTGCCAATTTTGAATGACAATATTATACTTACGTCACCTACTCTTTACCACTTTGCTGTGGCAAAGCTCTACAGTCAACTGTAACTTTGTGTCGGTCCTTTCTTTTATCTTATTAGGTCCTTGTTACCTTTTGTGTCCATGTCTTTGTTTTACTACAAAATTAAATATTTGCGCAACACACAAACTTGAACTGTACGAGAATACAAGTAGTGGCCTGCCCTCACCACTTCACTTTGTTTCGGGAGATTAGGTTTTAAACCAAGCCAATAGATGGTGCTGTAAAGCCAATAGATGGCACTGTATGTACTTTACATTGCAAGAGTGTTTGAAAGTTTGTCAAACTGAAAAAAAAATCCAAGAGTGTAGAATTATTGTGACATGAAATTTATGTAGTGTAACTTCACTTCATATTTTATTTTCTTTATTCAACAAAAATATATTTAAAAAAATGGATCTTAATGTTATTGTCACTATTCTGATGCTTAACAAAAGGACAGTCGTTCTTAAACCATGTCAAACTAGGTATGTCTATTGTTTCATGATATCTAGTCATAATAAACACTGCTTTCACTAAGAAAAGAAATGTACAATCTAAGCAAAACACGGAAATAGTTCCCACAACCACAATTAATAATAATTGTTATTAATCTATCACACAATCTATTGAACTATCTTCCTAGTATTTAATACAATAAGCATAAAATCATAACAATGTTGACCCTTATAAGCAGCATTAATCTATGCTTTGTTATATTCACGGCATATCATTTGAATCGATTGGACCGAAACGATGGACTGCCCTCTAGTGTCGTTTGTGTTTCTTGTAATTTTCCTAAGCAAAGCAAATAATCAACACCAAATCAACGACTTCAGAGACCAACCCTACGCAAACATGGATTTAAAAGCATTCGAAAATACTGACTCCCACTATTCTCATCTATCAATCGAAGACAAAAAGAAAATTCTTAACTATTTGAAGTCTTTTACCAGTCCCAGGAAAGAGACGGCGCAACAGATCAAGATTCTAGAAAACCCATCAAAATATTGCAAATCTTTTCGTTCTTGCAAAGAATGTGCTAGAAGCAAGTGGTACCCATGCGGTTGGTGCCACAACTACGGATGCACTCACCAGCCGGACAAACTCTGCACTTACGCCATGACTAGAATGGACGTAGCAAATACTACAACAGAGGAACTAAAAAAACTCTGCCCGTATATAGAACATCAGGGATCAATCCTTATACCAGCGGGAATAAGGCACAATTTGCAAGTAAAAATACATGCAACTGACCCAGTTTTGTACGAAAAGGAGATCATATGCCAATTGCATTTCAGTAATCGAGTAACGCATTTGAAGGCTTTGATTCTGGATGACATCGTGTATTGCTATCCTGTAACTTTGGATACATCAGCACAAGGAGAAACGAACGTGGGGCTCTTAAGATTAATATGGGGCGGAGTGCACCCATTCTCGAACAAAATACCCATTTCGGTTTACAGATGCGAATCCCTTGCTGGTGATTGTGAAAGCTGTCGGATGATTCCTCCGGAGTACGGGTGTGGGTGGTGCGGCGAGAAAAACAAGTGTGTCATTGCTGACAAATGTGAAGATTTGCTAATGTGGAATGTTAATAGGTTAACTTGTAGATCTCTAGGTAAAAAAATGCTTTACCTTTGACCAGTTTTTCACTGTTTTTCATAACATTTAAACGTATGTTGATATTAGATAGTTTGAACAAAGTCGTCACAAAGATTACCTCATGTTTATTGTGAACTGAAGGGAGCTAATATTTGAATAGCCATGTTTATAAACATTAAAAGAATCAAAACTCATATATAGGTCGGCAATTCAATCAGTTCTCTCTCAACCATCGCAAGTGGGACACTCGACGTGCTAGTTCAATAAAGAAAATACTTGTGAAACAAAGAGATATTCAGGTGAGTAATTTGATTCACTGCGTCCCTAAATTTGAGAGTATATTTAGTAAATCTGATTTAGAAATACTTTATTGTATTTCAGATAAACAATGTACATCAAAAACATACTGGTACTATATACAATTCACGGAATATTAGCATTACCAGAATTAAATTTTAATGAAATTAGTAAGAAAATTTCCGAGAGACACACATTGCTAAGTTATTGCCAATCATTCAAAAGCTGCCACGATTGTAAAAAGACCACATTTCATTGTGAATGGTGTGGCTACATCGGCTGCACTAGTTTCCCAAGGCTGCATTGCCCGAAAAAAGTTTTCCTTGACGATATTTGGAAGAAAAACAAGCACGAGAGATATTGCACCGAAATTATTAACAAGCAACCAATATTTATTCCTGCAAACCTGAGGCGTTTTATAAGACTCGATTTAAAAGTGGACGATCTTACATTGTATGAGCGAAATGTGATCTGCGAGATTCAAATCGAACAGAAGATCATTCAAGTGCCGGCATCTTTTGACACGAAAACCGCTTACTGCGATACATCTATTTTGAGAACGAGTAAAAACATAGTTTTAGGGTCCCTTCGCCTCAACTGGGGAGGAGTGGAACCTTATTCTAACTCTGTCCTATTGTTGATATACAGCTGCCAAAATTTGGCTCCAAGCTGTAGGGACTGTCTCAATCTGAACAAAGAATATGGGTGTGGTTGGTGCAAAGAGCTGGCCAGTTGTTCGCTGATGGAGGAGTGTCCCCAGGCAGTATGAGCCTTGGCTAAATAAGAGTAATAGCTGCGGACACCAATCGAAATATAGTAAAAGCTTTGTTAACAGCAACATAGAAAAAACTTATTTTCATTCAAAATAAGTATTCTTACGCTGACATTGTTGTGAAATAGGATTCCTACTTAACAATTTTATTGATTTTGTTGTAGCGGATATTTTTTGTATTATTACATGTTTGTATTAAAATAAACCTTAAAATGCTGTTGTTCATATACTTACACAAGTTTTTTTAATTGATGCCTTATTTTACGCCTAAACTTCATTGCTCTTTTTAAATCAAAGCGGAGCGGAGTGAAATAGAAGAAAGTTAGTTTGTCGAGTAGCAGAGGTTTTATGTAATTCTTTTATGTAATAAAGCGGGGTGAAATCCATCCAGGATTTGGACAGGCAGCCTTAGACGCATTTCAAAACGACATGGAAGAGATCCAATGCGAAAGCTTTGGACGCAACCGGGAATGTACGCTAAGATGAGAGATACACTAAGATTCGTCAGTAAATTTACACAAGTACGGGCAGAAACAATTTGTTAAAAAAACTGTCCTAATATTCTTACGCATAATTTGATACCGGGTGGGCCATAACTTAGCCAACAGCTGGGCAAATAGTGCCAAACAAAATCGAGTGAGCGGGTAAATGGAACAGATGTTCCGGATTCAAATACCTTTATCGGGTTACATTACAGCGGAACAAGAAGTGTCCAGGAATTGGAACAAAATCAGAGGTTTCTTCGAATAGAGCATATTGGATTTTTGGAATCCAATCTGGTATTTGGAACAGATATTGGCAATGAGAATTTGATCCCATCAAAAATATGTGAAATAAACCATGTGAAAAATATTCCAATAACACAGTTCATATTAAATACAAGTGAGATTAAAAATATTTATATTAACAGATAACTGTTACTGAAGTTGACCATTTATTAAAATACAAATATTATCTCACAAGTAATGCATTAAATTGATCCGGTTGTTTAATGCGATTGCCAAGTCAATAAATGAATAACCGACTTGGCAAAACATGGATCTCACAACTTTTTACGGTAGTAACAAGACTTGGTCTTTTCGACAAGTATTGTTTTTGATGGGATTTAGATATTACCACTTCATAAATAGATACCTCAGGCCAGATGGAGTGATGATCTGCGCAAGAGGGCTGGCTGGAGCTGGATGCGAGTAGCCGAAGATCGATCAAAGTGGCGAGCATTTGGAGAGGCCTATGTCCAGCAGTGGACTGCAACAGGCTGATGATGATGATGATGATGATGATAAATAGATACCTAAGTAACTTATATGATCGAATTTTTTTTTACTGTATTTAGGTAGAGTTGGAATAATCTAGAACTTTCATACCTCTGCGGCGGGGACTGGCCGATTCCAACAGCCCAGCATTGATTTTCACAAATTGGTTCTGTGAGTGTATTGCGATATAAAGAACCCTACCGCTAAGTGGATGAATAGAAATAATGTAAGGAACGAACAACATAGTGGAAGGAACAATGCAAAATATTTTGTGGTCTGGGAAATTTTGCAACGTTCTTAGCCAATGACCTGCCAACGCATCATGTGAAATACTCTGTGTCCAGTAGAACTAGCTAAATCAAACGAAATGAAATGAAAATAATTAATTCAATTTAGATCCATAGGAACACTCATGATAGATAGAGCGAGCTCTTCAAAGTTTGATATGTCTTTTTTGCGATACGCATACGCTACGATTTCTCTGAAAAGTTCGTGCTACGCCTAACACATAGGTAGTGTAAAAACAATTCCCTAGGGTATCAATCTCAGCGCAACCGCGGTCGGTAGCCCCGTTGAGACTGGTCCGTACCCGCACTTTCTCTCCCTTCTCACACACCTGTCAACACGTTTTCACACGAGCCCGGAGCGCCCTTAATCCCTAGGGGCCAATTCTCGTGCGATCAAAATTGATCTAAAATTCAACGATGAAAAAGTTTTAGGTTCTCTAATCTGACTTATTGTCGAACGCACGCAGTTATGGCATGTCTGGTGGTATGATACTCTACTCGTATGTCTTTGGGAGTGAGTTTTGTCTAAGTACACTCCTTGCGCATATAAGTAACATAATGTTCTTTAATTTAAGGCTGTCTAGTAGAAATTGCTCCCAGCGATATGACTACCTTAATTATTATGCCTACACTGATTGTGTAACCTAGCTTTTAAGATAAATGTGTTGTTTTTCATGAGACAGGAAGGCAAACGAGCAAGCGGATCACCCCATGGAAAGTCATCACCGCCTATGGATATCAGCTACATATACGGCTCGTTCTTTAAAGATTTGAACGTCATACCGGTTCAGAAATATCGCTGCGGGAAGTGAGTCCACAACAAAACAAAGAAGATACGTAGAAAATGTCGAGTAAAGCGCAGATACCTAAGCGTTAAAAAATTCAATTCAGTTCAATTCACTTTTTTAAAGTGTTTATTTAAGGACAGGTCATATCCAAGAAAATTGACGACTTTTGAATAAAAGCGTTAATTTTGTCCCCTTTGTGGCATTTCTTGTTTTGCTCTGTAACCTCAAATAGCCTACCACTTTACTGAACAAGCAGAATATTGCATTTAAACTGTTTTGGGGCCCTTTTAAACAGTACTTTTACCACCAGAGTTTAAGGTCCTTGAATTCAAGTGCTCTCTAACTGAAGAGTTCCCCATATTAAACACTGTTTCCTCCGAAATCACTGACTGACAGGTCGTGAATTAATAAAATAATAATTGGTCTTCCGGAAAGCGCTTTTGACATAAGATTAGCTTTGTACACTTGTGGCCCTGGATAGTAGGTGTTGAGGACAGATCTCTTACTAGCTATGTTTTCTTTTTATTTTCGGTTATGATTCGGATGTCATATCTCTTGCTTTTTTAAATCATAAAACATCGCATATATTGATTACCAGAATCCGCCCTAAGTAACTTAAGCACTCGTGTTACGGATATCACAGAATTTACGCATATAACACTCACTCACTAAACCAACACAAGTGTTCATCACACGAATGTTTGTCCAGGACTCCAGGGTGAGGAGTAAACCCAGGAACTTTTGAAGTATTAAGCAGGGTCATCGCCAATGCGCCATCGAGCCAGTCATTGGGCCAATTATAAGTAGTACTTATGGATTTTAGCGTTAGATATAAATATTTTTTATTTTGATATAATTATTTGTATTTTACCTCCTTAAACCTGTATTTTTGACTGTGATCATTTTTAATTATTTTGCCCAGTCGATTTAATTCAATTAACTGTTTTGCAAATATTTTTCATATTCATCGTAGGTCTATTTTTGTAAAACCTTGTCTCCATTAATGTATAAAATAATACATAATTTAATATAAAAAAAAACCATAAACCTTTAATACCTACCATGAAAGCAAGTGTACATCGTCACAAGAACGTACTTTATGTAGACTCAAGTTTGTAATATCTTCTCCTCAAACAATAATTAAATTTTGTCTAATATGAAATCCCTAAATAAGCGATGTTTAGTGATGATTAATATCCTGTTACACTTATAATTTTAATTTCAAGTTAAAGAAATGAGACCGTGTAAGTTTTCAACAAGAAGAAAAATGTAGGTATCCAATCTGAGTTTTGAATTAGAAAGGTTGGCAGCACACTTGTGACTCTACTGGTGATGCAAGTGTCTATGGGCGGCGGCAATGGCTTACCATCAGGTAATCCGTCTGTTTGTATGTCACTTATCACATAAAAAAGTCATGGTATCTCTTCAAACAAATTCATTTATGAGGGACCGTTGGCTTTTCCACAAAGTATTATATTCAAAATTCGTTCCGAGCCGATAATCTTATTACTTAATGTAGTAAAATTTCTTTGTTCCAATTTTATTCAAAATCAGTCCAAATACTAATTATTGTGTCCAATTCAGAGACATTCATAATCCGCATGAATATTTAACAAACAAATAAAAACACTTATTCTTATTTACTCAGGAATAAAATTATCTACTTTCCTTGTCAACACATTTTCTCAATTCGTCGCATAAAATTTTAATAGGTTGAATAACAAAATATGACCGTGAGGACCCAGATAGCAACCAACGCATAGTATATTAAAATAGCAGTGAGTAAATGATCAATCTGCATGTCACAAGTTGACGATAGCTCGAGAATCCGCACGAATGCTAAAGTAGAGGTAGTTATGGATATCTCACCCTAAAGTAATACGAATCGTAAGTCGATAAAGTTCCCATAATATTGAGTGCTGAACTAGCGAATTAGGTAAATAAGTAATACCTAACATGACAATGACTATCTTAAATGTGGTTTCTCAGGGCCAAGTCCTAGATCGCGGTTATGCAAAACTTTTAGGTATAGAAAGACCCGGCAGCGCACCTGGAAGCCCCTGGTGTTGCTGTGTTCATGGGCTACGGGTATCCTAACATCAACTGATCCGTACTGCTCGTCTTCCCACCTATACTATAAAAAAAAATAGAAACAAATATATTAAGATGCTGGCAAAAGAACAGTTGACCAGCTCAGTGAGACTTTTAAATCTTCTTTTAACAATTATAGTTGTAAAATTTACCTTCTGCTATGAGTAGGTATCAGTGATCCTGTGCAGCAATATTTCTTTTATCATCATCACATCTGCGAATAGTTACGCTATTGTAGTTACAGTAATTCCAAGAAAAAGTCTATGTGTATTTTCTATTTCTAATTAATCTGAGCGCCTGTAAAAACTTCACTGCCTATTCATCTCTCTATATCCAAATGCCGGCAATGAAGGCGGCAGGTGTGGACAAGAGCTCGCGTTTGGTGTAACAAAAATTTTATTGCCAAGAAAAAATTACGAGGCGCTTTGCTGAAATCACTCGTTTAGGACCGATGTTAGTGAGCTTCGTCATATAAACGTCTAGAGGGATTCTTTGAACTCTGATAGTATAACATAACGAATTAGTGTACCTATGTGTGTATAGAGTCAACTTTGTGTTTTAAAGAAACTGATAATGTTGAAGATGCTTGGTGAAAAATTTTTAGAAAATATTACAAATTGGTTAAAAAGGGGTTACAAATATGAACAAAGATCTTGAAATCAACACGTAATCTGTGGATAATTAATCATTGGATTGCAATAATAATTCGTATTGTAGGAATAAGTTCGCCTATTGTAGGAAGTTTCGAGCAATATTTATTTAAATAAAAATAAATAAGCACGCTTACTCCACATTTGCTTTTTTTTAATGTGATAGAAAACAAACTATTATATCAACTGTTGAGTTAACGATGCCTTGAGCGTTATTTGACATTTACGTCTTATGAGAACTAGATGTGTCGATCGGTTTTCGCCTTCTATGTCGAGTCGACTTTATGGAACGCATAGACCAATAGGAAAACAAGATAAGGAATATCGACTGTAATCTGTGTTCTCCTATTGGTTGTACGTCTATGAAGTCGACTCGACATAGAAGGCGAATACCGAGAATTGGCCTCCTGATGGTAAGAGATTGCCGCGGCCCATAGAAACGCGCAACACCAGTGGAGTCACAAGTGCACCGCCAAACTTTTCTCTATTCTCCCCGATTGGGCCTCCAGTACTCTGACTTACTCAGCGAAACACAGCACAAGCACTGCATCACGCCGGTTTTCTGTGAGGCCGATCACTCCGGTCGAGCTGACCCATTCATGCCGAAGCGTGGCTCTCCCACGGTCAATGCCTCCTAGAATCCTGACAATGAATGCGGTGGCATCTGCATAATTAGAGGCAGCTTAGATATGAGGGTGCATTACAGGGAGTCCTGCAGTTGACTAATGCAGGTTATTTCCGTGGCCAGGAATTAACTATGCCTCTGTTTTCCTCGTCTGTCTATGTACGGGGCTGGTTTGGTGCAAGTTAAGAGTTACTGATTGTGTGGGCTGCCGATGTGTATAAAAGGTTGCAGCGTCCACTCCCTTGTGGCTCTACTGGTAATGCACCCATTTGGGTGACAGCAATGGCTTACCGTTAGGTGATCCGTTTGGTCATCTGCCATATAGGTATTACATAAAAAAAACTTGGTCCTGGAATTTATTCCCATTACAAACAATATTTTTTTAAATAATAACAGCTATTGAGCTACTATTAGCTAGATTTACTACTGAGTAAATTATTATAGACTGAGTTTGCTCAGAATTCGTATGCTGTGCGCAACCTTTATCGGGATACAATTAACATGCTGCTTGGCTTGTAATTTAATTTAATGTAGGTACATTTAATTGTATTCTGTAGTTTTAAAAGTATAAAATATCAGCCTATATTTGTCCCACTGCAGGGCAAAAGCCTCTATCATCGATATCAAGTCATCGCTACGTGATGGGCTACGATGGATAAGGTTTAATCACCATGCTTGCCTAATGCGGATTGGTGATCACAAACCCAAGCTATGTTCCGAAAATTCGAAACATACTTTTGCTCAACTCGGGAATCGAACCCGGGACCCCGAGATCACGACCTGGCACTCAAACCAGACCAGCGGGGCGTCGCTGTATTGTGCCTGTTAATAAATAAGTAATAAGTAGATTCATCATTAAAATCGCTTCCGCCTATGTCTCGAGCCCTAAGCATTTCCGTCTGTCTGTCTAACCACTGCAATTTAAACCCATTGTCTTAATGAAACAGGCCGTTTCTACACATTATGGTTCCCTGTCTTGAGTCATTTATAGTACAAACAAAGGCGTAAGTACTGCTTTCTGAAATAAATTATTCATTTCTTTTGCAAGGAAACCCCATAGGATTATCCCTGGGAAATTGAATTACTTAAGTCAATCATTTACTTACATTATTGAATGGTTTGAAGTATTGTTAGTCATGATTTAAAACGAAAGAAATGTCTTTCTTTTATAAAATGTTTATCTCTTTATTCTGGAAACAAGTTTATAAATTCTACATCAGTTAAAATTTAATCATCAACGTAAAACGCGTTGAAATCAATGCTCTCATTTAAGAAAATGGCGAATAAAAAAAAAATGTTTCTGCAGCTCACTGGTCAAAGAGTAGATCTACCGGAAAAATATATTATTTCATCAAAATATTGTATAATGGTCGTGATATGACCTTCGAAAAATTCACAAAAACGTCATTTACCGAATTTTTCGCGTGCAAAAAATCTCTCTTCTGCCTGGTTTTCACATTAACGTGCTCATATCACGGCTTGGTATATTAAAAAGTAAAACATTTATTGCAATATTTTTACGTACCATTGCCATTATAATATGCTCGCCTTTTAATCCGGCATTTTTGTCATCCATGGAATTTTCTTGATTCGTCTAAAAAAATTAAAAAGTGAATCAGTTTTTTAGCTCCATAGAAAATTGTATAAGACATTGATTTCTTTGAAAATAAGTACATGATGACATTAATTTGAGTTGTTAACACGCGGTAGGTACATAAGGGTTTAGAAGTAACTACAAATGAGGGTTCTTGCAAATGCAAAATCCGATAGATGGCGTTACGTTGACGTCAGGTCCAACAACAAGTGGATTGGTTACATTTTGACGTATCATGTCAAAATTATGAAGTTATGTTATGAAACAACCAATGTCGTCAAAGTAGGACCTGATGTCAACGTAACGCCATCTATCTTGCAGTTACCCTCATTTTTGCAATTATTAGGTAGGCAAGCAAAGTCGTGAGCTAGTAATGTTTATTATATATTTGAGATGTGTTAGAAGAGCTCATACCCCACACGGCAACAGTAAGATTTTTTTTGTTCTTTGCTTAATGTAACCTAGAGGGCGCTGTAGTCAATTTAACGTGACGTCATGTAGCCAATAACCAGGAAACAATCAAAGAGGCTTTTGACGATAGCTTGGAGTTTTTGTTAATATTTATAAAGTAAAAGCAAATCCCCTTTAAAAGTATGTATCTTCAAAGTCTTTTACAAAAGAAAATGTAATAAGACACACTTCACAATATGCGAAAGGCCCGACAGCAAGAAGAGCGTAAATCAAAAACCAGAATACAATAATCTCCCCCAGATGTCAGACTAACGCAAGCATTAGGTGTGTCAGGATAATCCGGTGCAATCCAGTTTGCCGTTTATCCCTAACATCCAAATCCAGGTTCTTTACCCGAGAAATATTAAATCTCACGAGCCTTGTGTCGCGAAGGCGTAAGCCTCTTAGACAATGGTACTGCAAGGGGCTCTCAAACTGCGCAACCTTATAAGACGTAATCGGAGTTTTATGAAGTCTCGGGAAAATTTTGGGATCGAAAACTTACTTAAATTATTTCATGTTTATTAGGCGGGTTTTTCGGTAGGCAGCGGCATGACTGTGCCTCGGCATTGTTGTTGTCTATGAGCGGCGGTTACCATCAGATGGACCGCATGTAAGTAAAGGGGTTACCCTTTTCTTACAAACGGCCCATTTACAGTATGTTTTCCTTAAAACAGAAACAGTTATGTTTTAAGGAGATACGACGCCGTAGTGAGTTAAATACTTATTGTATGAAACCAATATCTTCCAGAACGCTACAAGACCCTTATTTTGTACAGGCTTGTGCAAACCCTGGCATGAGCTACAAGCTACGTTGTTTTTGTGATATGTTATCGCTGTGATAGGTATGTTATTTTTAAGCAAGTTTTGAAAGTCCTACTTCAGATGATACACCTTGATATGTAGCGGCATGGGAAAGCTGGTTTGGACACGAGGATTGAACTTGGTACCTCTGGTGTAGTCATTTTAATGTTATGGCTCACTAACCTATGCGCCATCAAGCCAGTCTCTGATTCAAATAAAGGTTGGGAAACTGTGATAAGAGCTACATCTTTTAGCGATTCTCGCCTTAATACCTCAAGTGTTTCTTAATTAGAGTGGACTGGATCTGCTTATGTCTACTTAAAACCGCTTTTCTAGGATTAAGATTTTATAATCTACCTATTTAGTGCCGTTCTATTATTACTGTACCCAAAGTTATTAAGTCATTCATTTTAAATCCACGACAATGTCCAAAACTTTTGGAGGCACTAGAGTCAATCAGTAAACTGTAACTTACGGTAGGTACGTATTTAGTAATTTTTTTTGGCTTTAGATATTATGTTATAATACCTACGTACGGAGAAGCTATGTCAAACAAAAAGTCTATCGCACATCGAACGCAATTTGGTGAAGAAGAATCTTACCGCCTCTTTCTGGCCCACAGGAGCAGCAAGATCGCAATAAGTCCGCAATTGAGTAGATCATAAATAAGTGATGGGTTGTGTCTCCTCTATGAATATTTACCTCAATGGAGTAAAAGCGTATTGGCCATTTCAACTCTATCTAAAGCTGAATAATATCTGCCAGAACGTTATTGATTTCAAACCTTAATACCTAGAACTTACACGACATTTTTATAGGTATAGATGCTGAATCCTCATGTGAGTTGAAGTCTCACTAGATTTTCTTCTATTTTTACCTCTCAAATAACAAGAAGAACGAGGAAATGTTATTCAAAAATGGAACATGTATTCACGAAGCCGTGGAGTCTGCTAAAGGAATCTCAAATCCTACCACGAAATTTAGGAAACATTCCTTTTGTCTCGCCGCCAAAATGTCAGACATATCATTAAGGAAATGGTCCTTTATGTGAATCTTACGCATCTGTCGTTAACACAAGCTGGTCATTAAAGAGAACGTTTAATTTTTGCAAAAGTGTGAGACTTATGGTTGCTCGTTATTTTTATGTACATCTTTTATTGTTTTTGCAGTATTTATTACAATTATAGTAATTTGTAGCTTTAAGTCCTTGAAATTTTAGGTGGACACCTTTTTTGAAGTTGATTAAAAAGGAGCTTCATTATGATTTCATTTTATTTTCCATTCATCATATTTGAACGAACAAGAATTAAAAAAAACCCGGCCATTTAGGACCATGGGAGAACCACGCTTTGGCATCAAAGGGCCAGCTCGACTGGAGTGATACCACGGCCTCACAGAAGACCAGCTTTTTTCGGCGAGCGGCCATTTTGCGAAACATGAAACTGTAATTATAAAGGCAAAATATACTCCACTTAGGTGTCTTCTCACTCTAATTAGTTTTGAAATAGGGTCATTTGTGATTATGACAAACTTACGTCATTTCACCCAATTAAATAAAGTTAGCAAAACCAGTGGCGGTAGTTTTATTTACCACTAACTATCAGCTTATGCTGTCCCTAAGCTAGTGATAACGCTAAGTGATACATGGCCTCGTAATCAGAGTGAGGGTACATGAGGCCTAATTCGAAAAGGTTTAATGGTTAGCAGACCACTTGATACCTTATGGGTGTTACTGGTGTCAGTAGAAATTTAATACCCTCAGGTGATCCGTTTGCTCGACTACTATCACCATCATCTTCCTGCCCTATTTCCAGGTAAACTGTCGTCGGCGAATTATGTTTTCTTCTTCCATTTATCATCGTATCATCCACACCCTTTTCAGTCATGTTATTCATCTTTTACGGCCGTCCTCTGTTCCTCCGTCCTCTACTCATTTACATTCATACCCATGACTCTTATGGTTACATAATCTTCTTTTTTTCTCATTACATTTCCAAACCATGAGTGACGATTCCCCTTTAGTTTATCGGTGATAGGTGCCGCATTTGTACTACCTCTGAATACTCACTCCTTATCTTGTCTATTCTCGTCACGCCACACATCTATCTCAACATTCTCATCTCTGTCGCATGCAGTCTACTACAAATTGACTCTTGCTCAAAGGTTTCCGTAACATAGATTTATGAAATTTTTGAGTTTGTGGTATATGAACGGGACGCCCGTATTGTAGGTATTTGTGTGAAAATCGTAATGTGGTTCCCAAAATTGACCAAGTTTGTTGAAATGGTTCTTGTATTTTTTGGAAAAATAAGAAATTAGTTACCTGATACTTGCCACAAAAACGCGCAGCACAAATTGAAAACGCCGTCGGGTTTGTATCTACTACACTGCAATTTGTTCTCAACCGCGCTGTTGCAAACTCGATGTGGCCAGAAAGGTTCAATAGTTGACGTTTTATTTATTCTATTTTTTAGCGTTTGGACGCCCGTTTCAATCGAAAAGTGACGACGGGGCGCAGAACGAGTGTAAAATGTTTCGATTCGTTTTGTGTCAAACATTTTACAAATGTACTTTATTTACATCTTTAAAATAAATAAAAAGGATCAGCCAGTCAACAGAATTAATTGTCCCACTGCAGGCAAAGGGCTCGCTTGCTTACCTACCTAACAACTTACCTACTATAGATTTAGGTCGAAAATAAAATATTATGTACCTACTAGATTTTATTTTCAACTTCGAAGACATGTTCGAAATTCAATGAGCTGTGTGTAATAGAAATCTTATTATCGAAGGAAACTACATATAATATTGTCATACCTTTATTTAAATATCTAATATACTAACAATTAATAGATCATAAAGATAAAGGTACCTACTCATAATTATAAATGATCAACATAGAGATTAATTGCATCACAATAATATAATAAAACTATTGTGGTGTCTAGAATAATAAATGTATGATTTATTAACTACTATTATTTTATATACGTAGCATGTATTAGCAAATTAAAATAATTATTTTATTGTGATCAACATAATCAGTTCTGCAATCAACAGATCATTTTTAATAAGCATTCTTATTACAACCAGTTTGCTGAGGGCTACTGAGAGCTAACGAAAACACCCCAGAGAGACCAGCCCCAGATTTTAACTGTGGGAGAGCCACACTTCGGCATGAATGGGTCGGCTCGACCGGAGTGATACCACCACTGCCTCACAGAAAACCGGCGTGAAGCAGCCCCTCTGCTGTGTTTCGCTGAGTGAGTGAGGGTACCGGAGGCCCACCCGAGGGGGAAGGGAATAAAAGGTTAGTAGCGCACTTGTAACTCCACTGGTGTTGCAAGTGTCCATGAGCGGCGGCAATTGCTTACCATCAGGTGATCCGCCTGCTCGTCTGCTACCTATCACATAAAAAAAAGATAGACCAAGAATGTACCCTCTCGCGTCTAAACAGAAGAGGCGTATGAAAGAGACGCAAATTTGTTTGCGTCGAAAATGCTACCTATATGATCTGGTTAATAATTATCTACTAGATACATACGAGTACCTACACAATTATGAATTAAAAAACGTGTAAGTTATTTGCTACAATTAACGTCATGTTTGTAAAGTAATATTGACTCAGATGTGGCTCCCGGCAGACAAAACATAGCAAATGTGCTAATTACAAATACAGGGCTATCATAGTTTTACCGTGGGAGAGCCACGCTTCGGCATGAATGGACCGGCTCGACCGGAGTGATACCACGGCCTCACAGAAGACCGGTGTGAAGCAGCGCCTGCGCTGTGTTTCGTCGATTAAGTGAGGGCACCGGAGGCCCAATTGGAGAAAAAGGGGGTTAAAGGGTGACCAACCAACCATCAGGTGATCCTTCTGCTCGTCTGCCACCTATCACATAAAAAAGTTAACCTAAAAAGTAAAATATCAACCTATATACTATCCCACTGCAGGGCAAAGGTCTCCATCATAGAAATCAAGCCATCGCTACTATGATGATATTAGGCTTAATCACCACGCTTGCCTAAAATGTGGATTGGTGATCGCAAACTCAAGTTATGTTTGAAACTTCGTAACATACTTTTTTTATACTCCCAATAGTATTTGCGTACCCAATAATGTTATATTAATATTCCTGTCGATAGTATCGATTACTATTGACATTTGCAATAGTATGGATATCCTGAATAGTTTCCCAGTGAAACTGTAATTATTTCAGCAACACTAGCAATATGAGCTGGACCAGTGTAGCGTGGTATGACCGTGGTACAGTCAGCCACACATCAGGTTACCACAACCTGCCAAATTCAACTTTAATTTGTTTGACCGTAAGGTGATAATGCATTGAAGAAATTTAACAGGTTTTTATACTTTGATGTGTGGTGTACTGTACAACCTGTATATGGATTTAAAAAAGCCTTGCCTTTTCACTATATAAAATTAGATAGGTACACACAGAAATTAACCAAATATAGCAAACAATCATACCTAATTTATCTTCTGACAATTGACTACATCGATTAAATACGAGAATTTAAACAGTTGTTAGGGTATGACATAAATTTTAACACACTATTATTATAGGCAGTAGCTCAATATGTAATGTATGACTGCCCGGATGGCGCATTTGGTAGTGACCCTGCCATATTCGCCAGAGCTCGTGGTTTCAATCCCCACCCTGGACAAACATTTCGTATGATAAACACTATGTTTGTAAGTATTACATTTGTGCTACTCTGTTGTCTGATATCTGAATCAGAAGTGTAGATGTGTGTGTAATTATTACAATAGCGTATAGGAAGAAGTAGTTTAGCTAAGTTCAAACTAGTTGGTCCTAAAATGAGTTCGGCCTTAAATGTGTGATGATGTAAATAAAATTCCTTAATGAAACTACTTTTGCTAACCGTGCATTAAAAAAGTATCAGCCTATGTACTGTCCCACTGCAGCGCAAACGCTTTCATCCAATGGGATATATTAAGCTTAATCACCACGCTTGCGCATCACAAATCCGAGCTATGTTCGAAAATTTCGAAAAGTACTTTTTGCTCGACCCAGGAATCGAACCCGGAATCCCGAAATCACGGCCTTAACAGTCAATAATTCCAGTCGCTCTCCGTTGAATCCGGTCAAGAAGAAGAACTGGTACATGGGTGCTCCTGTACCAGTTCTTCTTCTACCTTCTACTTCTACCGTCTCGGCATACGGACCGAATCTTGGGAGACGCTCACCAGGTACTTGCTGGGCTGGGCTGAGTTTAGTATTCGTACAGGTCGTTACATGTTGTCTGAGGCATTTATCCTACTACAGCATCTATCCCACCTTTACCCTACAGCAATAGACGATGGACCGGATTGATAAACCGGCTCTATCGACTTGATTTGCGCGGACTCCAGGAGTGCAGGAGGATGACTGCCAAGACGTGGTGTAGTACCAACATAGATAAATTAGCGGATACCAAGGCTCACTATGGCGCGAGCCAAGTTAGCTATCTTCATAAAAAAAGTATTGTTTGTACAAAATTGTAACAAACAAATTCGGATATAAAACGACCAACTGTCGTTCATTTCAAATATTATTCAGGTAGTTTCAGTACGCAGCGGTCGTAATTTTTTCACAATGTATAAGTTCATTACAATCATATGCTTGGCTTTGTGTGCTGAGAATGTTTACTCAGCTCTCGCTAGGCTACCACCGCAACCAGTCCCTGAAGGATATGGTGAGTATTTTGTCTGTGAAATTGAGAAACATCAAACTTTTAAGTACTTATCGGTTTAAGGCGACACCGCGACGATACCAACACCGCCAATTAATTTAAAAAATATTGTTACTTGGCGCATCTTACGCATACTACGCATCTCAAAAAATTTTATGAAATTGTATTGTATATTGTCATTCGTTACGGATGCAAACCATTAGAGCCATATTTGAACTATAAGCTGCAGGATATAGTAGGCCTTTGCAACTTACCAGATGATTCAGAAGCATCTTAAGGTCACTTTAACTTCACTGTGGCTGTACAGTAGCGCTACCATGAGTTGACCTCTAAAACTGACATAACGTAAGCTATTGTTCTGTCTCATTCAAATGCATCACAATGTAAGAAACAAAGCGATAGTTTTCGATAGCGAAGATAGTATTTCAAACTCATGGTAAGGCTACTAACCGATTCTTCACCCGCATTTGCGACAAACGAAGTCGATGAATGAGGGGATGCAAGTAGGTCAAGTTTAACCTATGCGTAGTTAGGCTTGATCATGTTGAGCAATTCCTTCAAATACTATACTCCTCAAGCTTAGGCGCTCAGCAGCAAGCTCTTCCCATTTGTCACTGGGATGCCGAACGCATTCATATCTTGTTTTATTTAATGCTTCCATCTCAATGTTGGTTGACCGGCTGGTCTTCTCCGAAGAGTCCGCCTTGACTCGAGGTACTTCTCTGAGGAATTGGTCTTAGCCTTCCTTCAGGATACGATTATATTTTTCATCGATTTGTTATAGAATGCGAGGCAGGGTGCTACATCCCCAAATTCAAAGCTGTCATCGGTTTCGGCGAAAGCCACTACCCCTTAGACGGGTCTTGCTCTAGATACAACTGCCAGAAGGATGGGTGGACCGTGATTGCAACGTGAGTATTTTATGATCAATCAGAGTTTAACTAATATGTTGCGGCGTGAAGCAGCCCCTGTGCTGTGTTTCGCCGAGTGAGTGAGGGTGCCGGGGGCCCACCCTGGGGGGAAGGGGATAAAAGGCTTGCAGCGCACTTGTAACTCCACTGGTGTTGCAAGTGTCCATGGGCGGCGGCAATTGCTTACCATCAGGTGATCCGCCTGCTCGTCTGCTACCTATCACATAAAAAAAAAGTTTCTTGGTTGTTCTCTCAGTAGATATCGACAATCCGAACCAGCGATATATTATACAGGGTGTATCTGTGAACATTTACATCTCTTTAACCCAGGTGGGTAAAGATATGAACAAGTTGTTTAAAATGGTTGAGCGAACACCTGCTCTTTAGCTTAAAAAAAAAAAAAAAACTTTTCCTATTGGGCCCAAATGTGATCGTGAAGAAAATCTCCAATACATGTTGGCAACTTCTTTATTAAACTTACCTTACTATAGATAAAAGTAATTTTACTTAACATAAAATTAATGCTGAAAAAAAGTGCAGTATTTCCTTTCTGCTGCTAGCTAAGCTTAGCACCAGGCTACGGTGTTGGTTTTACTCACCTACCTATTATTTTTTCAGTTGCGGAGCTGCCGTGTTCCCAGGATGCAAACCAACCTTCGACTACTCCAAACCATACCCAGGCTGCTGTGCCAACTTTGACCATTGCAAGGCCCCTGCACAAGCTATTCCTTATGCAAACTAATAATTATAATGACCAGAGATAGGATTAGGTAGTGCAATTAGGGTCAACGTCCTCAAACATTGCATTAGTATGGATACGACAGCGGGATTTCGAAATCTCGGAAATATTCTATACGTGTAAAAAATACATTGAATTTTTCTCTTATTAGAAATTCCGAAAGAAAACGAATACTTAAATTTATCACTCTGCATTTAAGTACTTACTAAGTACCTAATATGAACAACATTTATCGAAATTTTAAACCATTTGTAAGAGGCTATAGTATGTCCTTGTTATGATTTCGTCAAAAATTGCACACCTAATCCAATCCCTGCTAATGACCTCTTAAATAGTCTACTACTGAAACTGCGAATAATAAATAACATCAATTTATCGTGCCTTTATTTTATTTATGTGTTAGGTGTAACTCCCGTCTCTCTGTTTGTCACTGAGTTGTATATCACGAACCGTAAAAACTAGATACGTGTTTTTTCACATATGACCTACAGGGTGTCTGTGGGTGGAGGTCAACAATCGATAGCAAAACTGTAAATATCTCAGCAATACTAGCAGTATGAGACAATAATACCTAATATAATTTCTGAGACTTAAAGTCATCGATTAAATAAAAGAATAATTTAAACAGTTGTTATGGTGTGACATAAATTTCAACACGCTATTTTTATAGGCAGTAGCTCAACATGGAATATAATTTGATATGAAAGCCTACGTTGCAAAAAAAAATGGTGAAGAGCGCGCAACACTTGAAAGGGACAGGTTAAAGATAAGGTTAGGCGTTCCCCATGATATTCTAGCCAGAAGCACTGGACTGGACTGGACTTGAGTTTTTCGTTTCAATCTGCGGGGTAAAGTAAAGTAAAGTACAAGAGGAATCAAGAGCCGGACCAAAGGCTTAACGTGCTTCCCAAAGCATTAAATAAAATGTTTATTAGGTATATAAAAATAGGTAGGTATAAATAATGTAAAAATACCTGTCTGTCCCCAACAGGGGGAATGTAATGACCACCACCTTATTGGGTTATAATTATATTGCGCCACCACCTTAATCCAAATAATTCCGATTGCCAAGCCAATAAATGAATAACTGACTTGGCAAAACATGGATCTCGCAACTATTTGTGGAATTGGTTTTTTTGACAAGTATTGTTTATGATGGGATAGAATATACAAAACGAAGCTACATCTCTACGTAGCGCCAAGGAATCGAGCCAAGACGAATATCTTGGCAGTCGACAATTCGAGTCGCTCTCCGTTGAATCCGGTCCAGAGGGACAGCTGAATTTGCGCCTTAAACAGCGAATAGACGATGTGCACGAAAGACCGTCCCGATCGATTTGATTTGCGCGGACTCCAAGCCTGGCAAGAGGTGGTGCAATACCTACCAACCTCGATAAAAGCTCTTATTTATCAAAGACCAAGGCTCACTTTATCTATTAAACATAAACATTAATTAACTTTTATTCAAGTTATCTAGCTTCATAAAAAAAAATGTTTGTAGAAAATTGTATCAGACCAATTCGAATATAAAACGACCAACTGTCGTTCATTTCAAATATTATTCAGGTAGTTTCAGTACGCAGCGGTCGCAATTTTTTCACAATGTACAAGTTTATCACAATTATATGCTTGGCTTTGTGTGCTGAAAGTGTTTATTCAGCTGCCTCTTTGCTACCACCGCAACCAGTCCCTGAAGGTTATGGTAAGTGTTTTGCCTGTAAAATTGAGATACATAATTAACAAGATCTTCCATTTAAGTATTTAGAACTGGCCATCATCATCATCATCATCATAGGCCTTCGCATCTTTAACAAATGATTTAAGCAGCATCACGCGGTGTGACCTTACAGTAGCGCTCGTGGCTGTAAAGTCCTATAGGGGAGTAAACCACTCGTCCACATTTGCAGCAGGTGAACCGAGCGCCGCTGCGGGTGGGGTTGTAGGCACGGCGCTTAGCATACTTGGCCGCAAGTTGGTTTAGCCAGGCTTTATCGTGCTTTCCTATGCCCTCCGACACTGTTCTCCTCCAGGATAGGCGTTCAGAAGCGAGTTCCTCCCACTCTGTCAAAGGGATGTCAAAAGCGTGCATATCGCACTTGACGCAATCTTTCCATCGGAGCAACGGCCTTCCGATGGGTCTTTTAGAACTGGCCACTGCTCAAAATAATATGTAAACAAATGACCCCAAGCGCCGCCATCGCTTAAAAACAGTACGACCCACAATACACTGGGCCATCGAGGCAGCCAAAGCAATTATTACTTACTTAGTAAGTAAGAAGCGTATTGGAATTAGTGTATGCGCACTTATGCACTTTTATCAACGTGTCCTACATACAGATAGGTACTCATCAATGTATCTATACAAATCTGTCTTTTTTAATTCTTACTTTAATGTCAAACACATTTGGTTCAATATCAATTGAGGTAAATTGACAAATCATAGCATCGACTCTCTATCACACGCAAATGCGACAGGTATATTATTATTCGTTAGGGGACTGCTTCATTATTTAAGTCACCTGATTTGTGGGTTAAAGGTAACTATAATATTGGAACTATAAGCATATCGATACCTTAAATCTCAAAGGGCGTAATCACCATTTTGGCCAAAATGACTTTTGAATGCTATCTTACTCCATTTTTTTTTCTCTATCGATCTGTATTACCAAAGTTTTAAATTCGCAAAAAAGTGGTGATTACAGCCCACGTGTTTACCGTCGATAATGCAAGAATTTTAGTCGTAAATACCTTTAAAAAATTCATTATTAAAGTTTCGGTCGATACACCAGTTAAAATTATAATGATGTGAAAAATACTGACTATCGAATGAGGCGTATAGGACAGATATGTGTAACAGTGGCGTTTACGACTCGAGTTACTTTAAGAATTTAAACAAAATAAATAAAGTAAGTGGTAGTAATACTGCATTATGAATATCGCGTTTAGTCCGGTTTCTATAAATTCTAAAATAAAAACGCTTAGACATGCAATTAGCAAGTACTTTTACTACCCATACGTAAGAAGAATTACTCTAGTGTCAGTATCCTAGACGAAAATGAGGAAATACGAAAATGAGCAGAATATACCACTCATTTCCCCTCATCGAACCGAATTGTATCGATGTCTGTGATTAAATTCTTGTTAATATAGTGAAGTTGACGTCTTTTATTTCTTTTGCCCAACAGTACTCCTATTAAAGATTGTTAATAGCACGCAAAACCTGAAACATAAACAAAGTGGCGGGAGTTTTGCTCATCCTCGCTTTAACATTTTTAAAAATAAACGTTTGTTTTACTTCTTTGCACAGTACTGGTAGAAGACTTATTAAAATTTAAGCTCTAAGTAAAAGTCCTGTCGATGCAGATATTGTTTATACTAATTTAAAAACAAAACAAAATTATAGAAATCAATAACTTTCGTTTGAATTTCAAACTAAAATGATTTCGTTTGTATAATTGAAATAATAAAATCGTTTTCATTTCTGTACTTGCTATAAATTTTGTAATAATGAAACTACCCGTATTTGTCTCTTAATTTGTATCTTCCTCGAAGTGTTTTTACTTATAAAAAACCGAAAATAGCTTTTTAAAATGCATTTTCTATAAGTAAACTAGGCTTTTACACCATAGCATAGAGCAGAATAGCCTTTTTTTCAAGACGTAAACGCCATTATACCATAACTTATTGCAGAACAGCCTTTTTTTTAGGTCGTAAATGCCAAGTTGTCAATATTTTTTTGGCGTAATCACAAATCAGTTTGGCAAACATTGGTTGTATTTTGAATACCATATAACTGTGTTATAAAGCTCTCGATACTCGATAATTACATCCAAATTTCATTTATATGGCATTATTAGTTTAAAAGTTATGAATTTAATTCTTAGATTTTTTTTTTGTTTCGGCTCTCCTGAAAAGTGATGATTTGGTGATTACGCCCTTTGAGATTTAAGGTATCGATATAGTAGGCCTTTGCATCTTCACAGATAATCCAGTAGCTTAAGTCAGGTCACTATAACTTCACTTGTGGCTGTACAGGCCGGTTTGCGATTATACTTTTCATCTGCATTTACGGCAAACAAAGTCAAAGGATGCAAGTAGGTCCAACTAGGCTTAATCGTGTTGAGCAATGCTTTCAAATACTATACTCCTCAAGCTGAGGCGCTCAGCAGCAAGATTTTCCCGTTTGTCACTGGGATGCCGAACGCATTCATGTCCCGTTTTACTCAGTCCTTCCATCTCAATGTTGGTTGATCTACTGGTCTTCTCCGAAGAGTCCGCCTTCTCCTTCCGAAGCTGAAGCTTTCGTTTGTCAAGGCTTCCTTCAAGATATGATCATAATATTTTGTCATTGAATTGTTATAGAATGCGAGCCAGGGTGCTACATCCCCGAATTCAAATCTGTAATCGGTTTCGACGAAAGCTACGCCCCCTTAGACGGATCTTGCACTCAATATAGCTGCCAGAAGGATGGGTGGACCCAAATTGTAAGGTGAGTATTTTATAATCAATTTGAGTTTAACTAGTAAGTTTCTTGGATGTTATCTCAGTAGAAATCGACAATCCGTACGAGCGGCAGATTATACAGGGTGTATCTGTGAACATTTACATCTCTTTAACCACGTGCTCTATCAACTATTTAGAACAACATTTGTTCATTGACTTTTTGAACTCATCAAAAATTTGTTCGATGCAAAATTATGTCTTCTGGCCGATTTTTGTCTTAAAGAAAAAAAGTCATAGAACCAAATATTGGTAAAAATGGTTGGTAGAACTCGTGGTTATAGTGATGTAAATGTCTACAGATACACCACGTGCCTCCTATATTACTTACATGAATCTACATTGTCTTGAAGTGATACCACGACCTCACAGAAGCAAGGGTAGCGGAGGCTCAATTAAGGGGAAAAGGGCTTAAAAGTTTGGCAGCGCACTTGTGACTCCACTACTTGTTGACGCCCGTCTATGGGCGGCGGCAATCACTTAGGTACTAGCAGGTGATCCGACTGTTCGTCTGCCACCTATCACATAAAAAAAATCCTGTGGGCCCAAATGATATTGTGAAGAAAATCTGATTGCCTATACATGTTGGCTACTTCTTTATTGAACGAGAGAGTGTGATCGAGGTTCGAGGTCAAATGCTTGTCTGTCGTGGAATAAAAATAAATAAAAAATACGCTGAAAAAAAGCAGTGTTTTCTTTCTGCTTCTAGCTAAGCTTAGCACCAGGCTACGGCGTTGGTTTTACTTACCTACCTATTATTTTTTTCAGTTGCGGAGCTGCCAAGTTCCCAGGATGCGAACCAACCTTCGACTACTCCAAACCATACCCTGGCTGCTGTGCCAACTTTGACCATTGCAAGGCCCCTGCACAAGCTATTCCTTATGCAAACTAATCAATTTTTATACTGACCAGAGATAGGATTAGGTAGTGCAATTTAGGGTCAACGTCCTCAAACGTTATTTAAGTATGGATACGCCAGCTGGATTTCAAAAGCTCGGAAATATTCTATGTGTGTAAAAATACATTGAATTTTTCTCTTATTATAAATTCCGAAAGAGAACAAATACTTAAATTTATGACTCTGCAATCTGCTTATATGTAAGTACAACATTTATCGAAATTTTAAACCATTAGAAGAGTTTATGGTATGTCCTTGTTAAGATTTCGTCAAAAATTGCACACCTAAATCCATTCCCTGCTAATGATCTATAAATAAAATAGTCTACTACTGAAACTGCGAATAATAAATAATACATCAATTTATCGTACCTTTATTTTATTTATCCATACTAATATTATAAATAGGAATGTATGTCTGTCTGTCTGTACCTATGTTTGTCTTTCTTTCACGGCAAAACGGAGCGACGAATTGACATGATTTTTTAAGTGGAGATAGTCGAAGGGATTTAGAGTAACATAGGCTACTTTTTGCCCCTCCGTGCTACCCCGAATTTAACGCGAGCGAAGCCGCGGGCAAAAGCTAGTGTGCTATAAGACATAATTAAATTAAATTACCTTACCTTATTTTTAAGATTACTTTCTACTTTTTTATGTGATAGAAAACTATTGGTTTCTTAATTTAAACAAGAAACCAATAGTTTCCTTATGTAGGAAAGAAGGTTTTTAAAGCTTTATTCAGAGATACATCTTTTTTAGAGTCAGCACCCAATGGATAAAAACGATCAAGAGCGAGTCGGACTCTCCCCTAGAAGGATTCCGTAGCAGCAACTAACACTTATTTATTGAACACCTATTATAGATACCCCTCACGTATGATGAACGTTGGATAGCCAGCAATAGAGCTTCAGCTCTAAGCATGGGGGGCCCACAACATTTATTATGTTTTTCTATTTCTGTATAAGACATTTTAATGCGGTTCGCTAAACACGTCTCCTTCTCAAGTTACAGCAATATAGTTCTTATAGTTATCAAAAAAGTGTCTGTGACATACGTCCGTATGACATGAAGAGTCTATTGAGGTTCCGTTTTTTTTTCATTTGACTCCGAAACCCTTAAAACGCAATCCCATAGTTTTAATAAACTCCGTTTGTCACTGAGTTGTATATTACGAACCGTAATAACTAGACACGTGTTTTTTTACACATGACCTACAGGATGTCTGTGGGTGGAGACTGGAGGTCAACAATTGATAGTGAAACTGTAAATATTCAACAACACTAGCAGTATGAGCTCGGGTCTAGTGTGGCGTGGCATAACCGTGGTACAACCTGTATATGTATTAAAAAAAAAACCTTGCTTTTTCACTTCATAGATAGGTACACACAGAAATTAACCAAATATAACAAACAATTATACCTAAATTTATCTTCTGAGAATTGAATTCATCGATTAAATACAAGAATAATTTAAACAGTTGTTATGGTGTTACATAAATTTAAACACACTATTGTTATAGGCAGTAGCTCTACATGGAATGCACTTTCAAAATTCAATGATTTGAGAGCCTACGCTAAAAAATGCTGCAACACCTGAAAGAGACGGAGATAAAGATAACGTCTGCGCGTTCTCCATGACATTCTAGCCAGAAGCACTTTAGAGTGGACTTGTGTTTTTCGTCTCAATTTGCGGAGTAGAAATAGTCGAATAAATAAATTGAGAAAACATCCCATACATTGTCCCGATCTCAAACTAAGGTTTTCCTTTGCGCTATGGAAACAAAAACAACGAAGGAACCATAAACAACCAGACCAAACACAAAATATCTGTTTCAACAAATAGGACATAAAAAATAGAACTGTTAATAAAATATAATACATTTTATTAACAGTTCTCGTTTGTATTTTTTGTTGGTGTGGGATTCAAAACATAAACATTAAACGGAATAGGCTAATGATGACCTACTAACCAATATTTTAGCAATTTCAACGATCACTCATCGCTGCAGGACTTTGTGAATTACCTAGCCAATAAATGAATAACCGACTTGGCAAAACATGGATCTTACAACAAAGGGAGAAACTGGGCTGGCAGAGGCCTTGGCGCCCCTGCCCAAAGATGAGAACAGTATACCATATGCGACCGAACTTGCGCCTTATACAGTAAATAGACGATGGGCTGTAGCGAAATACCGTCTCGATCGATTTCATTTGCGCGGAATCCAGAGGCCACTTCTCGGTTTTCGCCTCCTATGTCGAGTCGACTTCATGGACTATAGACCAATAGGAGAACAAGATAAGGAATGTCGACTGTTATCTGTGTTCTCCTATTGGTTCTGCGTTCCATGAAGTCGACTCGACATAGAAGGCGAAACCCGAGAATTGGCCTCCAGGCGGAAGACTGGCAAGAGGTGGTGCAGTACCAACCTAGATAAAAGCTCTTATTATCAAAGACCAAGGCTCACTTTGCCGCGAGCCAAGTTTGCTAGCTTCATTGACTCTCACATCAAGATTGTTTGTACAAATTTGTAACAGACAAATTCGGATATAAAACGACCAACTGTCGTTCATTTCAAATATTATTCAGGTAGTTTCAGTACGCAGCGGTCGCAATTTTTCCATAATGTACAAGTTCATTACAATCATATGCGTGGCTTTGTGTGCTGAAAGTGTTTATTCAGCTGTCGCTTTGCTACCACCGCAAACACCCCCTGAAGGATTTGGTAAGTTTTTCGTCTGTATAATTGAGAAACATAATTAACAAGATCTTCTATTTAAGTATCTGGAATTGGCCACTGCTTAAACAAATAAAGTGCCTATGCAAATACTTATTTTTATAGTTTAGAACAGTGTAAAAAAGTATCAGCCTATACTGTCCACTGTAGTGCAAAGACATCCATCACAATTTGTCTTATTTACCACTCTTGCCTACTGTGGATTGGTCATCCGAGCTATGTTTATTTTTATCTGTTTAGAAAAAATCTAAACATACTTTTACTCGACCCGGGGATCGAACCCGGGACCCCAAGCGCAGCCATCGCTTTAAAGTACGACTCACAAATCACTGCGCCATCGAGGCAATCAGAGCAATTATTACCTACTTAAGTAAGTAAGTAGCGTATCTGAATTAGTGTGTGCATGTGTGCATATTATACACTTATAGACAGGTACTCATCAATGTATACATATACAAATCTGTCTATTTAAATTCTTACTTTCAATGTCAAACACATTTGTTATAGAATGCGAGCCAGGGTGCTACATCCCCGATTTCAAAACTGTGATCGGTTTCGACGATAGCTACTCCCCCTTAGATGGATCTTGCACTAGATATAACTGCCAGAAGGATGGGTGGACCCAAATTGTAAGGTGAGTATTTTATAATCAATCAGAGTTTAACTACTAAGTTTCTTGGATGTTCTCTCAGTAGAAATCGACATTCCGTACCCGCGGTAGATTATACAGAGTGTATATGTGAACATTTACATCTCTTTAACCACGTGATCTATCTACCATTTTGAACAACATTTGTTCAATGCCTTTTCGAAACTCATCGAAAATTTGTTCGATGCAAAATTACGTCTCCGGACCGATTTTTTTTTGTGCGAATTTCCAAAAGTCATAGAACAATTAGCACCAGAATACATCTTTGGTTTTACTTACCTACTTATTATCTTTTTCAGTTGCGGAGCTGCCGATTTCCCAGGATGCGAACCAACCTTCGACTACTCCAAACCATACCCAGGCTGCTGTGCCAACTATGACCATTGCAAGGCCCCTGCACAAGCTATTCCATATGAAAACTAATCTACTTATAATACTGACCAGAGATATAATTAGGTAGTACAATATTTAGGGTCAACGTCCTCAAACGTTACTTAAGTATGGATACGCCAGCGGCATTTCGAAATCTCGGAAATATTCTACACGTGTAAAATACATTTCATTTTTGTCTGATTAGTAATTCAGAAAGAAAATTAATATTCTTACTTAATTTTATAACTCTACAACTAATTATTATGTACAACATTTATCGAAATTTTAATCCTTATAATGTCCTTGTTAAGATTTCGTCAAAAATTGCACACCTAAATCGAAACCCTGTTAATGACCTACAAAATAGTCTACCTACTACTGAAACTGCGAATTAAAAACAATACATCAATTATTTATCGTACCTTTATTTTATTAATGTGTTATTAGAAAACAGAATTAATAAATTTACTGTTACCTTACCTTCTTTTTCAGCTTGCTTGTTTTTTTATATTACCTATAGGTGTTTATAATAAGAAAAAAGTCGACGAATTTTCAAAAGTCGTAGTATCCCAGTACCGCCAGACCTACGTCTGAAGCACCTTTAGTTCGCGCTACCTGTGAAAGGGCCCCGCTTTCGAGCTAGTAAGTACGCATACTCTCCTACCTACATACTAGACCAGTGGTTCTTCACCGGTGGTCCGCGGATCACTGGTGGTCCCTGGAGGCATCCCAAGTGGTCCGCGAAGACATTGTATTAACAAGTGACGTGACGTGATGAGTCGAGTCAATACGAAAGTCAACACAACACAAACGGCGCCACAACGCATGTCCGAAGTGTGTGGTCCCTGACACAACAGACATTTGGTAAAATGGTCCCTCTTGACTTAAAGGTTAAGAATCACTGTAGGTACTAGACTATAAATCATCAAAATTTCAGCTTGGCTGAGATGACGTAGGTCTGGCGGCACTGGGATCTTGGGCTATAAAACAAATCTTTTCAGAATGGTTGAAAGAAGACGTGAATAATGCACATTATTATATTTTTATTTAAAGAAATGTTAATATTCATAGATAAACCCTGTATTATAGCGCCACTGCCTCCTGCCACTTCCCTGCCACTGCCTCATGATGGAAGGGTGGTAGCTTCGTTGTTTTCATTATTCTGGGACATTCTTTCTAAATATGGCGAATGATATTCTTCGTTTTTATTTCTGCACTCCAGATCGGGGCAGCAAGACGGGTATGGTTCCTTCAAATTTACCGGTGTTAGGTAACAATCCTTAGAGATGACTAATATTGGACCACATCTGGAATAAAGAAAACATTTAAACTCCTAGAGGACTCTAAACTTCATGCTAAACTTTAAAAGAAGATGGCTTTAATAGTAGAACTAGACTAAACACGATTAAAATCGAAGTTAAACGTAGGTTTGTGGACTTGGGGTGCACAGCTGCGTTACATCAGCTTTGACCACGGCTGCTGTATGGCAGCTGAATCGGCCAGTAGTAAGTATACAATTATATGCCTTAAAATTAATGTCGCGCTAATTACCGTCTATAATAATAATACCAAGTTGTCATGCAAAATTTAAAAACTATGTTTCTATTGATTAACTTCGCTGACTCCTAGTTTAAGCATTACTACTTAGGTACTAGTGTCCAGCCCTTACTTCATTTTGGAACATTAGCTCCATATAAAACCAATAGATGGCGCTGGGCGTCAATTACATCGTGCATGTGTTTTGTTTTCCGGTTTAATGTTAATGTCAACAATAAAGATTATAATTATGATTTAGCTATAAGCCTTGCCGTTTCGTAAACATTTTACCTCTTTGTAAATATAGAAGAAGAAGATGTAGATGTAGCAAAGTATCTTCTTCTTGGCCTGTGGTATGTTTGACCTAATATCGAATTACGTTTCAGAAACAGAGACAGTTTTTTATTATATTCCATACTTGCAGCGTTAACGCCCCGTTGGTCTAGTGACTTAAGTACCGGGTCATGATTTTGAGATCCCAGGTTCGATTCTTGGCACGAGGCACGAAAAATCCCATAGGCTCAAGAGGAGCAAACATCCATCCATCTCACAACCTTTCACACTTTTAATTTAGTGGGATTAGTGGGATGAAATAACAAATAGGTTTGTGGTATATTTTTATTAAATTCAACAATATAAACATTTTAATGAAAAAAAATGGCAATAAGATAGCCTCTATAGTTACGTATTTTTAGGCCCAAATGGACCAATCTTTAACCGTGAGTAAAACTGGTAACAACGCTCTAATCATACGAATGTTCTCTCTTATCTTAGCGTGTAATTCCCAGTTGCATTTTAAGCTGTCGTTTTGCCCAAGGTACACTTAGACCATGATGCAGTCTGGTAATTACAATGAAGCGACTGCCGAGCTTCGCAACCCTTGAGCAAGAGGACCAGACCAAATAAATGGTTAGGTATACGACTTAGAAACTATTCGAAACGTGCAGGATTTTCCATACCGAGCTTATGGTAGAAATGCATTGATTTGAAAAATCTATGAGTGCATGCTCGGATTCAAACCATATCTACCTCCTCCCCTCTTAATATGGAAGGAGCGTTCTTAACCACTTAGTTACCTTTGGTCGCTCGTTATACCACATAGGATAGCCTTCTTCACGGATAGGTTGGTCAAATCGGGCCGGGCCATTTTGTGATCCATCGTTAGCTTTTGGTTAAATTGACTAATTAACTTTGACAATTGTTTTTAACCATTTGTCAAAGTTGTTTGTAGTATTACATCTGTTGGTTGTAATAAATGACTTGAATAAGACTAGAATATTGTTAAAAAAATTGGTTACTTTTAAACTAATACCTGAACTACGGATGTAAAAATCGGCACTGTGTCACAAAATAATTACAATAAGTTCACAGAAGGATGGCTCTGTAATCGAAGAGTTGTCAGTAATAATTTAACAATTTAATTAAATATATTACTTAGTGTATCAAACTAAATGTATCTCAACTTAATTTGCAAGAAGGGAATTCATTTATTCTGTGTATGCTGTTTTGGGATTACTGTACAGCTTTGTAATTTTTTAAGCAGCTGTAAGTTTGCATGATGTGTGTGCGTAGCCTATTTTTATCGCAATGTTCGTTAATCCTTCTGAGTTTAACTATCTTTTAACAGTAGGTTAAACTTAAACTTGATTTTCACTTTTACATTTAATTCTTTCGCAACAATCCGGGTAGGGCTTGGTGAGATCCTGCTTGGTGACATAGCAGTCGGGGGAGCCAGACATGACCTTGCCACACCTGTAATAAAGATAAAGATGAATTAGGTACGGTTGGTTTATACCGCGGAAGAGTCTTGGAAGAATGGAACCATTCGGACCGACCACACAGAAATGAAATAAAATTTATTTGCCTAAAACATAGACAAAAAGGTTTTACGTATTTAGCAAAGAAGAATAAAGCAACGACTGCGATAGTAGTGACAGATAAATTTAGCAATACTATTTGATAGGAAAGATATTAAGGGCCTATTTCACATTATGCAGATAAAACATCACATTGCGATCATCATCATGCGCAGTGGTTTGAGCGCCGGTTGAGACGCACGGGTCGCGGGCTAGATTCCCGCACCAACACAAATGTTTGTTGATGAAACAGATATTTGTGTTGGGCTTATGTAGAACTGATCCGTATATTGTGAAACAAACTGTTATTAATTTGGACACCACAACACAACATGTGTGTTGTATTGTGGCGTCCAAATATCCAAAAACTACAACGATAACTCAATACTATCGACAGTTGAATGAATGAATGAATATACTTTTAAACTAGTTATTACAGGAGTAATGTACCACAAAGGCGGCCTTATCGAAATATTATCAGACCTCTAAAAGAAAAAGACTTTAAATTTAAGTACTGAATACATGTTCGCTTATGAGATTTTTTTTATGGTTACGGCAACTCAGGATAATTCAAAGTAATAAGTTGTGTATCGAATTAGTGTGCAATGTATGCGACCGTGCATAATAAAATTTACATAAATAATGTGTGTTATTCATGGAACTGTTACTTTGTAAAGATGTTTTAAAATAAAAATGTGAAAGTAGGACAAGTACAATAAAAATATAATGAAAACTTTCAGACATCTTTACATACCTTTTAAATTCAGTCATGAAATTATGTCTTCAAATACAAACATTTATTAGTTTATAGAATACTAAGTTAAGGTCTTGGAATAAAATTGAATATTTTTCTCTTTATAAATGAAACATTCGGTTATTTAAAGCGGTTGTACACACACTCGTTTTCCCGGATTACTAAACTTCTCACACACATCACACCAGACCAAGGGACTGTCCACTCAAGGCCTTGACTAACTATGTAGGTACTTAAAGGAACACGCGGTCGTGAAGTTAATCGCCAATGTGTTTGACCACCATGAATGGATTACTTAAAAGCTGGGAGAAGTATATTTTACAAAATGGCTAAATGGCGTTGATCTTAAAAACTGGCCAAATGCATTTTTTTCTCATAAAGCGCTTCCTCCGAAGAACAAAGTCCGATCTCCTATATAAAACATATTGCAAATCGGACTTTATTCCTTGGAGTATTTTTTTTATAAATTCAAATACTAAAAAACTCATGAACATGACCATCATGTTAATTTTTTTATAGTTTAAACCCGAATGAAAAATATGTAGAAAAGAAAAAACCAAATAGTATCAAAATCATTTTAATTAATTTAATAAAATAAATAAAATCAACAATTTGGTGGCAAGATAGCTTCTAGAGTTAGATTTACAACTTTTTTCAATCCAACTCTAACGAGGAACTCTATCATAATTCTTAAAGAGCATCGGAAACCTGAAAATCCTGGCCACAGCCTCTGGCCCACAATTTTTCATCCAAACATACAACACAAAAAAAAAACTTCATCATCACCTTGAATTATAAAATTACCAAAAAAAAAAACAAAAATCCGACGTATTTTTTTGAGAAAAAAAGAATTAAAAAAAAGCTGTTAAGAAAAATCATAAATGAGTTGCTAACATGATGATGATAAAGTCTTATTTTTTACACACAGTTAAATAAAGACTTAAAACTAAATTAAATGTATTATTTACAACGCACATTCTCAATATTTTTCAGATCTACCTATCTTAAATTATAAATTAAGAGTTATTTATTTTGTATTTACAGCGAAGTTATAAAAATGATGTTAGGTAAATGCATATAAACAATTGTTATGTAACTTACTTTTCATGAAAAAAAAACTTCCAACGACTAATATTTCATATTAATAAAAAGTGATAGATATTTAAAACGCATTACGTATGTATTGTGATTTTTTACAAATTTCTTACAACCGCAGCCGAGGGGCTAACTTTTATATAATTGATCATTACAAAAATGGGTTCTACCAATTAAACTAACCAAACTCCGTACTAAGCCGACAATTTTTAGTAGATAAGGTACTTCACCATAAGCTGACGATAGTTTACAATATTGATGAGATTTATTGGTAGGGTATAAACCCTGCAATATTCAAAAACTCTTCGATGATTTTTAAGTGTGTTGTAATTAAAAAAAATACTTAGTTGCGTAGTAGAATGTTTGGTTAATTCCTAAACTGGTTTCAAAGATATTCATAGTTTGATATGATAACATTTTTGAATTAAGTAACGATTAAAACTAAATGACGCATCTAAATGCGGTTGTCTGTCACACTTCTACAAAGTTCGGTCATTAGTCTACGTCGACGTAGATTATTCGACGTATTACTATATCTGTATCATTAGCTGCATTTCTCTTTGGTAGATCTCGGTCACTCGTTGTCCAGCTTAAAATACCAAGCTCAAGCCATCCAGATGCTCAATACTCCTTAACATAAGAATCTATATTTTGTTATCATTCTCGCATTTGATGGTAGGACAGCATGCAGGATACTCTTGCGATACATCCTCGTCTGTGATGTAGCAAGACGGATCTTCAGTGCCAATAACTCCACATCTGGAAAAGAAATAAACGAAAGATTAGAAAATGGAATCGCAATTAATAATGGCCCCGTGATGCAAACCATTCATCATAATGAACAAGGAATGTCAAATGCAGCCTATTTAGACATTAGCGTGCACAATGTAAAAAAAAAATTGCGTGCACAACCCAAATCTTAATTCAAAAAGGAGACATCACAATGAGTTACTACAGTGTGTCAATATTCATCAATTAATATTGAAACCTAATGCGTTTGAAATTAAGTTAAGAAATGCAAATGAATGAATTTGACAGCAGAATGTAGCAACCGTGCTATCACATTGCTATGATAGCACAACATTCAGTAACAATACAAAAATAGATGCATTCATTTATGTGAATTAAAACGTCCCAAATAAGATAGAAAGTAACTTGCCACGGCTAAGTCTCAATCACTTTGCTTTTTGAAAGTCGTTGAAGTTCAAATAGTTAATAGATAAGTTTCTTTTATTTCTTAAAATCTTTTAGTCACGATGATTTCGTGGTACTCTTACAACTTGTGAAGAAGAAAATTGGTTCAATTTTGTTAATAAATCATAAACTGGCGATATTGAGACGTTTGCAGCCACAACTAATACACATATCCATCTATCTCACGTGTCTCTACTAAGAGTAAAAGAGAGCCCGATAGACTATCTTGATGGGTAACGGATAGAAAACTGCGGTGTGGGCCGATTGCTGATACAAAATTAATGCGACTGCATCAAAATTTTGCTAATATTGGTAAGTCATTTCGTACTTTATGGTGCATATGGTACTTTAAAAATCAAAATACACTTACGAGGCATAGTACATCATTTTCTCCGAACAGTTGATCCTGTAGCAGTAGCCTATGGGAGTGATTGTGGCTCCGAAGTCAATGACGTCATCGATTTCTTTCACATAACAGCCTGTTTTGTGTTCTGGGGACAAGGAAAAATAATATTGAGTTAAGTACATCAAAGAACAGCACATGAAAAATTAATAAGTTTAACGTGACAAATAAAATCTGTTTTTTAATGCAACGCAATTATTATTATTTTGATTATCAATTAAATGTATTACATTAAGTATATTGATAATGACTTGAATCAATGTTTTTTAAATTGTTTGTATGTAAATTTGTTTGTTTGCTTACATTATTACCAAAAATACTGAACGGATTCGATCAAACCCTTTTATTGTACCTATAGTTCTAGGGCCTAGGCAACATCAGGGTATAATTTATTTCAATAAAATATTTTAGTAGCAAACCGAACTCGACCCGAGCGTAGCGGGCGTTCACTAGTATGATATATAGCAACCTTTTACCCAAAGTACCTATAAACCATAGATGCTTAAGGTTATCTTCCTATGCAATAAAACTAATCAAATCACTTAATGACATTCCATCAGATTTACGCAAGTAAGATTAATTAAAAAAACCCATTCGCTTGCAATCTTTATGGTTTGTCATAAACGGATATCATTTATTATTCGACTTTATAACCCGCAAATCCGATACGAAAACCGACCTTTTGTTTTCTAAAGATGGTTCTCAAAGTTTTTCGGCTCACGGCGAATACGTGTTTATCATATACGTAGTTGAAATACTTTGGATACAACAAACTCCTTCCTCGGTTACTGTCTGTTGATAGTACTAAGAGAGGTTCTGCAAAGGGAGCATTAGCAGTTGCCTTTGATTGGGTAGACCAAGTAGTGGTTTTACATATTTGATGCATTTAACTATACTTAACAACTGAGTTTATTGAACCCAGATTTCAACTATTTTCTTTCCATTCATCAGCCCATGTCTGATCAATTAAGGTAGGTAATGTGCCTACATGCTTTTCTATTGATCTCTATACCAGATTTAATTTCTTCACTAGTATTTATAAACAGTCCTCCTAAGATTAACAGAACGATGACGAGTGTCAAGGCGTCCTATAATCGCTAGCTCTCATACTCGAAAATGCGCTTAGCATTATTTTACCAATCTATGTATACATCTACATAAACGATAGTCGGTTCTACGGTAAACGTGGGCCTGCCAAGTGATCACTTCACGTATTAATTGTAAGCTTTACTTCTAAGAACTTTAAATATTTTAGTTATGTTCGCTTTTCTCAGTATAAAGCATTTAGGGGACGCCTCAGCCGCCCACAAGCGTCGTAACGTACAGTTTGGGAAACTTGTTCTAAAGATTAATCAGGGTCAATGAAGGCCGAATTTAAATGCCAAGCATAAAATGTTTTTTGAACATTATAAGGAAAGTATTTGTGAGAAGATAATGGCCATGTTTGCTTACAGGTTCCGCTAATCGACCTTTTAGTTACTGGCGCCACAATTGAGAAAACCATTTCTCGGAGACTTTTAATATTTGGAGGCTTAATGCCGTTGGAATGTCGATCTTATTCAAATGTGATTGAGGGAAAAACTTGATACCTATCGTAGGGAGAAGGACATGTCATCAACCGAATAACGATTGTTTTAACAAGATTACCTTTCAATAACATTACATTCCAATTACAATTTTAAAAACTTTATTCTTGTTACTATAAGTTTATCACTTAAAAGATATTGCAACAACCTTGAGCTCATTACAATTTATGAAATATTTTTTGATAAAGCAAATGTTATGACTTTTATTCGTTATCATATGTTCATGAGTTATTTACGAATGAAGTTAAAAAAAACATCTGTTGTACCTATTTCTTGCAAGGAATTTCGAACAAAAAATGTCTTATAAAATGTTTTTTTGAACATTTATAAGAAGTTTTGTGAGAAGATATGGCCATGTTTGCTTTAAGTTCCGCTATCGACTTTAGTTACTGGCGCCACAATTGAGAAAACAATTTCTCGGAGACTTAAATATTTGGAGGCTTAATGCCTTGGAATGTCGATCTTATTCAAATGTGATTGAGGAAAAACTTGATACCTATCGTAGGAGAAGACATGTCATCAACCACTAACGATTGTTTTAACAAGAATCCTCTCAATAACATTTACATTCCAATTACAATTTTAAAAACTTTATTCTTGTTACTATAAGTTTATCACTTAAAAGATATTGCATCAACCTTGAGCTCATTACAATTTATGAAATATTTTTTGATAAAGCAAATGTTATGACTTTTATTCGTTATCATATGTTCATGAGTTATTTACGAATGAAGTTAAAAAAAACATCTGTTGTACCTATTTCTTGCAAGGAATTTCGAACAAAAAATGTCTTATAAAATGTTTTTTTGAACATTTATAAGAAGTTTTGTGAGAAGATATGGCCATGTTTGCTTTAAGTTCCGCTATCGACTTTAGTTACTGGCGCCACAATTGAGAAAACAATTTCTCGGAGACTTAAATATTTGGAGGCTTAATGCCTTGGAATGTCGATCTTATTCAAATGTGATTGAGGAAAAACTTGATACCTATCGTAGGAGAAGACATGTCATCAACCACTAACGATTGTTTTAACAAGAATCCTCTCAATAACATTTACATTCCAATTACAATTTTAAAAACTTTATTCTTGTTACTATAAGTTTATCACTTAAAAGATATTGCATCAACCTTGAGCTCATTACAATTTATGAAATATTTTTTGATAAAGCAAATGTTATGACTTTTATTCGTTATCATATGTTCATGAGTTATTTACGAATGAAGTTAAAAAAAACATCTGTTGTACCTATTTCTTGCAAGGAATTTCGAACAAAAAATGTCTTATAAAATGTTTTTTTGAACATTTATAAGAAGTTTTGTGAGAAGATATGGCCATGTTTGCTTTAAGTTCCGCTATCGACTTTAGTTACTGGCGCCACAATTGAGAAAACAATTTCTCGGAGACTTAAATATTTGGAGGCTTAATGCCTTGGAATGTCGATCTTATTCAAATGTGATTGAGGAAAAACTTGATACCTATCGTAGGAGAAGACATGTCATCAACCACTAACGATTGTTTTAACAAGAATCCTCTCAATAACATTTACATTCCAATTACAATTTTAAAAACTTTATTCTTGTTACTATAAGTTTATCACTTAAAAGATATTGCATCAACCTTGAGCTCATTACAATTTATGAAATATTTTTTGATAAAGCAAATGTTATGACTTTTATTCGTTATCATATGTTCATGAGTTATTTACGAATGAAGTTAAAAAAAACATCTGTTGTACCTATTTCTTGCAAGGAATTTCGAACAAAAAATGTCTTATAAAATGTTTTTTTGAACATTTATAAGAAGTTTTGTGAGAAGATATGGCCATGTTTGCTTTAAGTTCCGCTATCGACTTTAGTTACTGGCGCCACAATTGAGAAAACCATTTCTCGGAGACTTAAATATTTGGAGGCTTAATGCCTTGGAATGTCGATCTTATTCAAATGTGATTGAGGAAAAACTTGATACCTATCGTAGGAGAAGACATGTCATCAACCACTAACGATTGTTTTAACAAGAATCCTCTCAATAACATTTACATTCCAATTACAATTTTAAAAACTTTATTCTTGTACTATAAGTTTATCACTTAAAAGATATTGCATCAACCTTGAGCTCATTACAATTTATGAAATATTTTTTGATAAAGCAAATGTTATGACTTATATTCGTTATCATATGTTCATGAGTTATTTACGAATGAAGTTAAAAAAAACATCTGTTGTACCTATTTCTTGCAAGGAATTTCGAACCAAAAAATGTCTTATAAAATGTACATTCCAAATGATTGTGTGTTAAAAACTGTAATTTTAAAATAAGAACAAGTGATTATGTTACAATAGAGCTTTTCTGATGTCAAATTTGTATTGGAAAATCCGTTCTTAGTGGCACTATTTTCTTACTTCAAAACACGTTATATGTTTGCCACAATGGCACTTACTATTCTCTACTTACACCGAAAAAGAACCGTCTGAGCTTATCGTATAAGTCATAAGTACTTAATAGGTTGAAAATAAAGTAGGCAAGAGTTATTTTTGTGTCATAAACAAAATGTGTTAAAATCCTCGTAAAAATATTTAAGTGAGGTCAGCATAAACATTTATCAATAATGATCGTCAATTATTAAATTAAAAAAATACTTTTCTTCACTTACACATCGGTACTTGTGACTTAAGTTTACATGTATCCCCAACATTACTACCAATTATTGTTTGTCGTACTTGATTTTGAGATCATGACCTCGTTTACAAACTTTGACCTCAAAAAGGTTCTGTTGGTAACCTTGATTGAAATGTTTGTTTACTGAGATTTTAAAAAGCACCTTTTGATTAATGATAGGTTTGTTTGCACTTGGCTTCACACTGACCTCTAGAGTTGAGAAGAAGCCTACAATAGCGCGAACTTACCCAAAAGCGCTACATTAAACATAAAAGAGGTTTAAGTCATTGATTATTATTCAAACAATGAGGGTAAAAAGGCAAAAAAAAATTAAGATGCTGGATCGCAAGGTTTTTTTGCTAGAGACAACGACAAAGAGCTAGAGCATTTCTTGACTGTAAATAGACAAGAGATTAACGCCACTCATATGTATCTGAGTATCTGTTAGATCAGAGAGGTTGCGTATGCGCACCATGCGTTGCCGGCCTTTGATAATATTAGGTTCCCAGGTTTTAAGTTCGTCCGGCTTTATTAAATGTTTTTAGCAAAAATTATCGACAAAATGAAAAGGCTAAGAAGTTTACAAGTAAGTATAGAAATTCCTTCTGAAACTTTTAATTTATTAATACAGTAAAAATCTGGAAATCCCTTACAGTCTTACGTAATATGAACACTTTGACCTCCAATCTACTTTAATTATACGAGAATCTATTCTTGTTATTGCAATTGACCCTTGTTATCATTCGATAAGAGCAGACAAATGGATCAAAATACCAATTCTGTAATATTACCCGTTTTGCGAGTTGATAAAGTAGTAAAACCAATTAATGTTCCTAAAAGTGTTATTTTAGGATATTACTTTTATATTAGGGAAATCGATTTAACCTGACAATGCTGTTTTTGTACATTCCTGTGCAGAAAGCCGATTTTTGATCGTTTCCTCTGTAATACACAGATGTTTCGATACGCCAGGTTCCCAATCGATGCAAAACCAAAGAGTTAAAAAAAATGTATTTTCCCATCATAGTAGCGACGACTTTATTTCTATGATGGAGACCGGTGCCCTATGGTAAGAAAATAAATAGGCTGATACTTGACGTTAGGTGCTAAAACATTGTTATTTTAATGACAATTCAATAAAAAGATTAAACTTTTTATTTAAAAGGTCAAAAGATAGATGTATTTTTACACCAAAACTAATGACGTGCGATGAGAAAATGGGGATTCCTGTTTCCTAAACATCTGATTTAAAATTATAAACAAAATTCCAGTGTCTCTGACGTTAATTCAAATGTTTGTATTTACATATTTATCGAATAAAGAATTAATACTTTTCGTTTTTTGGTATAGTTTTTTTCGTACAATACCATAAAAAGAGATATGACAAGGTCAAGAATATATACCTACTAGGTAACTACATAATATGTGAAGTGGCATATGTAACGCAAATATTCAGCAAAGGATTAACAAGTTTTTGTCAAAAATAACTCTACACTAAATCATAAAATGTTAATGAGTACTCAAATAATGCTTGATTACTCATTAACATTTTCTGATCTTTTAGCATTTTATGACAGTATTTTTTTTACTTGTAAGTCATTTATGATAATTAATATATTTTGATATTTAAAATTGTATGCAGAAACGCATAATGCAATAATGCATCAATGAAAATGGATCGTTTTACTCGATTTTGATGAAGAATTTTAGTTCCTTAGCAATTGTTAAAAATCATGTACGTACTACGTGCACTAATAAAATTATACAAACTCACTCAAATATGACCCATAAAGTCCTGGCATAAGAGTCTAGGTGTTTACATTTCATTGCGGTCGACGGTACCGTCACATCCCTTAGCGTCGTTTACCAAGTAAGATGGGTACTTAAAAACTCGATTACCGGTACCGATTCTCAGTTTTACGGGTCATGATACTATCCGGTGAAAACGGCGACTAAGGTTTTAGACATGATTTAAAAATGATTCTGTCACTTTTATAAAAGTCACAAATGAAAGTGACAGACTAAACTTCAGACCACATTTTGTATTAAGTGAGGTGAAATTGGCCAGTTGTCACTCCAGCCAGCCAAGTACCCGAGTATCTGAGTATCTCGATTATCCGATATCCGGCTATTCGAGTGGTGCAGTGCCCTTATTCCACTAGTAGTTGCTATGACTCACCATGCTCTTTAGGTTTCATGGGCAAGTATCCCATCCACGTGGCGGCACAGCAGTATCCGACCACAGCAAAAATAATCAAACTCCTTGAAATCATCTTCACGTTTTCCGTAACTTAGTTCACCGATATAAGGTTTGTTCGCTCGAAGCTCGCTAGCGACTGGTCACCGACTCGCCGTCCAGTTGTTTTTATTCAAAACAGGCCGTTGATAAACGTTAGACTTGTTAATATTATTTTCGAACGCGTTTTTTTAAGAAGGCATTCCGATATGTTTACAAACAACTACGACTTTTTTTAGGTATTGGAAAGAATTTCTGTTATTTAATTTATTATGCGCATCTCACGTGTTTCCAGTTAAAAAATATGTTATGTTAGTCATTGATGTGGTCATAAAGTTAGTTTCATTAATCATTTTAATAACTGTATTTACATTACGTATCGATTATGCGAAAAATAAGTGACGTAATTTATTTATTGGATAAAATGTTTACCTTTTGTTTTACCAAAAGTGAAGGGGTATTATCCCGCAGGGTGTGGACTCTTATGAAATAATTTATTTTTAAGTGTCTTATGTTTTAAGAAGCTTAGAAATATTTTTGATTTATTTAAGAACGTCGAAAAGCTGCAAAACTGAAATGGGATTGGGCGGGTCATGTGTGCAGAATGGGCCCCGAAAGATGGACAAAAATTGTCACCCAATGGCGGCCAATCGATGGACCCGTCAACGGGGCAGGCCTAGAAAAAGATGGTGTGACGATTTGTATAAGTATGTCCAAGATTGGCAGTCAACGGCGTTGGACAGGGATCTATGAAGGAACTTGGGGTAGCCTTTGCTCAGCAGTGGGACTCTATACGCAAACTAAAAAAAATAATAATTTAAGAACGTATCTGTCATTGAGCTATTTATAACACTCGCAAATCATAAGGCCTTTTTTGTTCGACTTTTTTGGCGATCTGCGTAATTCGGTAGTTATTTAAAGAAGGAAAATACTTAGATAAACATTTTACGCCTTATATGCAAATGAATACGTAAATATATGATCATCATCACCCACACACGACTTCATTGTTTATTATCATTAGGTCCGTTTACATTATTGCGATTTTCTTGCAACTCCCGTATTATCTACACGTGACTTGCCTTTCAAACATCTTTTAACCTTCTTACACTGTAATAAAGTCAGATTTAAAACGTTATTTTCTCAGTATTGCAAGTTAGTGGAACTCATTACTGAATCTATGAATCAAGCGTCTATAAATGTTAATTAACCGAAGTAGGTACCTAATTTAAATAGGCAATTCTTAGGTATCTATTATCTACTTGATTCTTTGTCTTACGAGGGGAAAGCTAATTAGGTTTTTGTATTTTTTAGAAGCCATATGGGCTTTTAACTCCATTATTGAAATAAGTTTAGTAACAACGTTACTTCATTTATGATTTATTTTGAGCTAGCGGCCGCCCGCGACTTCGTCCGCGTGGAAAAGTAACTTTTTACCCGCTTTTAACCCGTTACAACCCCCTTTTCGCAATAAAAAGTAGCCTATGTCCTTTCTCAGGGTCTAGATCATCTGTATACCAAATTTCATTTAAATCCGTTCAGTAGTTTTGGCGTGAAAGAGTAACAGACAGACAGACAGACAGAGTTACTTTTGCATTTATAATATTAGTATGGATTAACATGTCGACGACCCGTTTGAGCGCTGGTTGAGACATAAAGGTCGATTCCCGCACCAACAGAAATGGATGTTGATGAAACAGATAGTTGTTTTGGGTCTGGGTGTTTGTGGTTCCTTCGTTGTCGTGTTGAAAACCTTAATTTGGGACCAAGGTCCTGACAAGGATAGGAGGACTTGATGGTAAGCGATTGCCGCCGCCCATAGACACCTGTGACTCCAGTAGAGCTGTAGAGTCACAAGTGCACTGCTAAACTCTAAACCCCTTTCCTCTCAATTGGGCTTCCGTTGCCCCCACTTAGCCGATGATATACAGCACAGACGCTGCTTTACGCCGCTCAAGCCATAAATGCCGAAGCGTGGCTCTCCCACGGCTAGATTAGACGTAGGTTCTGTGCCTAAATCTTCTTCTCCCCGTGTCGATGGCATCAAGATATAAAATTTTACCAGCCCAATACTCCGCCACAACGACTGCGCTATCGGTAGGCTGCAGGAGTTCACCGTATGTGCAGCTGTCTGGGCAAAAAGGCATGCCAGGAGATGAGCTATGGTTTGTGGAGCGTACTCGCAAACATTGCTTGATGCGTCCGCAAATCCACATGTACTCAGGTTATCCCAGCGGCCGACCCGAGTAAGTCTAAATTATTTTGTGCGTCTACGGCGAGCCTAACCAAGACGCCGTTTCGGAATTTGCTCATGGGATTTACATGTGATTCATCATTCGGATGTAAACAATGTTTTTATTGTCAAATTCATAGTAGATCCGTGAGTGCACATTCCAACCTGAAGGCAGCGTAGCAACGGCACAAAAACAGCGGCTGTGTGCGTGTTAACTAACCGTCCTTGTATTTTGACCTTTGTATGTGTGAAGACGATTTTTCGTGTCAATGGTCTTTCTGTTCTGCTGTTTTTTTTAGGTGGCAAGCAGACGTATCACCTGATGGGAAGCGATTGCCACCGCTCATAGATACCTGCAATACCAGCAGTCACAAGTGCGCTGTCCAACCGTTAACCTCTTTCCCCCTAATTGGGCCTTCGGTACCCTCACTCACTCGACAAAACACAGAGCAAGCACTGCTTCGGTTTTCTGTGGGGCCGTCGTATTACTGCGGTCGAGCCGGCCCATTGATGCCGACGGTTAGCTCTTTCGCGTATTTGATTAGGAATCCTCAACATCATCATCTTATGGTGGTCCAATACTGCGCGTTTCTTGCATACTTACTATAAATAAAAACGTATGTGCAGATTCACTTACTTTAAATAAAAACGTAAGTGCAAATTCACTTACTTGTTACCCAATATACCAGTATTTTTTAGAATACTTACTTCAAAAAAAAAATGGGGAACTCCATCAGAAATCTATTATATTATTAAACCTACTTAAATTAAATGATACCTACTATTCTCCGTCCTGTGCTATTTTAAGCTATTTTTATTTTAATACCGAAATTTAAATACAAAAATATCCCAAATTCTTTTCTTTGCGAGCTCTGACGCACGTGTTTCCGAATTTATGTGCCGTGAATATAATTATATAGAATTTAATCCGTTTTAATAATATAATTCGGCTAAAACCAGTCGACTACGAACGTCAGAAAGGCGAAGACGGGATATTTGCATTCATTTAGAAGATGCATGAAATTACCCAAAAATTAAAATTCTAAACTTAACACGGAATCAGTTTTATCGCTCTTGTTTACGATGGTCTATAATTCGACTTTATTGTCACTTATCAGCAGGTGGTCGCGTCGCCGAGTGCTACCTGGTGATAAAATAGAGCCTTTACCCACAGCAACTGTCGAATAATCCTACTACTATTATAAAGGCGAAAGTTTGTATGGATGTATGGATGTTTGTTACTCTTTCACGTAAAAACTACTGAATGGATTTAAATGAAACTTTACCACAATATAGCTTATACATCAGAATAACACATAGGCTACAATTTATAACAATATATTGTGTGAATTGTCCAAAATATGACGGTAAGTGTCAATAATTAACTCCACGCGTACGAAGTCGCGGGCGGCCGCTAGTTGTCGAATAAATTTAATGGTGAGAGAGCCACGCTTAGGCATGATTGGGTTCGACCTGGTTACCACCTCACAGAAAAAACTTTGATCAATCTTCGGCTACTCACATCCAGCTCTAGCCAGCCCTCTTGCGCAGATCGTCACTCTGGCCTGAGGCCGTCCTACACTACGTTTACGTTAAGTGATCCGGTAGAGAACCAAAATTCATACATAGCTCATCGGATCAGTAAGCTGAAGTGGCGGTCGGCTGGCCATATCTACCGCAGAACTGACAACCGTTGGGGTAAACGAGTTCTGGAGTGGAGTAAACGTGGACCTGCAATAATTGCAAGCAAGAGATTGGCGACAAGCTGCACAATACCAAATGGCGACCAATACCGTCTTTACCATAAGGGCACACGGGGCCCGTGCCCAGGGCCTCCATTATCAAGGACCTACAATTTACCTCACATATTTATTCTCAAAAAAAAGTTATCGAATACATTACTTTTTTCACTTTCCAAAAGGGCCTCCAATTTTTGTGTGCCCAAGGGCCCCGGCCTAGTTTAAGACGGCCCTGATGGCGACATCTCATATCGGAGGCCAAGACTCATTTTGGGTCGCTGAACCATCGAAGTACCAACCAGACCAACTGAATCATGGTTACACGTTTAGAAACTATCAGAAATGCGCAATGTATCCTCACTGTATTTTCCCTCTTCCGAGGAATTTGCACACAGATTAGTTCGCTTATTTTATAACATTGTGTAATAAAGTTTTGAAATAAATAAAATGTTTAGAAAAGTTTAGAAGTAACCTACGACCTCTTCACATTCTTATTCATTGATCAACAGAGCTACCTATAACTATCGCTACCATCCACCAAACAATAGGATAATTTGAGTTGCGGGGCTTGATTTTTTTTTATGTGATAGGTAGCAGACGAGCAGGCGGATCACCTGATGGTAAGCAATTGCCGCCGCCCATGAACACATGCAACAAGTGCGCTGCTAACCTTTTATCCCCTTCCCCCCGATGGGCCTCCGGCACCCTCACTCACTCGGCGAAACGCAGCACAGGAGCTGCTTCACGCCGGTTTTCTGTGAGGCAGTGGTATCACTCCGGTCGAGCCGGCCCATTCACAATTCACAATTCGGCTTGATTTTATTCACAAGAGTTTTTGATGATTTTAGAAACTGGAGGGACTTAACCTTATTTCGGGTATTTTAAATTACCAAACCATATTTTAGATACCATTTTCCCAAGCCACTTTGAACTAAAGATTTTCCTTTATTAACACCATATTTAGGGGCGTTTCATCTTGTTTTATGATTCACTGAATGTAAATCTACACAATTTACATATTCAAATACAGTTGGAGATTACTTTAAAACAAAAGCTGAATCATAAGTCTAGCAAGAAATCAAGATTATGCCTTGCCTATTAAGGGGAGTAGGAATCATGGCAAAACGCCCATAAGATACTGGCAAAGGTCCTAGTTGAGCTAACAACAGTATGGTAAACGCGTTATAGCGTAGACCTCATCGTCACTGTCCATCGGGTGAGATTACAGGCGGCCTTGCTTCTTTATAAGATACTAGCGGCCGCCCGCGACTTCATCAGCGTGGAAAAGTAACTTTTTATCCTCCTTTTAACCCGCAACTTAAACGCCACTTTTCGCAACAAGTAACCTATGTTCTTTCTCAGGGTCTAGATCATCTGTTTACCAAATTTCATTTAAATCCGTTCAGTAGTTTTGGCGTGAAAGAGTAACAGACAGGCATTTATAATATTAGTTAGGACTAGTGACCCGCCTTCCCTTCGTTTCGGAACATTAGTTCCATTCCGTAGCAATAGATGGCGCTAGGCGACGAATGCATCGCGCTAGTATTTTGTTTTTTAGATTCGTATGTAATTTCTATATAATTTACCTTTTTATAAATAGTAGAGACAAGCCCTTTTGGCCGCTCGTTCCTCTCCCATTCTTTCTACGCGTCCGAGCCAACCTCCTGGTTGAACCTGGGCCTACTACGGGTCAGATGGCATCTCTTCCCAGAATTTTAAGATTTTTTGCTGGTCACTGTCACTACAAAACGAACAAATATTGATAAAGTTAGGACGGTTACCAGCAAAAAATTTTTAATTTTGGGATGAGTTGCCCCAAGCGTCTCCAACACCCACGCACAGTCTTGCTGTTCTTAATGTTTACTATGCCCTGTAGGAATACAAAGCAGCGCACGTACTTGTTAGATTGCCTAACCATTGTAGGTTCTAAATAAAGCCTCAGAAGCTTTGACAAAGACGGTTTAGTTAAGCTATTTAGATCTATGTTAGCTCAGTATATAAAATGTGCACCTTCTTAACGGGATAGGGTTTGAAACCGTCATATTCGGTTCATTTCTGAATTATTATCAATGGCTAAGTAGTGAGTTGAGACATTGCGAGGGAAATACGTTTCTGATAGTTCCTAAACCAGAGAACTATGATTCAGTAGGTCTGGTTTCGCAGTCAAAGGGTTACAAAGGTAGATTTTCTTAAGACACTCACATTACTGTACTGCTATCCATCTAGTGGGATGATAAGTATGAACTGACAATCACATAAATTAAAACATAATAATACAAAATTATTATGCTGAGCTGGATGAGAGTGGCCGAAAATCGGGAGCGGTGGCGTGCATTGGGGCAGACCTATATCCAGCAGTGGACGAGCGTGGGTTGCTGATGTTGAATACAAAATTATTCTATTTTAACTGTAGGAGCGTAGCTTCAGCATGAATGAACCGGCTTGACTGGAGTGATACCACGGCAGCACAGAAGACCGGCGTGAAGCAGCGGCTGCGCTGTATTTCGTCGAGTGAGTGGAGGGTACTAGAGGCCCATTGGGGGAAAGGGGATTAAATGTTGGCAACGCACTTGTGACTCTACTGGTGTTGCAGGTCTCTGTGGGCGGTGGTAATAGCTTACCACGGGGATCCGTCTGCTCGTCGACCACCTATTACAAAAATTTGAAACGATTTTTTGTTTCTATAAACTAAAATCTGCGGGAACAATTTCACTAGTAAAAGTAGGTGACAAAAGTCAAGATGACCCAAACAATTTGTCTCCATCATTCATTTGTCTTTTGATCGAAATAATAAAATTCTCGTCCTTATTATAAATAATTGGCGTATTGTTCTACTTTTATCTTACGTTACATTACTCAATTATAAGTATAGCAGTGACAATCTTGCGCCGTCATAATTACATCAATTGCATAGCTGTAATCAATCATCTATAGAACACGAATACTAATGAGTACTTGGAAAAATGTTTTTACCGCCTTGAGTAAATTACTTACGTAATAAAAGTTGATAAGAAGATAGAAAAAAAAACATTTAAGTATTTGTTTCGCACACGCAGGACAAATAGCTTAGTAATACATAGTTAGTTTTCCTGCAAACTTTCGAAAATGCGAGCGTATTACCTTGTAAAAGATCAGTAGCTCACTTGTGATTCCTCAGGTGTTATGAGTGTCCATCATCATCATTCATCATCAGCCTATCTCAGTCCACTGCTGGACATAGGCCATACCCAATGTTCGCCATTTCACCCTGTTTTCGGCTAAAGACATCCACTCTATACCAACAGCCTTTCGCAGATCGTCACTCCATCTAGCCGGAGGCTGTCCTACACTACGCTTTCCGAGTCGCGGTCTCCACTCAAGAACTTTTCTACCCCAACCATATATATGAGTGTCCATGGGCCGTGGTAATCGCCTACCATCAGGTGATCTGTTTGCTCATCTGCTGCCCCCCCCCCCCCCCCCTGTATAATAAAAAAATAAAATAAAAATATTAATATCCTGAAAATATTAATTATACAGTATAGTTAACAACATTCCTTTAATTCCGTCTTCTACGAACTGTTCGGAACAACATTTGCTCTACGACTTCTGTATCTCCTTACGTAAAATCTTTGCATAACCTGATGCTGCTATTTAATGAATAACGGATCATGGCGTGCTATTTGACATTGTAAGATGCTCGCAGATGCAAGTATAACATTTGTTAAATGTTTATTTAAGAGATGTGTTCCATAATGCTCAGATCTTTCGGAACAATACATCATCATCAGCAACCCACACTCATCCACGGCTAGACATAGGTCTCCCCTAATGCACGCCACTGCTTCCGATTTTCGGCCACTCTCATTCAGACCACCAGCCAGCCTTTGAATGTCATCATCCCATCTTGTCGCAGGGCGTCCAACACTACGCTTACCGAGTCGCGGTCTCCACTCAAGGACTTTACGATACAATACATACACCAAATAGTTGAAAAGGCTTTAGCTGATTATGACGATGACAAAAATAAGTCTGTATAAACAATCATCATCATCATATTTTCAGCCATTGACGTCCACTGCTAGACATAGACCTCCTCTAATGTTCTACTGACGGATCGGTCCTGTGCCACCCGCATCCAAGGACCTTTCCACCCTAACGAAAGTCTGTCGCCGTCGCCCGCAACTCCAGAGTCACAAGACAAGTGCGCTACCAACCTTTAACTTCCTTACCCCAGATGGAGTGACGATCTGCGCAAGAGGGCTGGCTGGAGCTGGATGCGAGTAGCCGAAGATCGATCAAAGTGGCGAGCATTTGGAGAGGCCTATGTCCAGCAGTGGACTGCAACAGGCTGATGATGATGATGATGACCCCCGATTGGGCATCCGGTGCCATCAATTACTCACGCTGGTATTCTGTGAGGCCATGGTATCACTCCGGTTGAGCCTGACATTCATGCCGAAGCGCGGCTCCCACTTACTCACAATTTTCATTAACAATAATCGTAGAAGTTATTCGTCAAGAGTGACCTTCCTTACATAATTCGTTTATTTAAGAACATTTATTCGGCTTCGACAGGTATAAAACTGGTCAAATAGAAAATTAATCGCTTCTCCGGTCATAGGTCATCCACTTAATGTTTGAGGTGATGTTTATTCAAATTAGTTTTTACTTTTAAAAAAACACGGACAAGTGTAAGGTGTGTGCGTACCTTTTTTTTATGTGATAGGTAGCAGACAAGCAGGCGGATCACCTGATGGTATGTAAGCAGTTGCCGCCGCTCATGGACACTTGTAACACCAGTGGAGTTGCAAGTGCCTACCTACCTACCTACTACCTACCTAGTACCTACTTAATTTGCTAGTTAGAGTCAATAATCTAACGCAGTTATGTTTTTGATGGTATAACAACAATTTGTTATCCCATCAAAAACATAAATGTGAAAAGGTAGCCAAGTTAAAAAAAGTTTTGTTTGTAGAGTTTATCGTCAAAAAAATTATATCTAACTAGGTGCCAAGATTAACCAACGGTGACACCTACTTGGGCAATTCTCATTCACGAATTAGGTATATTAATGCAGTTGGATGACATTTTAAGATGTTTAAATAATAATTTGTATACTGTTTTACTGTAATTACTTGCGACCGCCCGCGAATTCGTACGCATGGAGTTAGTTATTGCCATATTTTGGACACAGTATATTTGTATCAACTAATATCTGAAATAAAGGGTATATTTGTAAACATTTACATCCCTTTAAACAAGTGTTCTACCGATTGTACAACATTTTTTATCTATGACTTTTTAAAAATATGTTGTTATTGTAACTATTCAATGTCAAATCTTTCTTGATTTGAGCTGTTCGTAAGAATGTATATCAAAAGAATAATCATACACAAAATTATGCAAGATGAAAGAAACATTCAATACGCAAAGATATTTCAATAATCCGGATCAAGCCAGCTCGTTAGTATTGGGAAAATACAAGAATTCTCAGTTATTCGATTTTTGAGATCGAAGAATTTAAGAACAGTGTTATAAACGAATAGGGGAAAATTTCTTTTTTTTAATTTTATTTTTGTGTACCTACGTTATTCCGTTAGATAAAGTAAAGTTAACCACATACCCAACTTACTACGCATAGCTTCAACCCGTACTCATGTCTTCTCCGCACTCTGGCGATGAGGGAGCGTCGCTGGGGTTTAGTCGGTATGCCTCCGGCCACTGCCGGAGGAGAGCTCGACATAACCCACCTGCCCCCCGGCAAGAAGGTATGCATTAGGCAAATTCCCAGCAACAACAAAAAAAAGGTATGCTCTGGTGTCTGTGGGCGTCGGAAATCACTTACTTAACCATAAGGTAATCCGTCGTCTACACTTCTACAACCTGTCATAAAAAAACAGTCGCCCGAAAATACTATAATCTGAACGTCTTTAAGGCAAGAGTGAACTGACATCTTCTAGGCAAACGCGTGTCATCCTAGACCTCATCGTCGCTTTCCATCAGGTGCGGTTGTGTTCAAGCGTTGGCCTATAGTTTAATAAAAAAAACTTAAAGCATATTAACTTTGAGAGCTACTCAAAAATATTGTTTTATTATCTCTGTTATTAAGTTGACTAAGATAATTTAAACAGCTGGTTAGAGACCTTACCTCTTACTACGAATACAATTAGTGGGTGTAGTACAAAAAACTAATATTAATTATTACTTAAATACCTTAATTATTATAACACAACTAATCCATATTATAATGAAAACACGGAAAAGGAAGAAGGAAATAAATAGTACTTAATTGAGATATTATGTTTTCATTTGCATTCGAATAACAACTTTGCTAAATCTTTTGACCCCATGTTAAACTCTACGTTTCCATTATTGTATCATAATTATAATTATATAATACATATATATATATATACATTTAATTAGGAGTGTTTTTATGTGATAGATGCCAGACGAGCAGATGGATCACCTGATGGCCGCCGCTCATAGATACCTGCAACACCAGTAGAGTCACAACTACACAATTGGACCTCCGGTACCCTCACTCACTTGACGAAACACAGCAAAAGCGCTGCTTTACGCCGGTCTTCTGTGATTTATTATCATAATCGATCGAAGCGCTCGATCGAAGATCGATCAATTGTTTCGGCAATGTCACAATCAAAGATCCTTATTTTAAAAGGTTAGCTTGTCTCATAATCATAACAATAAATGTTTTCCTTGTAGGAAACTTCGCCGCATTTTTAACCAATCACAAATATTTTAAATTCCCAAGTCAATTACATTAAACGAGATCATAACGAATTAATCTTTTCATTAATTACTAAAAAGATTAACTTAAATAAATATTCATTAAGATAATATTCATTAGGATAATCATTTGTAACAAATCTATAATGCAGAGAATGTCACCACATCCTCTTTGAATTCTTTGACGTAGAGGTTTAATCATTAGTAGGTATATAAATAATAAAGAAATATATAAATTGAGATAATATTACATACATTGTCCTGGTTCATCACATTAAAAATAGTTAGTATCAAAATAATCGAGCGTTCAAGCCTACCAAACATATCTTACTAAGCATAAATTTATTTTTAAGCGTTTCTACTATTCTCGAACTAACACTTAAAACCGTCTTGGTAACACTTGCTGAGTGGAAGCACATTGGGCACACCATAATATTTTATTCTTTTTTAAGCTTGTAAACTGTTTTTTTTTTTGTGTCAAATTGAAATAAATTATTTTCTTTCTTTTTTCTTTTTTTTATGTGACAGATAGCAGACAAGCAGGCAGATTCATCTGAACATCAGATGATCTGCCTGCTTTGTCGCACCTTGCTTACCAAAGCAATTGCCGCCGCTCATGGACCATCAGGTGATACGTCGCCTCGTCTGCCACCTATATCATAAGAAGTGAAGCAGAAGGTCACGACTTTCAGCACTAGGAATACAACGCAAGAAGAAGGAAGCTCTTCTTCCCACTGCACTCGGTCATTACCCCCGGATGGCAATCTACTAGGTTATCTGTTAACTTTAACGAGACAAATAACGTAACATATATCAAACGAATAGGATCTGTCAGAAAAACCCCGAGCACCGCCCAGTGCAAAACCCACTTTATCAACGAGAAAATCTAAAAAATGCACAAAAACAGACTGCAAAGAATGCCACTTACATCCTCCTCGGACTCCGCGTAAGCTGCGAGTAGTGATGCGATGCATATAGTTCTTGAGTACATTTGAGTGCAAAAAAATGTGATGAAGAAAATTCAAAGTATTTCTTTTTTTGTTTTTTTTTTAATGTGATAAGTAGCAAACGAGCAGGCGGATCACCTCATGATAAGGATAAAAGGTATAGATCATCAATACATTACCCTAACCATCATTTTTTTACTAATCCTTTTTTCTAAAATGAGACCATTTTTTTATTATTTTTTCATTATGCACAAAACATTAGACCATAATAACAACGATTTGAATAGAGCTGTACCCATTGGGGTATCGCGTGTGAAAAATCCACTAAATTGCGTACGTATCATTGGTTTTTAAGTGACATTTTGACATCTCACCTCAAAAATAACCAATCACTGTGTAGATGGACCTGAGTTCTAATAAACATTGTTATTTACTTACGTTACAGTACGCCATCTAGTGGATTTATTACACACGATAGCACCCATTTGGTAGAGATCTTGGTATACCAGTAGAAAGGAAGCCTCAAACATCGCCATAGATGTAGATTTTGCCTCTTTTTTCCCTCATGTCACAAAGCCATGATGATGTTGAGAGACAACACTTTATGGAGGTTCTCATATGCTCGAAGTTTTAATAAAGATTTATGTAAAACTACTTGATTGTTCAACGTCACCCCGTGACCCACTGGAAATAAATTTTAAATAACTAACACGTGACTTGAGTGACTCCATTTAACTTGAGTCTCACAACTCCAACGTGTTTTCCCAATAAATCGCGTCTAATTTTTATGAAAGCAATAAAACGGCTGAGTGGCGCCTGCCCCGATTATGTAAATCTCATAATGATACAGACGTCCGTTTTAGACTTTTTATAGATACTAGAGATGTGACATTATTTAACAATTCATTTGTTTTTATCGATGTTTTTATTTAATAGAATAATTGATGAAAAATGGTGATTTTTTTTTTCACAATATTTTTTTTATTTTACTAGTCCATATTTTCCTGATACATTTACAGCTCTTTACCACGTCTTTTATCAACCGTTCTCAAAACTTTTGAAAATACCTACGTTGAAAATTCTTTCGACTCCTCAATGAAATAAACAAGCCACGTGATGTAGTTTGCATGAAAAGTTTAAACTTTTATCGAAAAATAATATGATTGCTAACAAATGTTGTTCAAATAGTGTTTACCGATACACTCTGTAAACCAGAAATAATCATATTTTCAGATAAAGTAATTTCACTACGAAATATATAATTTATTTTCTTTATTTAAGTAACTATTTATTTAACAACTTAGCGAGGCTTAACTTCATCAGTAGTCAAATATTGGCTGATGGTGATGATAATAAATTCTGTAATCCATTCAATGAATATCTCAGTAAAATTGACACTTAAAAAATAATTAACATTCTTTGATTAAAAATAGTTCTTTAAAAAATATCGATATTTTTAACAACTGATTATTTCTCAACATTTCTAACAAATACCTAGTCATTGGTTGATAATACTTGGCCCATTTATAGATTTGGGAGATCCTCCTCAAATACGTCAATGCTAATGAACGAATAAATTCTCGGCGAAAGCACATTGTTGGAATGCGTAGTTATTATTCCTAAGGCAATTTTATGCTTTTTCAGTTTGGAATTCTTTAATTAGTACTTTTTTATTAGCCGGTTGTTGCTGTCGTTTGTATATGAAGTTTTAATAATTCTTATTCCTATCCTATACTTATTCTCGTTTTACCTTCGTTTTATTTGTGTTTTTATTTCAATGCTTTCTTTGCTTTTTAGATTCTATTGATCCGGTGGCGAACAAACTAAGTAGGTACCAATTGAGTCTGTCGTCTCACCCTGAAGGCCTGCAGAGATGTCGTTTCACGCCCCGCCTAAAACACCCAGGATTTTAAGGAGGAAACACATGAACTGGAAGGGCATTCCATGACTTGATGGCTCGGGCCAGGAATGATATTGAAAAGTTCATTAACCTAGATGTTAGCAGTACAGTGTGTCTCCCTCACACGTTTTCTGCATACTGTCTCTGTCATTTGTGCCGAACCCTACTGAGATCTCTGAACACAGTCGTTTACTACGCGATTTAGGGAACCAGAGCGTTACGTGTCTAATTACCGCACGCATAGACAGTAACTAAACCTTGTCATTTAAGTGAAATGTTAACCTTTATTTTGATAGACGTAAAAACTATCCATAATTAAGATAATGAGCATTTAGGGTAAATGACGTCTCTGAGTGCGCCAGTAATTGTTCTTTAAATTGATAGTCATTTTACGATTTATCCGAGACGTCATGCCCTCACGGTGTTTTTGCGAAGGTAGTGATAAGCGCAACACATTAAAAACAAAATCCAACCTCTGACCCTATAGGTGCGGTTTCGGATTAGCGTTTCATTAGCATATCGCTTCCTGCATTGCAAATCGGACTTATTCTTCGGTGCAGAAAGTCCGATCTCCTATATTAAACATATTGCAAATCGGACTTTATTCTTTGGGAGCAGTTTATTTTTTTGAAGCGCGTGTAGGCAAATTTTAGCAATAAGAGAGTTGTCGCGCTTCTAAGCTTGTATAAGCGTGAAATATAAACAAAAAACGTTGCCATGGAAACGTCATGACAATGGGGGCTATCGCGTGGGAAAAATCTAGATGGCGTAGTGTAGAACTGAGGTTCGAGCAAAAGTATGTTTCGAAATTTTCGAACATAGTTTGGGTTTGTGATCACTAATCCGCATTAGACAAGCGTGGTGATTAATCCTAATCTCATCATTAGTACCTAGTGATGACTTGAACTCTATGATGGAGGCCTTTGCCCTGCAATACGACAATATAATATAGACTGATACTTTACTTTTTTTACATTATGAGCGATGGTAGCGTGGCTTTCGAGCACTTTCTCAACGGCAGGGAACTTCATCAAAAAAATTTTATTTGAAAATCTACCATATTAGTTCACTCGATTTTGAAATTTGCTAAGCTAGAAATATAGTTCAAAATCGATCAACCAAATATTAGTCTGTTGAGTTGCATACATAGGTTTGGACGTTCTATTTAATTATGAATGTGATGACTTCCATTAGCATATTCGATTGATAACGTCATAGTAATAATGTGTAGACCATTAGGAAACAGGTTTACATGTCATGTGAGTAAACGAGGTAGAAAAGATGATTATGTACGTATTAGTATTATACGATTAACGTATTCCTCCTGTGGGGTCGTAGTTCAAATTCGAGTAGGTAAGCAGTAAGCACCTCTGGATTTATTTAATCTTTGAGGTATGTAGTGGTAACTAAAGAATTTAATAGTACTTACATATTCTATTATCTTCTACCGTTAAACAGCTGCCCATACTTTGTATGAAAAGTGGATTTTTTTTAGCAATAATCAAAAGTCATAGAAAAAATTTTGGACATAGTGATTGGTATAAGAAGTGTGAAAGGTACAGACAGCCACACATCAGGTTACCACAATCTGTCAAATTTCCTCAATTGATTTAGAACCAAACGCGTTTGACATAAAAGTGAGAATGGAATGAGGAAATCTGACAGTTTTGTGTACTTTGATGTGTGGCTGTACGTACATATCAATGTTCACAGATAAACCCTGTATCTATCATGTATTTGTACTAAGTCCTGCTAAATAGAAAATTAATAAATAGTACAGAAAACTGATAGTTTTTGTTTACCCTACTGCCGAAGAAAGAAGAGGGAAAGTCTTAATGGATTTTGACATACGAGGGACACCTCGCCACAAAGACATCAAATGGCCATATTTTGACTTGTCGTAATTTTGTGAGTGACACTGGGTGTGTCAAATTAAAAAAAAAAACAAAATGGCAGCCTCATGACACCACCGCCTGAACGGCTCGATGGATTTTAGCTTCCTTTGAAGTCGTTAAATAACACCGGGTATTAAACAAAAGAAACGATGAAATAGAAAAAAGAGTGCCAATTATTAAATTTCCTTTTGTTTTGTTTGTAATTGAAATCATGTTTTATCTTTTACGGATATAATAGCGATTATAAATAGATTAGCGTATTTTTCCGCGCGTATAAAATTGTTTCAGTATACGAGCTTATACGCGCGTTAAAACCGTGCTTCTAAAAACCAGATCGCATATACGTTCGTAAACTATAATAAATAGTACTTACTATTGTCGTAATTATACGCAATTACGCAGTAAACAGTGAGCTTACGCCATTGTTTTATCTTTATGCAAATTCGTTATGGATGTTCATCACAGATTACCTTGAAATACTTGTCCTGGTAATCTCAGGTAATTCCATAATAAATGAATAATAATAAACTTGCAATTCCGTCTACTTACATTGTATTTCGACTCTTTATCAATTGGTTTTAGTCACGCTAAAGTACCTACAATACTTCCGCTGGATTTCTGCTTCCCTAGTACCAAAATGCCAACCAGCAAGCGCCCTGTGGGGACCAAGGTATCGCTGGACAGACCAGGGTAGCGATTCTCGTGCTCTCGACATCAAAGTCGAATTAGAAATTTGTATGGACGAATGTACTTTTAAAATCTCTAAATTCGACTTCAATGTCGAATACACGAGAATTGCCCCCCAGGTCGAAAAAGATGTTTCCCACCTACAATGGCCGACTGGCGACAGGTGGCCAAACGCAGACCGGAATTGGCGAAGTCTAGTGTTAGAGACCAAGATCCACTTCCCGTTGCTGAGCCAGCGTAGTAAATACCTAAGTGCTAATAGAACCTCGACCACCGTAGACTTGTGGTTTGGGGAGTGTGCAAAGATACTACATGCCTTACCAAGCTGTTTCAACCCTGCATTTCAATTATTCGATTTTTCATATCTATAGTAATTGAAATAATATCCATAACCCACCAAGAACACAAAATTGATCGAAGATATTTTATTTATATTCCTAAATTGATATATTTTAGGAAACCTCTTTCTTACCCGACTACGGCAAAGCAAAAGGAGGGTTATGATTTTGACAGGCTATGTATGTATGTATGTATGTCACACCACGTAAGTCACACGTTCATATACCTACCTACCGTAGCACTTTGACAACGTGTGACTGCGGATTTCCAAACATGAAAATTTATCTCTACATAGTGAATCCATACTCCATACTAATACTAATATTATAAATGCGAAAGTAACTCTGTCTGTCTGTCTGTCTGTCTGTCTGTCTGTCTGTCTGTCTGTCTGTTACTCTTTCACGCCAAAACTACTCAACGGATTTAAATGAAATTTGGTATACAGATAATCTAGACCCTGAGAAAGAACATAGGCTACTTTTTATTGCGAAAAGGGGGTTGTAAGGGGTTGAAAGGGGGGTAAAAAGTTACTTTTCCACGCGGACGAAGTCGCGGGCGGCCGCTTATTGCATAATTCAGAATAGTATTGTATGACATTTTTTTTTTTTATATATAAGATGGGATTGCACTTGACCTCATCTCACCTGATGGAGAGTGACAATGAGGTCTAAGATGTAGCGTGCTTTCCCAGAAGAAGCCTATTCACTCTCGACTTAAAGACACCCAAATTGTAGCTCTCTGGAAACACAGAAGCCGGCAAGTTGTTCCATTCCTTATTATTCTAAATTGACAACGAAGGCTTGTTTTATACTTTTTGAGCGTCGTTTTTTGTCGTAGTTGGGTTTTAGTTTTCTTACTTTTTTTTTAAAAGGAATATTTATGCTTTCATGAACCAAATTAACAACAAAAAATACATGTATCAATTCTTTATTAACAAGTATAAAAATATAATAAAACAAATGCGTATATTCGAAGTTTAGCCATACTTTTCCTTCAAACCCGCCTCAATATCTTACCAGAAGCATTCTTTGGAATGCTATCAAGAAAAATGACCTGATCTATTCTTTTATAAGGTGCCACTCTTTCTCCAACAAACTGTATTACATCTTCACTAGTGACTTTCGTTTTATCATTAGATACGATGAATGCCAAAGGCCGCTCCCCAGTTTTAGGATCAGGGATACCAATAACAGCGGCGTCGTGAACCCCTGGGTGATCTTTCAGTACATTTTCTAACTCAGCTGGAGGCACTTGGTATCCTTTAACCTGAGAAAAATGGTACATACTCACTAATATTTCTTTCTATCGAGCTACACTTTTTCCCTCTTATGCCTGGGTATATAAGGTTCAAAATGAGATGGTAACTATTGTTATTGAGGGACGACTGCTGATATATACCCAAAACTGGAATTCGAGACCAAAAAATCTACTACAATGTTGCTAATGCAACTAAAAACACTCGCTGATGTAATTTATTTATTGATAATTTGATTCTATAATTTAAAAAAATAATTTTATTTACTTTTTTCACGTAAATATAAGACACTTTAATAAAAACTTAACCATCCGTAATTTTAGTTTTCAAAGATGGTATTGCGCTTGTAACACTTCAGGTGTTAATAACAATTGGTGTCTACCCATAACATTTTAACAATGTATGGAAACTTGACATTTTAGTCTGCATAATAAGAAAAATAATGCCAAAAAGGTTGGCGAAACCTAAAAACGTCACTTGAGAATGACATAAGTGACTTTAACAGATTTGACAGTGACGTATCTGTCGTAGATTTTTTGGTCTCGAATTACAGTTTAGAGTACTTAGTTGGTGGTCAGTAAAATAAGTAAATTGTTATAATATCCTGTAAAGCTGTTTTATCATGTTGTTGTCTGTTTTATGAATGTTGTGATGTTACATTTCCATTATTATGCTGGGCTTTTAATCCAGCATTTACATCATCCATGAATTTTTCTTGATTCGTCCGTAAAAAATAAAAAGTAAATCAGTTTTTCAGCTCCATAGAACATTGCATGGGACAAGAACATTAATTAACTTTTTGTTTTTTTGGGTAAAGAAGTTTCCATGGCTAATAAATTTCATTATAAGCCTGATGTGCAGACGAGCGAGAGATATAGAAGCCATGTTACGTGAAAAATGTTGCAATTAAATGTTGTTTACTTTTCAATACACGAATATACAAAGCCGTGATATGAGCACGTTAATATGAAATCTAGGCAGATCTGAGATTTTTTGACGCCGAGAGCATTTAAATATTTTGATTCTTAAATAACATTGTTACGTCGTTTCACATAAATAGATTTTTAAGTGACTGTACAATTGCACTAATCCAATCTCAACGCCATCAATCTGGTTGCTGTTTTAAAATAGACCAGTTTAAAATAAATCCGCGCTGGCTCCAACGGAATAACTGTTTTTGTGGACTAAATTTATCTGAGTCTTTATTTCATTCAATTATAGAAGTGTTTATTATTTTGGACACAACTCGATACAAACATACACTAAGGGGCTATAACGACGAACTCGTTGGGACTCTAACCCTAACCAAAACCCCTGGGGTGTCCATCTCAGTGCAATCGCGGTCGGATACCTCACAGCCGGGACTGGACATTTAAGCCAAAACGTGGCTCTCCTTTATCATACATTTGCTTTAATCCATACTAATATTATAAATGTGAAAGTAACTCTGTCTGTCTGTCTGTCTGTCTGTCTGTCTGTCTGTCTGTCTGCTACTCTTTCACGCCAAAACTACTCAACGGATTTAAATGAAATTTGGTATACAGATAATCTAGACCCTGAGAAAGGACATAGGCTACTTTTTATTGCGAAAAGGGGGTTGTAAGGGGTTGAAAGGGGGGTAAAAAATTACTTTTCCACGCGGACGGAAGTCGCGGGCGGCCGCTAGTTTTATATAAATATAATAGTTTTGTTACCATACACACCTTTATTAACTCCTTAAGTCTATCGGTAATGTAAACATGCCCATTTTCATCAATGTTTGCGATATCACCGCTTCTATACCAGCCGTCATCCAAAAATACTTCTTTGTTGGCTTCTTCGTTATTTCTGTAACCTTTCATAATGTTTGGTCCTTTTACGACTAGCTCGCCAGACTGTAGGTGTAATGAAATGAGTAAACAATTAAATTCTTCTTCACTTACATCATCTGTACAACTTTTGTACGCGTCACTTGAGATGACGACACCAAAATTGGTACCTATTTTAGTATTTACAATATTAGTTAACGATGAATACCTGAATTTCGGTGTAAAGTTACATTCATACAGGGTGTAACGGTGAAAATGTAAATCCGTTTAACCACGTGTTCTACCAACCATTTTGAATAATATTTGTTCAACGACATTTTCGAGTCCCCATACAAAACCAAAAAAGTCACGTGACTGACTTTGGTGCGAATTTCTAAAATACTAAAAAAGAATGTTGTTTGATAAGTTGCTGATTAAATTTCAGGTTTTTTGTAATAGGTTAGGTGGCAGATGAGCAAATGGATCACCTTATGGTAAGCGATTGCCACCGCTTATAGACACATGCAACACCAGTAGAGTTACAAGTGTGGCCCTCCATTCTTAAGCGCCTCAGGGTGTCTGTATCCGTGGTATCGTTTGACCCGGCTCGGCTCATTTAAACCGAAGCGTGGCTTAGTTAAAAAAAATATGTGTGTACTATTGACACTTACTTCTCCAGGCCCGAGATTGTTCATGTTTCCATCTATGATTCGAAGCTGCAAGTTCGGAAGAGCAAACCCCACTGAAACGTAATTTTTACTTCCAGCCTCGTTGACTGTTACCAGTGGAGCTGCTTCTGTAAAACCGTAGCCTTGGATAAAGTTCAAATCACGCTGAAAGAATATAATTTGTCATCTTTAGATAGTTATATAAAGCATTTATTCGCATCAAAAAACATACCATACAGAGCACAGCCACATACACTGCTGAGTATAGGCCCCCATTCCCTTTCGCCAATGTACCCGATCCTGAGCGGCTCGGATCCATTTAGTCCACGATCAATCGTGACACGGGACGAACTGGACTTTGTCTGCCGTTTCTAGGACACCGTTTGGCCATAACCTTGCTCCACGTACCATCACCGCGCCTAGCTGAATGTCCTGCCATATTCCATCACTCTCAATCCGATGTTCTGGACTTATTATACGATAAAGGGCTTTTATTCGTGGTACCTATTATGAAGGTTTCAGGATTAAAACGACTTAAAATTAACGGTGTAGATTTTTTTTTAATTTTACCTCCGATTTCGATAAGAGTTTCTCAATATCCGCTGGAGGTAAAGGTGCAGCCCCAGATGTTATGGTGTGAACGCTATCAAAATGCTTTGAAGTCACTTGTGGGCTCGAACCAAGGAAAAGCACTACAACAATACTTAGAATTAGTACGTACAGCCACACATTAAAGTATACAAAACTGTCAAATTTCTTCAATCGACTCTCCTCTAACTGTCACATTAGGTTGAATGTTTGACAGGTTATAAGTAACCTGATGTATACATAGGATTGTACTAGTTGTTCGGAGGCCCCTCAGCGATACCAAAAATGGCTATGCAACAGCAACTGAACTATCATCATCGACAAAATCTTTAAAATGATTTAACATAAATAATGTTTTTTTTTAATTAACCCTTAACCACCTACGTGGGGTCTCAGAGACCGCAACTGTTTTTCAAATTCAAATATTTCCGCGTGTGAGTGGCGTACGTCAAAGCGCGTTCATGTACCTTTTCTACACACCACTGAGTGTCATGCTTGCGCTCGGCGAGTGTGTACGTCCGCGCGTCTTGCCAGGGTAAGTAAAAAAAATTTGCCAGCGGTCTCCGTGACCGTGCGGTCACGGAGACCGCGTGGGTGGTTGCGTGACTTTTTTTTATAGTTATTTATTATTTTTGTATGAAAGTCAAATGAGTAAAAATTACAAAAATATTATAAGATGGTTTCAGCAAGAAATCTCGGACGAAGATTACCCTTTCTGACCTATATTTCATGTGCAAAGTACCTATTTGGTTGGAGTAGTCTCCAAAAATGTGTTGTCACTGTACCGAAAAGATGTGAAGGTTGAGGTATTGCAATTTTGTTTATATTTTTATTTTTTGCCTAGTTTTTTTATTTGATTTTATTTTTAGTTTATTCAAATTATTAGAAATAAGAAAAAAGAGTGAAAAAATTAAGTATTTTAGAACAAAGATCTCTTATTCGTAATATAGTTATTTTTGGTGCTTTAATCCTTATTTTAAAGATAATATGCCATTATTATGAAACTTTTATATCACTTTTGAAAATTTGTGACACTTAAATGAAGCAATTAAGTATAGACATGCATTTAATTTACCCGAACTATAATTTCTTAAAATAGATCCCAAAATAATCGCAAAAATTTATTAGCGGTCTCTGTGACCGCACGTAGGTGGTTAAAGGACAAAAATAGGTGCTAGGTGGTTAAGGGTTAAATCATTTAAGGACAACCAAGATGACCTCATTCCGCCTGATGATAAACGGCCGTGAGGTCCAAATTTAAGATTGACAAAAGAACAAAAGAAGTGAATATTGAGTCTGTCATCCTCACCCTGAAGGCCTGCTGAGATTCCCTTATCACGCCGCGCCTTAAACCCAAGATTGTATGAAGAGTGTTTTATCTATACTTACTCACCCATTGGAGGAGCTAAGTACATGAGATTGGTGCGATAATGGATCATTGCGTTTAAAAATGTATCAGGTTGAAATTTTGGTAATGAAATTAATTTAAGTCCAGCAGCCAACTTATGCAACATTATTATTGAGAGTCCATACGAATGGAACATCGGTAGTATACCCAATACGGAGTCTTGATGTGATTCTGGAAATATGTAGAGGAAAATTATTTGATAAAAAAAAAACAAAATTTGCAATTGGAAATTTCATTACGTAGTATGTTAATGTAATGTTTACTGTAATTTGTTTCTTTGTTTTTTGCTTTTGTGGCCAATAAACATTATCTATCTATCTATCTATTACATGGACTGGCCGGATGGTATTTGGTAGTGACTCTGCATCATACACCAAAGGTTGTTGGGTCGATCCCCACCCTGGACAAACATTTATGTGATGAATACTTATGTTTGTTCAGAGTCTACGTGTAATATTTTTATGAATGTAATTATTATATTTGTGTTTCCTCTGTTGTCTGATATCTGTTACATAGATAAGTGCTTAAATTACTAAGTACGGAGTCAGGTCAATGTATGATTCTACTTCATTTATATTCCTTATTACTTCAAATACAATAAATTTTTGTTGCGTTTAACATACTCGTAGTAACAATTTATAAAATACTGTTACTTTGAATATACTTAATCTTTACCTGTCGTTAAATTATACTGCCTAAGTTCCGAGTTCTGTTGTTCACAATTTGATACGAAATTTCGGTTGGTCAACTCAGCACCTTTGGGTAGTCCTGTAGTACCACTAGAGTATGGCATGAACGCCAAATCTTCGGGTTTGCGATTAACATCTTTCAAAACATTAAGATCTGCGTATTTATCTTCTACTAACTCTTTGTAGGATATTGTCCCTTCTGGTGCTGTTTTATCAACATCTATAGCGATGATTGGTAATGTTTTTTTACTTAATTTCAGGGCTCCTTTAACAACAGGAACCAAATCTGCATGTGCTATGATAACCTTGACATCGGACATATCAATCTGTCTTTGGACCTCATCTGTAATAAAGTAAAGTAAACGTAAAGTATCAGCCTATTACAAGTCATCGGTACCATGATGGGATTCTTGCCTAATGCGAATTGGTGATCACAAATCCGAGATATTAAAAAAATTTCTAACATACTTTTGCTCGACCCGGGAATCGAGTCGTCCGTAATATAACAAAGATATAATTTTTCAGATAAAATTACATAATATATTATGAAGCTAGTCGGTTTTTATTTGTGGCAAATTGTATCCGTGTAGGTAGGTACTCATTTTTTAGTCATCATGATCGTTTCAACCAATAGACGTCCACAGCTGGGCATAGACCCTCAGCGATACCATATAGGCTATGGAAATACGTAGCTTCATATGAATGCACACCCAAAACCAAGATAATTTTGAAAAGAACATCTGACCAAGACCAATCTGAACACAAAAAATATAAAACAAGTTACATGCAGTGTAAATAGGGTTCAAAGTCGTCACTACTCCTCCAGCTGTCAGGGTCCCGTACGTTATGATAGGGTACTCCGGGCTGTTTGGGGACATGATCCCTATGACGTCACCATTGTCAATTTTGAACTTTTTCCTCAAGTTGGCAGCAAGTTTTTGGCAAAGTTGGTACATTTGCTCGTATGTATACTCTCTGTTTGTTACTCCACATACCTGGAAATGTAATTTTTTTTTTAATTTTTTTTTATATGATAGGTAGCAGACGAGCAGGCGGATCACCTGATGGTAAGCAATTGCCGCCGCTCATGGACACTTGCAACACCAGTGGAGTTACAAGTGCGCTGCCAACCATTAAAATGGTTAATAAAAGGTAAATACTTTTATTTATAACCAATGGTTAAGTATAAAGATAAGTATTTTTTTCTTCTGGCAACTTTTCTAAACTCTGTAACTACAACCGGTAAATTTTATAGTAAACAAACATAATGCACTACTTAAAAACTAGTCATAATAAGCGAGATGTAACTACATGTCAGTTATTATAACCGGCTTTGTAATGAGCGTGGTATATGTATCTAACGGAGCTCTCATTTTTTTAAACTAATGAGTACTATAAGTTGGTACACTAAGTATAACAAGTGGCAGTGGCGCCATCAATTTTATTTCATGATTTTATTAACGCATTACCTATATAATATGTGAACCAATCTTTACCGACTTGCGATTGGTCAATAGAGGCGGAGTCATAATAACCGGATTCTACTGTAGGTAGGTACCTTAAAAAATTAATAAAATTGGTATTGGTATTTGAAAATAGAACAAAATTGTTAAAAACACCTTGTTGGTCTTACTCTATTATGGTTAATTTAACGTAAAAGTGAATCGGCTTACCACAGCTGTTTTTGTCGGCCACCTATCCAAGCCCCGCCAAATGTAGTCGACCACAGTCAAATCCGGTATTTCTACATCTTTATACGGTGAAACGACCACGTTCCCACTAGTCCAGACGTGTTTCCTTCTCGATTTGATGCTTGAAATTACTTTTAAGTTATTAAAAATATGTGAACGCGCGAACGACGACATCGCGCTTATCAAGAACACAACAAACTAAATCATAGGGACAAAGCAAACGAGTACCAGATAACACAACTTTTATTTACTTTTTACAAACGATTCTCAGCTCAATGGAATGTTATATAAAGTTCAACATATAGACTTCTACCGCTACAAAACGCGCTGTTGACTGTACATGAAAGTGGACTTCGAACGAAATCTAAATTCCATTTAACTTGTTTTAACTGAAACTAATTTAATGAATAGGTAAGTATTACCTAATAGAATAATGAACTATTTCACAGAATAGTCGGCTGATTCTTTTTATCTTATCGACTTCATAATTCAGACAAGAATAAACGTGGCTAAGTATATATAGTTGTTATAAGAGTATGTAGGATACAGGATGTCCAAAGACTATTTAATTAGGACTATATTAGTATGACCGATACTTGTGTTTGTTCAGTGGCTAATTGTAAATTATCTAATAAACTGTGCGAGAGCCCCGCTTCGGCATGATTGCGCCGGCTCGACCGGAGTGATATCACGGCCTCATAGAGGACCGGCGCAGATAGCAGCGCCTGCGCTATGTTTCGTCGAGTGAGTGAGGGTACCGGAGGCCTAATTGGGGGAAAGGGGGTTAAAGGTTGGCAGTACACTTGTGATTTTACTGGTGTTGCAGGTATCTATGGGCGGTGGCGATCGTTTACCATCAGTTGATCCGTCTGCTTGTCTGCCATCTATCACATAAAAAAGTAATGTTCTGTATGTTTCGTTTCTTGTGCTAAGAACCAATGTATTTTTTTTTTATTCTGTATTGCGTGGTGATTAAGCCTAATCCCATCATGTAGCGATGACTTGATTTCTATGATGGCGGCCTTTGCCCTGCAGTAGGACAGTACCTATTAGGCTAATACTTTACTGTTACTACTTAATCAATTAAGCAGATTTAATGAAAATGCGAAAACCTTAAATACTGACATATTTTAATTTTCCGGTATTGCACGAACAAATGTAATATCTAAAATAACAATGATATACATAATAACGAAGATATAATTATAGTTCTTGCAATTTAGGAATGCAGAATCAACGACTTGCGTATTCAAAGCCCATAAAATGGAACCGCCTTCAAAATTGACAAGAACTAGACTTATTTTTTTTTTTTATATAAAATTATACCTTCTATCTATACGGAAACAAATATTTTTTGCGACTAGATTAACAATAACACATCTTACTACATACAATATGATTTGGGGGCATTTTCATTGGTCGTTAGCATCCGTGTCTGGGTGTGGGAAAATATGCAACCTGCCGGGCTAAGATGCGCACCGCGACAAAATTTTGTCGACTCTCGTTCGCGAGAGCGTATCTTTCTATCCCGCTCCTCGCCCTGTCAGGTGAGCGAGAAGCAACTAGCGCTGACGCAATACGAGTGTCGACAAAATTATCTCGTGGTGCGCATCTTAGCCCGGCAGGCACGTACTGATACGCCCGAAGGAACGGGAAGCGGGGCGATATGACATATAATGACAGACTTATAGACCAACGAAAATGCCTCTTTAGCTTAATACATTCTATCATTAGGTTTATGTTCTATACGCCCTTAAATTTCAAATGATAGATTTTAAATTCGTAATGAGTACATACAATATTTTGTTTTTAATATTCTAGTTGGTGGACGGTAGGTATTTCACGTGAGTTATCAGCAATATTTATGAGGAATATTCATAGAAATAAAATATTTCATTGTATTACGATAATTACTAAGCTGCACATATTATTTTAATTCTTGCTTGAGCTGTCAAAGTACATACATAATTAACCTACCTTTGACTATAGACTATATTCATCTTTATTTTTCTTAAAAAATATTTTGTATATTTTTTCAATCATCTGCTTTTGTGCACAGGTACTGACAGCCACACATCAGGTTACTACAATCTGTCAAATTTCTTCAATCGAACCTCACCTTTATGTCAAACGCGTTTGGTTCAGTATCAACTGAGGAAATTTTACAGATTGTAGTAACCTGATATGAGGCTGTCTGTACACAAGACTTAAAAAGTAACTATAAAATGTAGTAAATTCGTCATAAAAATGCATTATTATGCTTAAATTTTTCAAAACCAACCAATCTATGAAACATCAGTTAAACACTTGATAGGACAGGGTCTCTGAACATTTACATCCCTTTAATAGGTCTTTTAACAACCATCCCGATAAGAGTAACATAGTCGTAGCAGAAAGACTTTAGAAAATTCGACTCCCCATACAAAATAAACAAGCACGTGATTGACATTGTATGAAAAGTAGATTTTTCTAAATACGAATTTCCAAAAGTTGTAGAGGAAAATGTTGTTCAGAATGATGTACAAAGCGTGGTTAAAGGGATATTAATATGTATAAGATACACCCTGTATAATAGAACAGTAAGTATTTTACAAAAAACTAGTTTTAAAATTTCATTAATTTGGTCCCAAATACCCTATCATCAGTCATTGCATAAATGCCCCTTTACAAACAATAAACGAACATACAAATATTTAAGCCACAATATTTCATAAAACTTCTTAAAAATATAACATCTTAAAACTTACTGTAATAACTTTAACGAACTCTTATGAGTATTTAGCCTTTAGGTCTTTTCTAAGGATCTTCCCTGCCGAACTTTTAGGAATAGCATCAATGAATACAACTTCTTCGATTCTCTTGAACGGTGCCACTTTCTCTTTCACATATTCACTGATCTCTTTGGCATCGACCTTCTGTCCTTTTTTAACTACGATAAAGGCCTTTGGTGCTTCTCCTTTTGTGGGATGTGGAACTCCAATGACAGCTGCGTCGCTGACAGCTGGGTGATCTCGTAAGATTCCTTCTAACTCTGCAGGTGGTACTTGGAATCCTTTTACCTAAAATTAATATTCGGAAGTTTAAATTATTATTCATACTGCAATATATCTAGACGACCGGAATGGGGTTATCGCGTGTAAAAAAATCCATTAGATGGTACTGTAGAACTGAGGTCCGATATGGATAGTAAGCAATATCTGCCCATAGATGCCTGCAACACCAGTAAAGTTACAAGTGCGCTGCCAACGTTCAACCCTCCGATACTCTCACTCACTCAACAAAACAGCGCAGGCGCTGCTTTACGCCGGTCTTCTGCGAGGCCGTGTTATAGCTCCAGTCGACCTGGCTCATTCATGCCGAAGCGTGGCTCTTCCACGATCTCTTGCGTTAGCGTTTGCCATGATCTCATGTACTATCTGAGCCATGGAGTTAGTAAGTATTTTAGGACTCACCTTAATCAGTTCCTTCAACCTATCAGTGATAGCCACCATGCCCTGCTCATCAGCTACCGCCATATCTCCAGTTCTGAACCAGCCGTCTGCAGTGAACACTTCACTGTTTGCCTTCGGGTTGTCCCGGTATCCACGCATCACTTGGGGTCCTCTCACTAAAAGTTCTCCGGTCTATAAAATACATAAGAAGTATTAATAGAAACAAGTATCCTATTTGAGAAATACCTATTGATGAAAGTAAAAATCTTAATAGATAATAACAGCTTAATAAGAACCTTATCTATCATAAGACATAAGACCGAAAACTAATGAAATTTTTCGTTGAGTTATAGCCTATTAAGGCTTTTTTTTATGAGATAGGGGGCAGACGAACAGACGGATCACCTGATGGTAAGCGATTACCGCCGCCCATGGACACCCGCAACACCAAAGGAGTCGCAAGTGCGCTGCCGATCTTTTCAGAAGGAATACGCTCGCTTTTTGAAGGTTTGCAGGTATAATTTAAAAAGAACAACTCTCGAATTTTGAAGAACCATATATAGGTTTTTTAGAGTCGCACTCAGAAACGTCATTTAACCTGGTGCATCTTACCAAACATGGATATTGGATAGTCTTTATGCCTATAGAAATAGGGTCAATATTTTTACTTAAGTGGCAATAAAGGTTGAATTAACGTCTCTGAGTGCGGCAGTTGGTCTCTATTGGAGATAGATAATCTTACTTCATTCGGCCCTAAGCTCCTTAGTTCAGGGTCAACTATCTTTGCTTCAGTATTAGATACAGGGTACCCCACGACTGAGTAGTTCTTCACCCCGACTGGCGGCATCAGGGCGAGTGGCGACGTCTCAGTCAAACCGTAGGCTTGACGGAAGTCGAAGTCTTGCTAGAATCAGAGAAAAAAAGCTAATTTAGGTTATGATGTCAGAAAACTATCAGTTTATACACTGTCCCACTGCAGAGCAAATGCCTCCTTCATAGTAGACAAGTCATCGCTACTATGACGGGAATAGAAACAAAAACAAATTATCTATCGTTTTTGGAAATTTAACCTTTGAGGGGATTTGGCTACGGGTTGAGTAGTAAGAATGTTATTTCTCTTTTGGCAACTGCGATTTTCACAACCAGGCAGATGCGAAAAAAGAAAAACCTATCGTTTTTGGCAACTGGTTGAGTAGCAAGAACGTCAGTTCTTCTTCGGCAACTGGTTGTCAAACGTGGTTGCCAATGCGGCCGAAAGGGACTAAATCACCACATTTGAATTTAATGCGGATTCGTGATCACAAACCCGAGCTATGTCCGAAAACCTACTCAAACCACTAGACCAACGGGACGCTTTGGTTATGATAGTAAATTAACAAAAAGTATAGTGTTTTTTACTGAAGCAGAACAAGAGTGGTGATTGATTTTAATATTAGTTTATTTTCTTTAATCGCGCTTTGTAATCGACACCCAGCGCCATCTGTTGCTATAATTTTGAATTAATTTCAAAATGAAGCTATATATTATACAGCTAGTACCTTGACTTTTTGAAGAAACCGAGAAACATCCGACTCAGCTAAAGGAGCGGCGCCATTAACCACCGACTTCAGGTACTGGAAGGTTTCTGGTGTACCAGCTGGATGGGCTCCCATCAGCAACACTGGAATATTAGCATCATGGTTATCAGCAATGTTATACTTGCAATGGTCATGCTTAAAGACCAGCGTTGCAATCGACACGTAGGGACAAATTATTGGCGAATGTTAAAACTAATAGTAAAACTAAACTAAGTTTTAGGGTGGGTCTCCCTAATTTATAAAGGTATAGTGGCTGGTGTCACATCACCATTAACAATCAAATTGTCAATCGGGCTTCGAGTGCTAGCTTCAGCCTCACACACGCCTTTCAAAAGTCGGGGGCATGATTTTGCGTGATTCTGGAACGAATGATAAAAGTATCATCCTATATACTATCCCACTGCAGAGAAAGGAATCCATAATAAAAATCAAGTCATCGCTACTTTTAATCACCACGCTTGCCTTATGCGGATTAGTTGGTGACCACAAATCTGTGTGCTATGTTCGAATAATTCGAAACGTACTTTTGCTCGACCCGGGACCCCAAGATACATACCTACTTAAATCATTAGACCAATCGGGGAGTTTGATAAACGAACGGATGGAACAAAGGATAATCATAATAAAATCAATTTATCCATGTTTGAAAACTTACCTAAAGGCGGTGCAACATACAAGACATCTATCTTATACTTCTGTAAAGCATTGAGGTAGGTCACCGGGTCGAACCTGGCCAGAGTCACCAGTTTTGCGCCTACAGACATCTTATGGAACAGTATGGCTGAGGCACCATAAATGTGGAAGAAGGGAAGCACCCCCATTATGGCGTCCTGGTGGGTAGCTGGAAAAAAGAATGAAATAAGTTCAAACAACACCTCATAATATATTGCCCTGACTCCGTACTTACATAGTTTAAGCACTTAACTGTGTTACGTTATCAGACAACAGAGAAAGTTAATTGGGTATGAGAACAAAAATTAAACAAATCCAAAATCCAAAGGCGGCATCTAATGGATTTTTATATACCTACGCGATAGCCCCATTCCTGACTTTGACTTTGAATGGTTTTATCTGGATGCACATCAGTGTGTGAGCCAAGTACGTAAGATTTATAATTATGTACAATATTAACATTGATTGTTACGAATAATTTAGACGTTATTACCTACTGAGCTGCAAATCGCTCATACCGCGTCTATTCGATCACTAAGTATATCCAAGTGTTAACTGTTACGGTGAATGAACTCTTTATTATGCAACTACAATTGTATGCGAGTCTACAAGAGCTAATTTCTCATGTTTTTACAAAGGTTGAAAAAATATGTAGGTACTTGTTATAGAATAATGTGGTAATGGGTAAATTAGTTATACTTAATTATGTTACGTAGGCGGTTCGTTTACTAATATTCTACACATAATATTACCTGGGCAACTATTTGACTGATAGTACCTAAATGTAGATTATAATAGGTGATATTAATCAGTATGTAGTCTAATTTTGGTGTGCAATAATTGACGAAATCTTATCATGGACATGCCGACGGCGTTTATAAAAGCATTAAAAGTTCGATAAAAGTATCTTAATAATGTTTAACTTATTTAAATACTTGCTATCTTTTTTAATTTCAAATAAAACCTAATGATTTTTTACAGTACGTACAGAATACATAATCGGAAAATTCGAAATTCTAGAGTACCCTTACTAATAATGCGCTCTAAATGCTTCGTATAAAATTATGTACACGTGTCAACTTAGTCACCAATATTTTTTTTTATACTTTGGCTGGATTTGCTCCCGCTTGTCTAAAATAATAATGCACTATTCGCTTTTTTGTGAATTGAGCAAATGTTAGTGGTTATCATAATGACTTAAAATTCCCTCTGAAAACGAGTTCTTATTATATTTTCACTTACCAGTGGTATCACTATGGTTCTTAATGCCCGGGTTACTCATTTGTTCAAAGTTAGCTATTAAATTCCTATGAGACAGCTCCACACCCTTAGGCATTCCTGTAGTCCCACTCGAATATGGCATAAAACAAATATCATTATGAGTCCTTCTGACTTCTTTCAAACAAGACTTGTCTACGTGAATATCCTCACTAAGTTCATTAAAGCATAACGTCCCTTCTGGGGTTGGGTCTCCATTAGTCTTTATTACAATGATGGGAAGGTTGAGTTTTGCGATCTTCAATGCTTCTTTGATGACGCTTAGGATTTCTGGCATTGTAATTACCACTTTAGCGTTGGATAGGAGGAGTTGGCGTTGCACCTCATCTGAAATCAAAATAAATAAATTTACACAACGTCTCATACATTGACCTGCTGGGCTAACATGCGCACCACGAGATAATTTGTCGACACTCGTATTTTGTCGGCGCAAGTTGCGTCTCGCTCACCTGACTGAGCGATGAGCGGGATAGAAGAATGCGCTCTCGCGAACGAGAGTCGACAAAATTTTGTCGCGGTGCGCATGTTAGGCCTACAGGAAATGACGCATAACTCGATATCTTAATGACTAGATTTACCGCTGTCTTCCTTAATCTATTAAAAAGTGATTAGTGACCTCTCTAAGTACGGTCAAATTTTTCGATATACCAACGCTAGGCGATAAGTGATTTAGGTGAAGCAGCTTATGTCCTAAAACGCTACATTTGCTGATTGTACATTATTAATTTTATTTATATATTTTCAACACAAATAAAATACATAAAATGGTTTGGCTTATAGTATCTTAAAGCCTAACCTAGATTTATCTAGAGATAGGTCTTTGTATAGAAATACACACGGTTGAATTAAACTAAAATTACTAAGGGCCTTGTTCAACACCTCTGAGTAAAGTCACAGAATACTTAATAGTACGTAAAATGTCAAATAATTTACTTGTCAATTAAAGTAGGCTCGGAGAAAATTGGCCCGCCTGGTCCGCGGCCTAGTTTATTTTAATTATTTTTTTCAATACAAATACAAGTATTACACACTTTAATTGACAAGTGAATTATTTGATACTTTACTTAGTGGTGAACGAGGCCCTAAGTACATTAAATACCTACCATTAAATACTCTATTTTTAATGGGCATGCGCACAGCGATAATACTTTCGTACCTAATATAAAATACAAGTTTACTAATATATGCATAATTGGTAATTTTAAGACGTTAGTTTTTTATCCCTGCTTGAGAATATTGCTGCTAGAAACAGACTCCATGACGATAGCCTATAATAATAAATTATGTTTGTATAGTGCGTCAATAAAGTCTTGATTTAATTGATGGCGCCACTGCCGCCTACGTCATTAGGGTATGGTAGCATTATTGGTTACTAAAACATGGGAACTCTCTTAGATCCTCAAAAACCTGGGGTTTTATAAGCCAAGCCAAGGCCAAAATTCGTTTATGAATTAAGCTTCGTTGTTGGCCCTCTGTTTATAAACAAACATCAAAATAGTCACAATCTAAGAAATATGCATTTTTGCAACACAAATCTAAGATAATGTAAAATTTATCGTGATAACAGATCAGTACTTACCTACCTATCTTATGAATATGGGCGAAAGTCAATCATGATTATATCTAAAATAAAATTTTGTTTTTTTTTCTTTCTTGACACGATAATATCGACAGCTGATAAGACGTAGGTTTGGGTAAAAAAATCATAAAAATAGGTATGTATTAGGTACCTGCCAATTAAGCGTGTTTAGCATTGACCGGGCAGGACCGGGCAGTGTAAAGTCTTCCCTAGAGATTTATGATTAAAAATATGGTATAAGGTTATCTATACTCTGATTAATGCTCCTAAATCTATATTCTATACCATTTATAAACAGATAACTTCTAGAATAGCCAACCACAAATCGTGTTTTTTGTCTTTTATAGCTTATATATATTACAAGGCTTATAATACTTATAAGCCATAAAAGACAAAACACGATTTAACCGATTGGAATAAATAGCAAATTATATATCACTTCCACAATAAAAAATATGACTTATTTATACCTATAGATAAGTCATACTTCATTTGTATTAGGTACCTACCTAATTCCTAACTATAAAAATGGTCTTGCTCGAATTTTAAGTTATCAAAACATCTCAAACAGTTTTGAGCTCTCAGCAACATTTCACTTTTATTATTGTGTACGCAACTCAAGGTCACGTACCTAAACTGTGTAATATGAAGTAATCAAGACTATAAAATCATACAGTCACGAGACGTGGTTCTCAAAGTGAACTTTATATCTTTGAATTAAGACATGTTTTCCTATAAAACTTCGGGTGTACACCGTTCAGACCAGTCTAACTCGTTCTTGCGTTTGTTTACTGTTAAAAGTTTGTACCGCAGGAAATATTTGGATTGTATCTTAACAGATAGTGTTGAAGTAAATAATACCTACCTACACTTAACAGTTGCATCACCGTTACATAACGAGATAAATACAGTGCATCAAATACAGTTATCTACCGAAATCAAAGACACTGTGATGGAATGATTTCAATCATAAAAACCATACAATCATAGATACAGCGTTAACGCGTTATGAGCCGCCATTTAAAACCCTATATAAATTTACGATAGATGAATTAAGGTGAATGTAAAGATACTGATAATTTACATAACCAATTAATAACAGGAACAAAATATTAACCTAATCCTGGAATGAAGTCACGACCGAAAAGCCACAAAAATTTGACATCGCGACAAAGCCGGCTACATCGCGAGTTAAACAGGCTACGATATACTGTGCAGTGTGCATGTATTTAGCATGGAAACACCGTTCAACATATTGATCTACGATCAACACTATCAAAAAATCCTCAAACATGATACTCACGGGCAGTATAAATAGGGTTGATAGTGGAAACTATTCCGCCGGCTCCTATGATACCCAAAGCGACTAGAGGGAAGTCAGGAACATTAGGCAGCATCACAGACACAGTGTCCCCATCCCTAATCTTCAGCTTGAGGCGAAGGTTGGCTGCGAATGCGTTGGAGAGGTCAAAGGCTTTTTCGTAGGTATAGCCTCGCCCGGTCTCTGCACATACCTGGAAATAGAGATAGATAGGGCACATTATTCGGATAAGTTGTTCATTAACTTAATATGATGAGCTCGAGCAGACAGCGGTGGTAGAAAGAAAGACAGCAATCTAATTGCCTTTATACAGACTATCGAGTGTATGACGATCATGACCGCTCTGCCAAGAGTGTGCCAGATAAGAAGAAGAACGAGCTCATATTATTTACTGTAATGTTGATGGAGAACGCCCCGTTGGTCTAGTAGTTTAAGTACCGGCCCGTTGTCTTGGATCCCAGGTTCGATTCCCGGGTCGAGCAAAAGTATCTTGAATTTTTCGAACATACGTGTAGCTCTGGTTTGTGATCACCAATCAGTCACTATGAGGCAATCGTGGTGATTAAGCCTCATCCCATCGCAGTACCGATAACTTAATTTCTATTATGGATGCCTTTGCCCTGCAGTGGGATATTATATAGACTGATACTGTACTGTACTGATGGAGAATAGTGGATTAAAAGTATGAAAACCTCTACTTGTGGTAATTAATTCATAGGCAATTCCATGGATTACTTTAATTATATTAGTTTCATCAAAAAAAAACAGATGCTTGCAGAATTGAGCAGTGGGATCCTAAGGTAATTGCATTTTAGCCTCGTTTTTCCAGCCAATCACTTTTGTTACTTCTAACTATTCTACCACTGGACAACGCGGAAGACGAAAGGAATCCACCCTTACACTGTGGAAGTTCCGCCAGCTCGTACTAAGCGTTTCGCTTCTTCTTTCTTAGTACGAACTGATAAGGAATGGAACAACTTGCCGGCTTCTGTATTTCCAGAGAGCTACAATTTGGGTGTCTTTAAGTCGAGAGTGAATAGGCTTCTTCTGGGAAAGCACGCTACATCTTAGATCTCATTGTCACTCTCCATCAGGTGAGATGAGGTCAAATGCAAAAAAAAATTAAAGATTTGCTGAAAATACTTACAGAAAGAGTCTTCTCTGGCCATTTCTCAAGGTTCTCCCATACGTAATCATACAACGTAGTGTTGGGTATATCGATTTTACTGAATGGGGTTTTGATGGTCTTGTCTGGTGCCCATTGACTGCTACTCCTCGCCAAGTACTTTGTACTCTTGTTCACGGAGTTCAAAACCCGTTTCATCTTAGTGGCACTTCTTAGGGACATTTTGAGTTTTTATCTGTGAATTGTTATTAAGCAATTGGTTATCGCATGATCGAGCAATTTTGGTGGATAAGATAAAGTGTAAAACAAAATATGTGCGGCAGCGTTATTTGTGTCAAATACGAAAACATGAGTGTGATAAATTGTGTTTACTGTTGGTACCGGTATTTTTGTTATAAATAAAAGAAATTGTTTACAATTTTATTTTGGAATCTCTTTGTTCGACTTTATTCATATTAATCGCAAAAGGGACGTCGACTTAAATATGCGCCTCCTTAAGATATAAATACAGTCTTACAAAATTTTCACACTCTTTTTGATGTAGACTTTATTGCATTAGCATAAAAGTAAAAATTAATACAAGAAACTGCACCCACAGTACACTGTAAAGTAGTCGTTGCATCCTCTTTATTTAAATTACGAAGTTCAAACAAAGGATAATTTGAAGCATTTGCCACATGTAGCGTGCTTATGTACGTATCAACATTGTCTTACGGATGTAAAGACCACATTAAGATAAGCTGCGTTCATGTAAAGATATACTTATTGAGAAAACACGAATGACTAAAACGTACTGACTAAAAACGATGCAAAATTAAATTTGAAAACGCTCTAAGTAACAATAAATTATAACGTAAAGAAATGCTAGTATGTATCCCTAATAAGATTGCACAAACAAAACGCATAAAAAAACAATTGATTAATTTCTGGAATACACATTAAGGACTGGTCTTAGTGCCTGAAGTAGGAAAGAGCTTAAAGAATGGTGCATAGCCACAGACAGAAAGATTAATTGAATAAACCATCCCAAAATATCGGAATTAATATGTTCTGTAACAAATACTAAATAATAAAATTCTCTGGCTTTGAATGGAGTGTATGTACCTACGGAAATAAATAATACAATGACTACATATTGTTTGCATGAAGTAGGTACATACGTAGTAGGTGCAAAGTGCACAAAAGCATATAAGAAATATTAAAATTTATGCTCGAGAATGAATAATGCAAAAACCATCATCCCATTGTCCATCATTATGTAAATTGCAACATCGTAAAGTGGTTTATATTATGATAGGTATCATTAGATATCCATTAATATAACTATAACTTGATTTAGGAAGATTTACATTGCATACTTTTCTGAATGACCAATAAAGAAAGAAAAAACCTTATTGTCATAACTCTTCACAAATATACTACAAGAGTATTATTTACTTGTACCAAATTAGGACAAGAAAATATTTGAGTTACATACCACCTAATATCTGCATAAAACCTAAATAAATTTCTTCTCACTACATCTCATACATTGACCTGACATCGTACTAAGCATTTTATATAATGTTGGTATTTGTACGTATATTAATAAGATAACTTTATTTGCAGCTGCCATTTTATCCTAATATCAGTTATTATCATATCAACAATTTGATTGCAAGCAAAGCTGCTGCCTAATAAAATAGTTTTGCAATACTCTGTCAAATCTAATCTTTCTATTATGTAATCTGGAATAGAGTTATCAAATAGTCACCACCCATGGAGATCCGGTGCAAAAGAAGTACAGACACGTTGCCAACCTTTTAGGAAGATCAGGGGAGCAAATCTCAATCACTCGACATGGAAATCGAATTTAGAGATTTCATACATTTGTCCATATTCATACATTTGTCCATACAAATCACTAATTCGACTTTAATGTCAAGTGCACAAGAAGGGCACCTCAGGCCGATTCGATGTCAATTTGCGGCTGTCTTTTTATCATAGTCTTTAGTATCATATCACCATGATTTCGTAACAAAACAAACGGCTAACAAAAAATTAGGTGAGTATTGTAATTTTCTGACAAATCAAACTTTTCTATAATGTAATCTGGAACAGAGTTATCAATAAAGTCACCACCCATGGAGATCCGGTACAAAAGTAAGTAGTACAAAACGTTGCTAGTATTTTAGGAAGATGATTCGATGCCAAAACGGTTCGGTAATATGAAGGATATTCCACATCTTTTGACAATTGATTAGGCTAATGATTGAAGTTACTACTAGAAATACCTACCATTTATAATAATCAAAGCCCGAGTTTTCCGAGACTTCTTCATTCGGGGATATTTTCTGTCCCTTGTGGATATGTAAATGTCTAGTAGGACACTAAAATTGTATGTAAACAAATGTTAACATTAATACATTGTCTCCAATGCTCATTAGAATGTGTCAAACAAGTTTGTCATAAGGTTTTGGCTTCTTGCTTGATGGCTACATTTATGTAGGTACATTAAAAGTTATGTAAATAGGTATTTATGTTTTCTGTTCTTACTATTATTTTGTTTTACGCTCGTTAATATAATTATTATTAAGGAGATTGTGAATCGATGAATTTTGACAGAGTTTCAAGCAATTAGCTTAGTTGCGAAATATATTATTATGCTTCTTTTACCACTTGATTAACATGTGATTATTTTTTCCTTCCTATTCAAAGATGTATTTTTACTTTTGTACAGACTATTACCACGCTAGGTGATATTAAGAAATCAGCATTCAGTTTTTCATATGTGGATAAAAATTCCTACTGGAGTAAACATTGCATTCGTTTGATTATTTGAAGAACATCCCCAATATCAAAAAATAAAATGGGTTGACAGATACAACGATGTACGTACATCCTGTAGTAACATCCTAATCTCCGAAAAAGGAACATTTTATTAATTTTACTTAGTTAAAATAAATACAAGTCGTGGTACCACATTGTGCGTCTGCATGATGTATGCACCCTATTTATAAAGTTGTCTGAATGGACCAGTTCTGTTAATGTTGAACCTTTACTGTATGCTTTGCCATACAAAGGAGGGGTCATGGCTAATTGGCCGAGCTGTAGCGTGTAAACCTACATACCAAGTTGTGCTACTATTTCGTCACCGTCATGGAGACATGATGTCAGAAACCACCGGCATAAAATGCATACTCGTTTAGCAATCATCGGCTTTATACGAGTAGTTCTGAAGAAGTTTAAAACAATACAATAGGTAAAACAGTTAAAATACCTAACATTATTATGAACTTTATGACCTTCGAAATAACTAACATCATTATCAAATAATTAGTTTGCAAATATTATCAAAATGCTAGCACAAAAATAGTCACGAATCCGTATATTAACACTTAAACATGACATCAGTATCAATAATGTTATTCGCTAGTGATTCCTATATTTAGTTCAATGACCAGCAAAAAAGCCAGCCGTCTTACTGGCGTATCAAATGGACTTTGTTTACTATCGTAATCTTCGACTGATCGTATACATACATGTTTGTTGACCGCTCCAATAATTCCACTAGCAACACTTATTACTGGATTTTCTTCCACAATATCTTCAATGGCTTCGAAAAAATCTTCAGAAATAGTACTAGGATCTGGACTAGTTCTGTTTTAAACTACTTTTTGGAAACGTAACTCCTGCAATAGCAGGGCCGTGCTATCTCGCCGGCGGACGGGCGGCGACTAAAGTTGTTTGCGGTTCAAAACAGAAGGACAAAATTACGGACTATGCTATATCACAATATGCCAGCGGTATATAAGGCCGGTGATTATGATTAAACGTACTATCAATTTGTATTCTCTTGATAGCGCAGTTTCTTTGGTGTGTTAGAAAAATCTAGCATGAGTAGGTACTTACCTATTATCTCATAGTAACAGTGAAGGTGTTGGAAGATTTTAATTGATTCAACTTTTTGCTGTAACTGTTACTATTGCTTACTTAAAAATAATCTTAATGAAACTGTTACTCTGTTTGTTGATAGGTAGCAGACGAGCAGACGGATCATCTGATGGTAAGCGATTGCCGCAATAATGTAGCTGTAAATAGGTATATAGGTATGTTTGACGACCTCGATGGCACAGTGGCTAAGGTATTAATCCGAAGCGCGAAAGGTCCCGGGTTCGGTTCCGGGTTTAAGTAAATTTAGGAAACTATATTTCTTGGGCTTTGGTGTTCTAGGTTGACGCCCCTAGTTAATTATCGTCATCTGGTACCTACTCATAGTACAGGGATTGCCTTAGTTTGAGACCAGATTGATTTGTGTGATTGTCTGGCGAATTTGTTTTATTAAGTATATTATAGCCCATCGGCAAAAACATAATATATGTAGAAGGTACATTATATGAGAGTAATTACACGCTAGAGAGGAAATTTCACGGTAAGATGCAAAAGAGAGACATTTCATGAAAGGAATAGAAACAAAAGTAGTATGTACGAATTTCTGTAATTAAATTACAAGTATTATTATAATTTAAAAATATTGTGTGTTTTTAATAATAATAAGAAAAAAAAAATATTAACGATATAGGAGGTAAATATGTTATGATGATAAACTATAATAGTTTGATAGGGTTGGTGATTTTAATGTTTATTTTAATAAAATAAATGCCGTGGGAATGATTTAAATATAAATAAAATAGCAAAATACAATCTGTCTCGTTCCGACGTAGTATATAATTTGCTATACATATAATAGGTATATTAGTACCTATACTCAAACAATATTTACAAGAAAGCTAGCATAACCAATAATTAAAGGTTTACACTTTAAAGCCTACGGACCGATCCTTCTGTGAGGCCGTGGTATCACGTCGGTCGAGCCGGCCCATTCATACCGCAACGTGGCCCTCACATGGAGATTTGTCATAAATCTTGTGCCATACTACGTTCTATTAAGCTTAAAAATCGTTGAGCACAACCAGCCATCGCCATTGCCTCCTCGGGCTACCTCTTCGGCCGCCGTCGACTTTTGTGCTCCCATTCTTTGGATATTCTGGCCCAATGAGTATCCAACATTCAGTCAGTATCCAGCGTAGTCCCACTCTAGGTGAGCGGCTCTTTTTTAAATACCTAAGTTGTTTAAATAGGTAAACCTTTTATCATTTACATTGTCCTTAAAATAATAAAACATATCACTAAAACTACATATTCTTCAATTCTCTTCTCAAAATCTTTCCCGTGCTGTTCTTAGGTATCGAGTCAATGAACTGAACTTCTTCTATCTTCTTGAATGGCGCTACTTTACTAGCTACGAAGTCTTGGATCTCTTCAGGCGTTGCTTTTACGTCTTTCTTGAGGATCACGAAGGCTTTGGGCACTTCGCCGAAGTACTCGTGAGGGATTCCGATGACACCAGCTTCGGCTACTGCGGGATGTGAACGGATGACGCTCTCAAGTTCAGCAGGAGCCACTTGGAGGCCTTTGACCTGGTGGAAACAAATAGAAGAAAAGCATTATCCTACTACTATTATAAAGGCGAAAGTTTGTTTGGATGTATGGATGTATGGATGTTGGTTACTCTTTCACGTAAAGACTACTGAATGGTTTTGAATGAAACTTTACCACAATATAGCTTATACATCAGAATAACACATAGGCTACAAATTATAAAAATATATTGTGTGAATTGTCCAAAATATGACGGTAAGTGTCAATAATTAACTCCACGCGTACGAAGCCGCGGGCGGCCGCTAGTAAAATAATACTAGCAAGAATCGTTGGAAATAAAACTGTGACTTTGCCAATTTACTACGCGTAGGCGTTATAAAGGATTAATGAATTTGTAAAAACTAAGACTAGCTAGATTTAAATAAAGGCTAGTGGTGTGTAATTATTATTTGAGCTAGTGGCTTGGCCCGCCCTTACTTCGTTTCGGGATATTAATTTCAATCTGTACAAATGGATGACGCTGGATGTCGACTCTAAGAAATAGCTAAATGTGAAAAGACCGCCTTGTTGCAAGACTCATCATCATCATCATCATTTCAGCCAATAGACGTCCACTGCTGGACATAGGCCTCCCCCAAAGTTCTCCATACGAATCGGTCCTGTGCCACCCGCATCCAATGGACTCCCGCGACCTTTACCAGATCGTCGGTCCACCTGGTGGGAGGCCTGCCACGACTGCGGCCTCCTGCGCGTGGCCTCCACTCAAGGACCTTTCCACCCCAACGGCCGTCTGTTCTCCTCGCAATGTGCCCTGCCCATTGCCACTTCAGCCACGCAATTCTTTGGACTATGTCCGTGACCTTAGATCTCCTGCGGATCTCATCATTTCTGACACGATCGCGCAAGGAGATTCCGAGCATAGCCCTCTCCATTGCCCTCTGAGTGACTTTGAGCCTTCTTAAGCGGCCCATTGTAAGCGGCCACGTTTCAGTTCCGTATGTCATCACTGGCAATACACACGCATTAAAGACTTTCGTCTTCAGACACTGTGGTAGATGAGCCGAAAATATGCTGCGTAGCTTCCCGAACGCTGCCCAGCCGAGTTGGATTCGCCGGTCGACCCTCTTTCTGGAAGTTAGACTTACCAAGTTGCACTTTTTGTCCGAGGTAAATATATTCGTCTACAACTTCCAGTGTAGAGCTTCCTACTTTTGCAGGAGTGGGTACGACATGAGAGTTCAACATGAGTTTTGTCTTGTCCATGTTCATTTTGAGACCCACTTGTTGAGAGACTCTACTGAGGTCATCAAGCATTCTGCTTAAGTCTTCCAAGGTCTCAGCCATGACTACGATATCATCGGCAAATCGAAGGTGCGTCATGTACTCGCCATTTATATTGATGCCAAGTCCATCCCATTCCAGAAGCTTAAAAACGTCCTCCAACAGAGTTGTGAGAACAGTTTCGGCGATATGACGTCACCCTGTCTCACACCTCGCTGGAGTGGTATAGGCTTAGACTTCTGCTCATGGTGGTATCAGTTGCAAGACTACTTGTAGCTATTTCTCACGGATAACCTTTGGTTAAAAGAGAGAATCGATGTATTATTATAGGTACACTTTAAAGTTAAGGACTCCATTTTAACATCCTCAAGTTTGTCAAACTGCCACAGTGAGGGTAGACAACGAGGGAAACTGATAAGATTGAGATCTGTCGTGGCTGTTCGGCAGGGTTGCATACTGTCCCCATTGCTTTTTAACATCTACTCGGAGGCTGTCATGTCAAAAGCGTTGGAAAACGTTGAAGCTGGAGTCAAGTAAACGGGACAATTAGTTAATAACTTGCGTTACGCCGATGACACTGTCTTGATAGCATCGTCTGTAGAGGATCTCCAGACTATAGTAGACAAGTGAATGACAGCAGTGAGAAAGCAGGATTGTCAATTAACATCAATAAAACGAAGCTCATGGTGGTATCCCGGAATCCTGTTTTGCGTGCGGACATTTCTGTGGGAGGTGTAAATATAGAGCGGGTTCGACAATACAAATATCTTGGCGCTTGGGTGAATGAAGTATGGGAATCTGATCAAGAGATTAAAACCCGGATAGAGATTTCCCGAGCATCATTCAAAGAATGAGAAGTGTACTGTGTTGTCGGAAATTGCATATAAAGCTCCGAGTCAGAATCCTCTTCTGTTATATTTGGCCAGTAGTCCTATATGGATGTGAAGCATGGACTTTAAAAGATAAGACCATAAAGCGCTTAGAGGCTTTTGAGATGTGGTGTTACCGTCGCATGCTCCGCATTAGTTGGATACATAGAGTCCGCGAACTGTACTCCAGCGCGTCGGGCAATCCCGGAAATTAATGAAGACCATCAAAAAGAGGAAGATTGAGTACCTCGGTCACGTGCTAAGACATGATAGGTATAGTCTACTCCAACTTATAATGATGGGAAGATTTGATGGGAAGAGGCGCCCTGGACGGAGGAAAAAATCGTGGCTACGTAATATAAGGGAGTGGACCGGAATCACCAGCGTAGAACATCTATTCAATCTCGCAAAAGATAGGGAGAAGTTGAAGAAACTGGCGGCCAACCTTCAGGATTGAAGAGGCACCCAAAGAAGAAGAAGAAGTTTGTCATACAAAAAGTAATTAATAAAGACCAGCTAAGAAGAAGGAGATATTAAACTGAAAGTGACATTGATGACAAGAAATAAAGACAAAACAAATAATCGATCATCGATCGTCTTACCTTTATAAGCTCCTTTATCCTGTCTGTAATATAAACCCCAATACCAGGTTTGTAGTAGCCAAGATCTCCAGTCTTAAAGAATCCGTCATCTGTCAAGCTATCTTTGGTGGATTTCTCGTCTTTATGGTACCCTCTCATGATTGTGGGACCCTTCACGTATAGTTCTCCTTGCTGAAACAAAATAATATACATAAGAGTTAAGAGCGCTCAGTTTTGCAAAACTGTGAAGACTGAAGGTCTTGCACTTTTCAAAGCATGAGATTAGACTCTAAGTTCTTTGGGCAAAATGTTTGTTTTCATCAGTATTTATACATAATAATAAATAAAGCCACACAACACCTCATACATTGACTTCTGAAGGTATTCTAGAGAAGATTATGATTTGATGCGTAGCGGGCGAAGCCGCTCTGTTATGTATATAATAGACTAGCGGCCGCCCGCGACTTCGTACGCGTGGAGTTAATTATTGACACTTACCGTCATATTTTGGACAATTCACACAATATATTGTTATAAATTGTAGCCTATGTGTTATTCTGATGTATAAGCTATATTGTGGTAAAGTTTCATTCAAATCCATTCAGTAGTTTTTACGTGAAAGAGTAACAAACATTCACAACACAATTGCGCCTTTAAAGTAGTAATTACTGCAGAATAATTTGGCGTTACAGCACAAATGGCCCTTACAGAGGACTTATTGCTTGACTATGGCGCGTACAGCACTTATATATTATAAAGTTTTTGGGTCACAAGCGGACGAGGCCTAAACGTCAAGCAGTAAGTACATACCAATGTGCTTAAAAATAAACATCGCGTTTATTCCCGTCTATAATAACTATAATAACGGCAAAAAAATCATAACTATTTCACTTACTTGACCTATAGGAACAGGTTCGCCAGTTTGAGGGTTGACATACTTCAACGTTATACTAGCTAGGTTCATGCCACATGAGTCGTAGTCGTGAATCTTGTTTCCTTTGAGCGTGGCTGTGGTGAGCGAAGTCGTTTCTGTAGCTCCGTATCCTTGGTTGAATTCTAGTTTGTCGTTCTGAAAAAACATGTTCTTATTTATATTGACAACTAGTGGACGCCTGCGGCTCCGCTTAAATATTGAGTAGCTAGTTTAAATAGGTATTGAGAGATTAATTTCATAGTAGGTTTTATTACTTCAAACCTTTATAACTTCGCTTGGTTTGTGTTTAGAGGTATAGTTATAATTATTATATTTGTTTGTTTTTAAGCAAATCAGATTATCTTCTTCATCTTCTCGTGTCGATGGCATCAAGATTTTTATTATTTTTTTATTTCTTCAAGTTAGGTCCATACAGAACACTTATGAATGTCAAAACATAATAATATAATCTACCACTGGTTCGGAACGTCGATTTCTACTGAGAATTAAATTTTCTCAGCCCAATACTCCGCCACAACGACTGCGCTATCGGTAGGCTGCAGGAGTTCACCGTATGTGCAGCTGTCTGGGCATAAAGGGCATGCCAGGAGATGAGCCATGGTTTGGGTTAGGTAATAAGTATTTGTCGATGTAACAGCGAAGATTAGACATTGGTATTTCTGAGTAATATAAAAACACCATGCAACTTCTACCAACCTTAGCTTTCTCAACAATGGCGTCAACATCAGTGGCAGCAAGAGGAGCGGCTCCACACACAATGTGCCTGACGTGGCTGAAGTGTTCGTGTGTTACCTCCGGATGCTTGCCCAGGAGAATTGCTAAAAAAACAGAGACAAAATACAAATCCATTAATGAAGAAATATATCTATACGCCACAACAAGGCTTATGCAACCCGATAATACGAAACGCTGGCGCGATGTAATCGACTCCCAGTGCCATCTATTGGCAAAATTGAACTAATTGAAAAAACCAAATAAAAAAAACAGATTACCTATAGTATTTTTAAGTCAGGCCCTCGCTATTTGCATAAATGCTTTATTGCCTTCAAAATTCAATTTATGTGCGAATGTGACCTATGAAATCGAATACAAAAAAAACTCATAGGTACACATGTGAATCAACCAAGGCCTTTTGCAATCAAACCGGTTCTTCAAGCCGGTATATTGCTAGACAAAATAAACATTAACGAGTAATCACCATCATTTGTAAATATTATTAATTTCGCTCTTGTTTACTTTAGATATCGCTGGCATGACGTCGTCATGCAGGCAGATATTCGTGGGCTGCAAGTCAGCTACTGGCGTGAAAAAGCGAATGATCCTTGGAGGAGTGGAGGAATCTTATATCGGAGACCGAGATACATTTTGGTCGTCGAGATGGCTCAACAACCCAAAATGTATCTCGTTCATCACCCATGGGGGTGTACCAGTAGTAGTTACTCACCGATAGGGGGTACAACATACAGCAGAGTAACATCCTGGCTCTTCAGCACATTCATATAAAGACTTGCTGAGAATGTGGACATCGTGACTAGCTTGCAACCTTTGACCAAATGGCCAATAAGAGCAATAATGAGACCATATATGTGGAAAAAAGGTAACACACACGGAACTATGTCTTGGAAACCAGACGATTCTGAAAAAGAAAGACGTTGTTTTCACCTTCTTGATAAAAATACAGAAAACATCACATACATTGCCCTGATACAAAATATTTTAACTTTGATCCTTAAATAACAAACTAGTTTCAAAAGGTTTCAGTTAAGTAGGGCTTTCACCTTCTCCTCAGTCGTTCACTCTTGAGAAAGAGGTCATGATTGATTATGGGCGATGTCTGCGAGTGCGACCTTACAATTCTGCGGATCTCATTATTTCCTCAAACTACTTATCACGCAGAGAGTTATCGAGCATAGTTTTCTCCATTCTCATCTGACTGACTTTGAGCCTTCTTAAGCGACCCAATGTTAGCGGCCACATTTCGGTTCCGTATGTCAGCACTGGCAACACACTAGACAATTGTTCATAAATTATAAAATTATCTTACCTGATGCAAGAAAGGGGTAGCAATTAGCATTGTGTGACATCACTTCTATACTAGCTTTTATATTTTTGTAGCTAATTTCTACTCCCTTAGGTAGACCAGTTGTTCCACTTGAAAAAGGTATTACTGCAATATCATCGTCATTTTTCTCAATGGTATCTAATAGAGCGTAGTCTGCTTCACCTTTTTCGGCAATTTCCGTATATCTAATAGTACTATCTGGTACAGCTTCTTTACTATTGTCTATTATGACTATTTTGGCTGTAACATTGGCACTTTTTAGTCCTTTGGCTACCATTTCGTATTTATCTGCCGTAGTGACGAAGACTTTTGGCTGGGTTATTTTTGATTGATGTGTCACTTCATCTGTAATTAAAAAAGAGTTTATTTTTAAATATGATAACATAAAAGAAGTTATTCTAACACTACCGTAGCTTAGTAGATATTAACGTACGCGTTCTTAATGCGAGAACTTCGAATCCGAGCATGAACCACAGGATCTTAAAGCAGTGACCAAAACGTGCAGATTTGCTCACGACAGGAAAACAGCGTGAGGAAATTTACACGCTTTTGATAGTTCATTAAACATATAACCATGATTCCATGTTTCTGGTTCCTCTGTTAAAGGGTTGCGCATGACAGACGGCAGTAGCCTTTTTGTAATTACTAGACAATCCAAATCCAGTAAGTATCATGATCTAAGCGTACCCTTGTATCCAAAGCGACCGAGAATAATGCGCCAAGACGATGATAAGGAAAGTAGTAACTCTACCAAGGTGAATATACGATAGGAATGATACGATTGGTTATTTATATTGATCGAGGATGTGACTATTAAATCCTATTAGACATGAAGAATGATATATCGCCAAATGCGATGTATGAACTAAATAAACTGTATGGTTTAGGTAGATTGTCCATCGATCATTTCACTAACATATTTCTATAGGTTACTAATTATAAAGAGTTAGATCCTGTTGACAACAGCAAAGTTTATAGGGAAACTGCAAAAGCGCGATGTAATCGACACCCAGCGACATCTATTGGTTCAACTTAAAAACGAATGTCACGAAACGAAGACCTCTTTAGCTCCGTGTTAACGAATAATTTGAGAGTTGGATTTAAGTGCTTAATTCTGTACATGCGCAAGTGGATCTTACCCATAATACGAGTAGGTATGTCTGTAACTTTTACCGGATTATCAATAACATTGTAAGCTCCGGCTTACAAACGATATCAGGGTTTATAAACAAGTTTACAAGTTTTTTATTTGCGGTTTTAACAATCGTTTATCAGTTGTAAGCGTAGACTATGTTTGTGGTTAGTTATCTAAATTGTTTATCAAGGTTTTTGACACCTACACTAGTATCTTACTCATGTGGAATAGCATATTTTTGCCACTCATACGCGAAATATTCATGTTCTGCATTGTTCGTTTATCTCTTCGTTGCTATTTAAGGTCTTCTTATATTTACTTTTTACAAGGCAAAAGTCTTATAAGGAACGGATGTATTTGACGCAGACTTGGCGTTTGTTTAACACCAATTTTAAATATTTGGGACCTAAAGAAGATTTAGGTACCTAATACAGGCCTACAAAGTTTGTTTGGATGTATGGATGTTTGTTACTCTTTCACGTAAAAACTACGGAATGGATTTGAATGAAACTTTACCACAATATAGCTTATACATCAGAATAACACATAGGCTACAATTTATAAAAATATATTGTGTGGATTGTCCAAAATATGACGGTAAGTGTCAATAATTAACTCCACGCGTACGAAGTCGCGGGCGGCCGCTAGTATCTAAAAAAAATCCACTGGCTTCGATATACGAACTAGTTAGCCCGCCTTCACTTCATTTCGGGACCAATAGGAGAAATGGATCTTAACTTTAGCTAAAATTCTTTTGTGGAATATTTTAATGAGTAATTTTATTGTAATTATAGTAATTGTAGGCGGCAGTTTAAAATTATGAACGAGCGCTTAATAGGGATAATTGAAGATATTAGATATACCTAATCTACCCCAATTTATTAACACTATTGACGTTTACATTCACAATCCGGATAGAGCGATCATGATTTGAAAAGAGTGATTCTTGTAATCGATTGCCGTTTACATTTCACAGTCCGAATCAAGAAAATCAAAAGTACAAGTTCAGAATGAAAAAAATTAGGAAAAGTAATCGGTCGTAAAGGTCTAAAAAGTACTTACGCTCTCTATAAATAGGGTTCAAAGTTGTCAAGATGCATCCAGCTTGGAGGCACCCCAGCGCTATGACGGGGAACTCAGGACAGTTGGCCAGCATCACAGCCACCACGTCTCCAGACTTCAGTCCGAGTTTCTTGTGTAGTGACGTTGCGAAGTTCGCGCTGTTCGCTTGAAGCTGGCCGTATGTGTAGGTTTTCTTTGTCTCGGCACTTTCCTGGAATTACAAAAAAAAATGAGCAAGAAAGGTAAACCGAAAAGCTACGCTTCGGCATGAAATATAATATGTAAGTATTGACAGCCACTCATCAGGTCACCACGATATGTCAAACTTCCTCAATTGATATTCAACCTAATGTGTTTGACAGAAAGATGACAATCCAATGAAGAAATATGACAGCTTTGGATACTTTTATGTGTGGCTGTACGTACAGTCGCCTGCAATAAAATGTAAACACCTGGACTCTTATACCAGGATTATAACGTTCATATTTGATGATGGTTGTATATTATTAGTGATATTTATTTATAACTATTATTTTTCCAATGGATATTATTGTCATTAATCCTTTATTTAAATGTAAAAAGTCGTATAAGTTAAAGGAGTTTGACGTTAATTTATTCAATACAAATTGTGTATTCATAACGTTAACAAAAACTGACAAAATAACACGATGTTTAACACAAAGTACCTATTTACGAGTAAGCTGCTTGCAAATAAAGTTGTAAAGAGCATGCCCCATTACTGGCTAGTAGTTTCGTACAGTATTTAAAAGCAAATAAAAAAAGTCTATTGATTTGGAAAAAAATACAAATAAGCGACGTGTTTATCAATGTAAGAAAGAAAGAAAATACATTTATTAATTTGGACACCACACATAGGTATACACATATCATACAGACAAATGACACAAATAAGAAAAAAACAAAAGACACAAAAATTCTAATCATCAATGTGTTTGGCAGTAAGCTCATCTTACTGTCCAACACACTGAGTTGAAAATCAATTGAGGAAATTCGACATGTTGTGGTAACCTATTGTGTCAGCCACTGTACATATTATGTATGCGATTCGGTCTATGATTAATTTAGCAATAACCTCGAACGGCCTTGTCCGTTATTTTAGTTCCGTCTAAAAAACTCTGACATCTTTGCCACACGACCTTGGACCTTGTCCCGTTCTATAAGAAGTTAATCCACATAACGTCTAATATTTGTATGTTGCTTATCTTTGGAGTTGCGAAAAATGATAATGCTTATAATTAAAAGTTGTTGACAAACTGAAGTAAAGGTATGCAAAAGTATCTAAAGAATTAATTCGCCGAGATGTAATTTACGTGACTGTCCCTAACTGTCCCACTCAGAAATATCAATAAACGTTACTTTCGCTTAAGAAAAAAATATAATAGATATGCATATAAGATAATGAACATCAAGGTTAGTCCATTATTTCTGTAATATTTACGCCAAAATCCTAAAAAAAAATATAAAAGTAAATTATTTTACTTGCCCAAATTGGCGCAAGAGTGAGTAGGCCCTGATTTATACGCCAAAGGTTCGATCTCCAACCTGGAAAACTTTCGTGTGATGACAAGTGTTTGTTCACGTGTGTCTTAAGTATTATATTATGATTATTTTGTGATTGCTGAAAAAATTGGGTATGCGAATTTTTCCAAGGCCATTAAACTTATCTATACAAACAAATAGGCAAGTCACTATACTAAAGACGGAAATTGGGTATTGTAAAATTCATGTTTACCGAACTGAACCAAATTAAATTGTATGAAAGAATGCAGCCATTCAACTAGATCTACGCACTATAGTTAAACGTAGTACTTATCAATTGAATTGGCCAATGAACTTGTCATACTTTGGACTCTGTCTAATTGTAATAAACGTTCACGGACAGAATCTAATAATATCTGTGACGGTCTCAGGACTTTGGTCTTGAGTATTTTGTTTGTATGATTGGAATCCAGACGCCAATAAATTCGCCGGCTCTTTTTTCGCGCATGAAATCTAAATTTATTGAGAAACAAAATACTTACTTATCAAATTGTGTAATCCGCCATTACGTCTTATGAAATTCTACTTAGTAAATAGTACATAATAATGTCCTCCTAACCTAAAATAACCTTTTTTTAACTCCCAAACGGGACAAGGGCTTAGTCTACTGGGTTGTCGCTTATTCGAAAAACGTAACATTTTACACAACGGGGACTATTTTGAGGTCCCAGCTTTTTGTTTAACTACAGGAACAGGTGACCAAAATATGGGACAGTCCGCTCAAAACGAAACGTATGGTCAGTTTATCCTAACCATTAATAAGGTCAATGTACGAGAAGTTATTTCAATCTACTATATAATACTTATGTAAATCAATTTAACGTGTATTTATCCAATATGTCTTTGAAATTGACATCAGTATCTTAAAACACTTATACCAATTAAGGCGGTAGCGGATCTGCCGGTATTCACTAGTTTTACCATAAAGCTATTACCTACTCGTACGATAACATGGTGTACTCGCTCATAGAGACCGAATTGCTTACACCAAAGTGATAACAGATAGGAATTCTAATCTAATCAACATCGATGTTGATGAAGAAGAACTTTGTTCTCATTGTGGACTTTAGACTTGGACTAATGAAATAAAACGAACGGCTTTTTAGTTACAATTGGCTTCATTGGGTCATTACTAAATAGTATTTAGAACTACATACAGGCTGTATCTCTGTGAACATTAGGTACATCCCTTTAAACACGTGTTCTACCATTCTGATGAACATTGTTCTATGACTATTAAATCACGATATCGAGTTTTTAAACCTTTAACATAAATTACTTAAATACTTACAAAATTATATTTAGTTACATAATTCATTCACCATCATACTCCCAACTGTGGCTCAACTAAGTACTTATCTAAATTTTAAATTACAAACCTAACTTATTGTTAAGGCTTTGTGTTACTTACAGCACAATATCTTAAGTACATCTTAATTTATAAATGTTTAAAAATTTACGTCGCGTTAAATCTTGTTTTTAATATAATAATAGTTATAATTTACATAACGCGTAAATATAAAAAAACTAGTTTGTGCTTGTTTTCAAGTGAATTATTTGCAATTGAGGCAATCTAATCCTTATATTATGCCTCTGTTTATCGAAAAATAGTCTCAAAACAGGTAAGTCGCTTTATCAAGCAATAAAACCTTATCATAACGTTCATAGGCTTACACAGTTACAATATTAAACCTAACCAGCGACCTGTCATGTGGTCGACTGTATTTAGGCGTTTCACTATAAATAGGTATATCACTATAGGTACCGTGCTTTATTAACCATTTTACTCGCTTCTCAATAGCATTTACACAGATGGAAACAAACATATTATCCCATGGAACATGGGGTCAAATCTTAAAAAAAACTCACCTTTCCTATACAAAAGTGATCAGCTGATTGTTGCTATTTGTAAGGGAAGGTGAAAGCAACGAGATGGGATGGGATCAGCGAAACACTGTATAAATGGTTTACCTTGTTATTTAAGTATTTGTTTTTTTTTATGTGATAGGTAGCAGACGAGCAGGCGGAACACCTGATGGTAAGCAATTGCCGCCGTCCATGAACACACGCAACAAGTGCGCTGCAAACCTTTTATCCCCTTCCCCGACGATGGACCTCCGGTACCCTCACTCACTCGGCGAAACACAGCACAGGAGCTGCTTCACGCCGGTTTTCGGTTACCACAATAGAAAACGTGAGCCGCTCTTTTGAACAAAACATTTACAGAACAAATTAACAGTAGCGGTAATCTAAAAAGGTTAATATTTACTAAGAATAATAAACAAAATCTTAGTTTGAGCTCAGGGCAATGTACTCGTTGATATTGTATCCAATTTAATCAGTGAAGTGTCCTCTACGAGTCTCGTTATCAACATCATCAACTTAAGTCGTTGTACAGAATGTAAGTAGGTGTGTTTGTTTATCAATATCTAACAATTTGTTATTTCTAAATATGCGAGCATATATGTACACAAGATGATAGCATATCTACAAAATTTATCAACGTTGTAAAGTCGCACTAAAATGTCTTTAAGATTACAAGTTGCCGGTGGTTAACTGCTTAGCCGCTGCTTCTATAGGTATTTAAAATTTATTACCTTGATTATAAAGAACATCGGTCTGATTTAGACTTAACAATTACCCGTGATAAAAAAAAATATGACAATAAGCTGCTTAAAAGGACATTTAAATAAAATATTTTTACATTAAGATAAAGCGGGAGTATCTCATAAAATCAGTTCAAACCAAGATTAAATCTTACTGTTTGTTGGCGACTGACTGTAGTGCAACCTTATTTTTAAATTCTTTATCTATGCTTTTTCGAGGTGTCAAATACAATGTACTCTGTGGTCAAATGGTTGTCATCTGATTACGAGTAGTATCAAATTGTTTGTATTTAATTTAACGTAGGTACTTAATTAGTTTTTTGTGGTTTTTGTTCCCGTTTACAAGTATAGTCTCATACATCGTGATTTACCACATCATGGAAGTGACTACTGGAGTGACAGCTAATCAAATAACGGTTTATTATAGTAATTTCTTAGTGACGTAGATAGGTACTTATTCTATTCTAACCTCTAAACAAAACATCGGTAATATAAGAAATTCCCGCTTTTATAAGAAAACAGTGATGCTGTTTTAGATTATTTACTTTATGAGCAATCCATTGATACCTAAGTCTTTAAGGGTAGCGGAGCTTTAGTTCAAGTCACCACTTCTATGAAAATCGCCGATATTCTTTGCGAAATAAAATTCAGAACACTGAAGTCATCTACCTTTACAAGCCTAGTCAAAGTAAAATAAAGACGTGAAGCAGCCCAAACAGTGCCAACAGTGTTTCGAATGAGTAAGGGTATCGGAGGCCCAATCAGGGAAAAGGGGGTTAAAAATTTGACAGAGACACATGTGACTCCATTAGGTTTTGCAAGTGTCTATGCCCGGCAGCAATTACTTACCAGCAGAGTTTTTCATCTCTGACCAGATCTCATTCATGTAAGGTATTTGAGCTGCCTTTTAACCTTTCTTGAAACGAAAAACAATTACAATTAGTACAAACAATGACAAACACCTAAATAAATTTGACCTCTATTGGACGTGCGTTTGATTTGTAAATGGGCTCCAGTATGCTACGGTACAAAAGGGCACGATATCAATTTAGACTTCAAAACAATTCGTCAGTTAAACGCCGTATCGCAATACAAATGTAGCCAGAAGCAAGGGCACGTTGCTTTGTAATAATGATCATCAACGGCCTGTCGCAGTTCACCATTGGATATAGTCTCTCTAAATATCCCCCACGTTAAATGATCTTTAATCAAGTACTTAGTGCAGGATCGACCAAAGTGGCGTTCTTTTGTTTCAGAGGCCAAGACTCGTTTCGGGTCGCTGAGCCAGTGGAGTAAGTTAAATTATCTTTAGCTAATCGCATCCAGCTTCTGCCAGCCACTCAATTTTTGCTTACAAGGGGAAACCATCACCATCATGGCCTTCACCATATCACATGTAGAACACGGTGGTGTGGTGGACTCTAACCCTAATCATAATCCCTAGGGCATCCACCTAAGAACACAGCTAGGACTGGATCGCGTCGTACCGCTAATCGCGCTCGCCGCTTTAACCCTATTTGGCGTAAAGAGCGGTATACACTTCGAAAAGTACAGTAGTGAGTAAACTTGCATAATCGGCGAGTTAAGTCTTTATTGCCGATCGAACGTCAAAAGTTTGACTCGCTTTAGTAGTAAGTGGCTGATTAAGTTGGGTTGAATTAAATTGATCACGATCCATTTTTCGGCGAGTTTAGAACGAAGTTGCCCTGCCCCCACCTAGCGTCTCCCGTACCCCGCCAACTTAACTGTAGTCTTTAGTACAGTAACAACTTTTTTTTAATTTATCTCGGGATTCGGCACGGCAAGTTCTGACATTTAACTACGTAGTTTGATGATTTCTAACATTTAATACTTATAACTTAACTCGTTACTGTACTTATCGAAATCATGACATTCCCGATTCTAAATAACATTTCGTCAATATTTTGACGATATTTTTAAATGAAAAATTATATCAGGTTTTTGCCACGCGTCAATTAAGATTTACTAGATAGATTTACCGCATATAGCACACGTGCGAATCAGCCAAGCATCGCCTATCCTTATCTCCACTAGTATTAACTTTGACCTCTAAGTGTAAGTATATAATCTAGCCACTGACCATAGAACAACACTGTAACCGTTTTCAAGATACAGGGCCAGTGGCAAATTGTAGTAGTATAATTTGAGCGTAGAATATTGCCATGCTAAAAATAGATGCTGATGCTACATGTGAATGAGTTACAGTTTTTTTCTTTCGTGAACTACTTAACATGAAAACCACACAATGTTGACCACAGATAAGCAGTGTTGACGAACATGCTAATGAAGTACCTACATGCAAACTTTTTCAAATTAATAGAATTTTTTATAGCTTTAAAACGCTTGCTCTCGCCAAGATGCAAAAATTACAGGCAATCTTCAGGGTGTACCTACTGTCAACATTTACATCCTTTTTAACCATGTTTTCTAATAACCATTCTTGACCACTTTTGTTCTATGACTATTGCAAATTCGCATAAAAAAATTAACGTTTCATACTAAATCATGGCGGCGGCGCCGGCGTGACTTGGTAATTTTGTATGGGGGAAATAAATATCGACGATCGCTAACAAATACAGCCTATATAAAGTCATAAGAATGCTAATGATGAGGAATGTGTAGTACTTACACTGGCGACTATACCAAAGCAGAAGGAATAGAGGACGCCTATTTAACTAGATGGGCCAATAACTTAGCGGTAGGAAAGACCTGATATAACTAAGTAACACTGAACTGAATGTGTAATATGACGGACACAGGAGGACGCCTATTCTCTGCAGTGGGATGGAAGTATTGTCCAATGATGATGATTAAATAATAATAAAAATAGCTATAACGTAAGTAAGCTTAGCTTACCCATCCTAATACCTAATATCCTAATGCCTAATGTAATGAAATCTAGGGATTAAACAGTTCACTTGATTAGCAAAAAGTACTTAACTACTAACATAATATGAGCATTCTGTGAGCAAAGATTTAAATCATTGCGTGTGAATTATTTATGTAACAGTTAGGTAAGTACCTAACTGTAGTTAATCGCTTTTGATTTAGAAAGTTTTAAATCAAAAGCGATTAACTAATATTAGCAACTGGAAGATCTATTTTAACTGGAGTAATACTATTAAGTTGGTAAATATAAATAATTGTAAAATCGGGTGTATTTATAAAGAACCGGCTTTTAAATTGTTAGCTTTGTCCCCACGTACACAAAACAATCAGGCATATGTCTTCCAAAAATCCGGAACTAAAATGCTCGAACAAGGTTATCGTACCACATTATAATACGAATATGACGAACATTATACTAATATTAAATGACAGAACAGATCATATTGTAACTATTGAGGTCAAAGTTTTGTTGTTATTATTTGGTAATTATTGCATAGTTATAGTTCTCTACCTTGTGATGTGTAGTTAGTTTTTGTTTCGCTGTTGTTGACATTAATTTAGTACCAATGAATACAAATAACTATCAACTCATTTCTTTCGCCGAAGCAAAATGACGAAGAGGAAAATAAATTGGTTAAAAAATAGACATAACAATGGAAAGGCATAATTTAGTAAAAAACCCAACAATCATAAAAACTATATTAACATGTCATGTTGAACTCATCTCAGATTAAGTTAATTTACTTAGTACCTATAGCACAATAGGAACAATTTGTTAGTAGAAGGTTTACCTATCTTAAAACGTACCTAAACATTATTTTTTTTTTTAGTTTATTACTGCTTTTTAAGATTACAATTATAGTTAAAGATGAGTAAGTACTTAAACTTGAGATAATTAGTTACTCGTAACTGAACTAACTAGACGAGTGAAAAGCCGCAAACTAGAAGCAAATAGTGCAAAATACGACAAAAGTGAAAGTGTACTCTGACAAGTAGAATAAGCGGGAAAACTTCGCACAAGTTCATTCAACCGAGGGTAATAAAAATAGTACTGGAACAGACAGAATTTACGAAAGTCTAAAAATACGCACCAAAGCAACAAGGTTCTTAAAATTCGCGTCGTCCCTCCACAGTCGGTCGAATAACCTCCCATTTGGAATCACAATGTCCCCTAGAGGGGATTTAATTTCGAACTCATTCCGCCGGCTGGCAGTACAGGATAGTTGTCTTTGCCATTTGATGTTTTTTATCTGTGCAAATAGTTTTCGCGTGGAGTTGATCATCGCGCGCGCTGTGGGCCGCGTTTGAGTGTATACTGGCGAACTGATTACGGCGCGACTTACGTTTGGAATTACGTACAGTGAATTACGGAACTTGGATGTGATAACGCGTGCTCAATGAGTATGGCTAGACGAGTCTAACACGTTGACCTCGGGGGTTCAACTCTGTGGTTACTTTTGGGTCGAAGTTTATTAATCATAGTAGCCCGCCTTCTCTTCGTTTCGGGACAGTAGGTAGTTACACAGTCCTCCATTAGATGGCGTTGGGATTCCATTGTATCGCGCTAGCTAGCCTTTTCGATTTGTATACTATAAGGTTTGTTGAATGTCTATATAATTTATCTCTTTATTAATAGTATAGAAGATAGAAGAAAATATGAGCTCAAAAATACGATTACACAGTTGAGGCTTTTGCAATTAGCTCTGCTTATGTTACAGTGCTATTGTGATCTCGAATTTATAGGAGTTCACAGCTCCTACTTAAGAGGTCGACAGAACATTTGTATGGTTATCACTATATCTATACCACGGCTGCTATAGTATGTCAGAACTTATAACGCAGCCGATTTTAAATGGAAACTAAATTAACAGACTGTAGGTAGGTATGAGTAAATTCCATACATTATATGGGTATGTACAATTATTGAAAATCATAACAGCCATACGTCTCTTACCATTACCGGTATCTTTGAGCTGATCGATCATGTCAACAAAAACTAAAAATATAAATGAAGCTAATGTAGAAATGAAGCTTAGTTTTTGATTAGATAATTTATAATAACTCTTAACAGACTAGGTAAATAAGTATAAAATTATTTAGATGCATAACCAAATACAGTTACTTGTCAATTTATTAAAAAAATATATGAAATAAAAAAAATATATAAGTATCTACTAATTTATTAGTTAGCGCGTAAACCAGTTTTATTGTTACTTACTCGTAGGCTGTGGATCCACATTCCAGCGTCAGGAAAGATCAGCTTTAACTAGTTGTCATAAGAATGCCGTCACAAAGATCCCCGTAAACCACTTTTCGACCCTATATCAATGTATTAAGGTCTAAAAGTGCTGTACTGGGAACATCGATAGGACACCCTAGGCCGAAAAAAACAAAATACTTACACTGCAGTTGGATGTCCTCATAATAATACGCTTATAAATCTTTTAATTCCATTATGAATCGGTAAATATTCTCATGCCTTAAAACAACACTTGGAAGTTTGCATAAAAAAATTACAACTTTTATAGGTCACACATTGTTTGTTTTGTAAGGAGAGTCGAAAAAAAAAATATTCAAAATAAGTATCCATAAAAATTTATGCATTTTTTTGACGACGATTGGATCATTTGGATCCACTTTACACTGTTACTTTTCATAAAGTATAAAGTAAAGTAAAGTATCAGCCTATATACTGTCCCACTGCAGGGCAAAGGCCTCCATCATAGCAATCAAGTCATCACTGCTATGATGGGATTAGGCTTAATCACCACGCTTGCCTAATGCGGATTGGTGATCACAAACCCGAGCTATGTTCGAAAAATACGAAACATACTTTTGCTCGACCCGGGATTCGAACCCGGGACCCCGAGATCACGGCCCGGTACTTATACCACTAGACCAACGGGGCGTTATATTTTTTTATTTAACTCAATTAGAAATCACGTCATCATGGACTAATTCGTCTATGCTATTATGAATAATCACCACTCTTATTGCCTAATTGTGATGTGATCATCATCACCAATCCGTACCTAATAGTGAAAAATATAGGTACCTGTGTAATATAAAGACAAATTCAGGTGATCCGTCTGCTTGCCTCTCACCTATCATATCACAAAAAAAAAACTGCAGAAAGAAACTAAAAAAGGTAACAATTCCTTAGAACACTCCCTGCGATAAATCCTACCCAAAAATGTTAAAATAATTAATGTTGCCACCATATACTACTTTGCTAGTAACTTTTTAACAGGGTTTTTGCTTCTCGCAAATAAAAAAATGACTGTTGGATACTTTAGGAGCAGGATTAGCCAATTAACCCTCTTCACACGTTGGTTAACATTAAGCAATATATTCATAAGGTCTCCAAGATCAAGAATCTGGCATTTTGTCTTCCATTAAAAAACAAATAACATTTTTTTCACCTATTTAACTTGTAGCTCTCATCTCTCTTATATTATTATATGGACATTGGACCCTATTTATCTCAGAGCAAATTCATGCTCTCATCTTTTTTGGGCCCACTGTAGTTATACTTACTTTACAAATTACTAAGCTACCGATACTGTAATAATAAAACAAAGTTGTTAAGGGCACTTTTAAGGGGGCTGCAAAATGTCCTGTGAATGGGGATGAGGTCCAGGAAGAAAAGAGATAGATAGATATTCTTTATTGTACAGAAATAGAATACGTGAGTAAAACAACAGCGATAAACAGTAGGTACAATAAGGTAGTCTAATACCGCTTGTAAAAAGGATGGCATCTATTTACGTCACTGCACTGATGTAGGTGGGGCGGATAGATTTAGGGGGCGGCAAAATGTGGGCTTTATCCTGGGGAGGGGGAGTCGTGGAAGAAAAGAGAGCCGCAAAACAGTCTTCCGCCCCGGGCGGCCAAGAAATCTTGACCAAGGTCTTTTAATAAGTAGTTGTGTAGTAATTTTATTGGTACGCTACATGTCTTTCAATTGTGCCCTCAAAATCTTCCCAGACGCATTCTTCGGTAATGCATCTACAAACACTATCTCGTGTATCTTCTTGAAGCTAACCACTTTCTCTGCGACGAATGCCTTCAGCTCCTCATCAGTTGCTGGTTTTGCTTTGTTGAGTACTACGAAGGCTTTCGGCACTTGTCCTTGGATGGCGTGCGGGATACCGACTACGCCTGCGTCTAAAACTGAGGGATGAGATCGCAAAATGCTTTCTAGCTCTGCGGGGGCCACTTGCATTCCTTTTACCTGGAATTTGGAGAGATAGGTAGTTAAAGTAAAGAATAACTGCCGTCCTTAGCATAGTTGCAGTAAGTACGCTCTCGACGGTTTCGAGAAAAACGCGGTTAAAGTTTTGGTGCGAAAATCTTCCATAACTCCTTAGTTTATTATCAGATCACAGTGATTGTAACTTTAAATGAAAGAGGGCGTTAGCACCTATGTATTACTGTATAAAAAAGTAATGTCCGTTAATTTAAACATAAAATAAATTCACTATTGTTGTTATACTAAGTATCACTTAAAAATCTCGACTAGAGATCACTTAGCATAAACACAGTAAGTGTGTTTTTACTGTTTTTTATGCTTAGTAACCTTATAAATTTTAACTATTTATTAGAGTATTTAATTGAATAGTAGTAATAATTTAATTTCTCTTTCACGAATTATATTAAAGCGGTTGGATGCCATTTTTAGATGTTTAAATAATTCGTAAATGAAAAATTCCAAAATGGGCAAACTGAGCCTGTCCTGCTGCGAGGTGCTGTGAGACAAGGAGATGTTATATCTCCGAAATCCATCTCCGCTGCGCTGCAGGACATGTTCGAAACGCTAAACTGAAAAGAGCGCGGAATCAATATTAATGGCGAGTACATATCACTCCTACGATTCGCAGACGACATCGTCATCTTGGCGGAAACCTTACATGACCTACATGAGATGGTGAGCAGCCTGGCTGAATCTTCCAAACACATCAGTCTTCGGATGAACTTGGATAAAACCAAGGACATGTTCAACGAGCTCGTTGATCTGAGACCGGTCGCTGTTAATGGAGTACCTCTCGAAGTTGTTCAGGAATATGTCTATCTAGAACAAACGCTCCAATTAGGCAGAAACAACTTCCAGAGAGAACCCAACAGAAAAATTTAGTTAGTCTGGGCAGCATTTGGTAGGCTTCGCCAAGTCTTCCCGTCACCCATCCCTCAAAGTCTTAAGTCGAAAGTCTTCGACCAGTGCGTCCTCCCGGTCATGACTTACGGTGCCGAGACGTGGACACCCACGGCTGGACTAATCCACCGGCTCAAAGTCGCTGAAAGAGTTATGGAAAGGGCTATGCTCGGAGTATCTCTAAAGGACCGCATCAGAAATGATGTAATCCCACAGAGAACCAGAGTCACCGACATAGCCCACCGAATTAGCAAACTAAAGTGGCAGTGGGCTGGTCACATTAGCCGCAGAACTGAAAACCGTTAGAGCCATAAAGTCCTTGAGTGGTGACCGCGACTCGGTAAACGTAGTGTTGGACGCCCTGCGACAAGATGGGATGATAACATTCGAAGGCTGGATGAGAGTGGCCGAACATCGGAACATAATACAATGTACTCTGTGATCGGAACTGAATCGGAACACATGCAAAATGTCAAAATGCATAGAAACTTGTCATTTTCATCTGTCAGTTTACTTTACATGATTATGAATCAGAGTATAGATATCATTTCTTTTGACGGTGAACTCGAACTTAAGTTAGATTTCAATACTGATACTGCCATAAACGCAGTATCACATGATACTGCTTTTATGGTAAGTATAATTTGGATCCTACATTTCAATCATTACTTAGCATACATGCAGTATCACGTCATCTTACTGTCTTTATGTTATGTAACTTGAAGGTAATGATTATGAGATCTACTAAGCATAAGTACAGTAACGCATCATACTGTTTTTAAGACTAGACCACTAATATAGTAAATATGTTAGCCTACTAAGAAAGAAAACAGTATATATATCTTACTGTAGTTTTGCTAAGTGACTCTGAATAAAAAGTTTGCAGTAAGTGTACCCACTGTAGTTATGCTAAGTAAAGTAACAAAAATGCCTGACTTACTGCAAATTTCTAAATGCTAAATTTGGATTGAAAAACGATACAAACAAATGGATTAGACGAAAATGTAGATCTCGTTATCGTGATCACGGCTGTATATATAACTCAGTTTTGTCAAAATGCCGACTTACTGCAACTATGCTAAGGACGGCAGAAACCTTATCTGAATTTTAGGTCTAGCCTTTTAGCGCTTTATTTAACTCTCTAACATAGAGAATCTATTAGTCGGTATACCGACATTCATGGTTTAGGGTCGCGAGTCAGATTGCCGCACCAACACAAATGTTTGTTGATGACACAGAAAGTCATAGAACAATAAATGTTGTTCAGAATGCTTGGTAGAAGAGGTGTTTAAAGGGATATAAATGATCATAGATCCTACAGTTTGTATGCACGCAATAGTGCGTGTCGAGATTACAATATGATAGAAGCCACTAAGGCTTTTAATGTTGAACCTAAGGAAGTCAGACAGTACCCGGTAATGGGTACTGTCTAATGGGTAATTAATGAACCGTTGGATTACCTTGATAAGATCCTTAAGTCTATCCAGGATATAGAGACCTTTGTCAACGTCATAGACGCCCAAATCACCAGTCTTATAGAAGCCATCGTCTGTCATACACTCCGCAGTCGCCTTTTCATTTTTGTAGTAGCCCTTCATGAGGCATGGCGTCCTAATAAGCACTTCTCCTTTCTGGAAATGAAAGGAATCATCTAAGATGAGGATTAAAACACTTTTCAGTATTTTCGACGAATTTCCAAAAGTCGTAGAACAAATTTTTAGAATGGTTGGTAGAAGACATGGATGAAGGAACGTAAATTTTCACAGATACGCCCTGTGGAACGTTTTGTCCGGGTTTTTGTTTATAAAACCTTCTTGAGTCAATAGTTAATCGTTGAGATTAGACTATTTGATAGACGAATCACCTGATGGTAAACGATTACCATAGCCGATTTTTTTATGTGATAGGGTCAGACACAATTGTGGGAGAGCCATGCTTCGGCATGAATGAGCCGGCTCGACCGGAGTGATACCACTGCCTCACAGAAAACCGGCGTGAAGCAGCTCCTGTGCTGTGTTTCGCCGAGTGAGTGAGGGTACCGGAGGCCCACCCAGGGGGGAAGGGGATAAAAGGTTAGCAGCGCACTTGTGACTTCACTGGTGTTGCATGTGTCCTTGGGCGGCGGCAATTGCTTACCATCAGGTGATCCGCCTTCTCGTCTGCTACCTATAACATAAAAAAAAAAAAGACACACACAAATGACACTGGTGGAGGCCTTTGCCCAGCAGTGGGACAGTAAAGGCTAAATAAAAAAAAGGTGCAAACGGGCGGATCACCTGATGGTAAGCGATTGCCGCCGCGCATAGGCGCCTACAATACCAGCAAAGGCAAAAATGCGCAACCTTATACCAATCGGATTCCTTCACTTACTCGGCGGAACATAATACGCCTCTGCTTCATTGTTTATAGATTTATTTACAGAAAAAATACTCACTTGTCCAATAGGAACTAGCTCGTCCGTCAAAGTGTCAGCGAAGCGAAGCTCAACATTCATAGATGGGTCGCCGCAACTGCCGAAGTTCCTGTTGAAACTGTCCTTGAAGGTCCACACGCCCATAGATGTGGTCTCTGTTAAGGCGTATCCTTGGAGCAGTTGTGTCTTTGGCTATGGGAGTTAGATAAATAAATTTACAAAATATGTATTGAATTGACTCCGTAATCAGAAGCACTTGTGTTACAGATATAAGACAACAGAGGAACACAAATATTAATACTTAAATAACGTAGGTACACCCCAACTGTTCATCATCACACGAATGTCTGCCCAGGGTAGGGCAGGGTCATTACCTATAATGCGCCATTCTCAATACTTAACGCCAATAACTTAAGTAACTTACATGAAGTTTTTCCAGCAATTCTTCAACGTCTGAAGCCGTCAGTGGTGCAGCTCCAGAAAATATAAAATTCAAATTTTTTAAATACTCCTTTGTCACTGTTGGTGTTTTACCTAGGAAAGTTACTGAAAACAAAAACAGAAAACATAATACTTGCGCAAATAAATATTATGCAGGGTGTACAAAAATTCAAGGATAAGCCTGAGCCGAAAAATACGAAAAGTCTATCTAAGTAAGTAATTTTTGTTTTTCCTGAAGTATAGTGCCTACCTACATCTCGACACCTCCTACGTATAACAGTATATATACTGCTCGAGGGTAAATATTTTGATGAAAACGAATCTGTAAATTTTTAGCTTTATTTTTTACGTCTTATCTGCATTTAATGGATTTTGAGTTTTCAACGGCATTATAGCCATAACACTGCAGTACACGCGGTGTCACGTTGAATTAATCTCTTTGGACTTAGAAGTTTGGACTGTCCCTATATTTCTGAGACACAAATCCTATTTTTGCACTGCGGGGGATAATTCAACCTGACGTCTGTTTGTATCAAACCTGAAACAACTACCTAATTGAACGACAAAAACCTTACACATCGATGGCACAGTGTATAACAATGTGACTTTCTCGGTCTTCAGAAGATTCAGGTAAACTTGGGGCTGGAATGAAGCCATTGTAATAAGTTTGCATCCCATAGACAGGTGACCCAACAAGGTGACGACGAGCCCATAAATGTGGAAGAAGGGTAGAACGCAAGGGACGATATCTTGATGTGTATCTGAAATAAAGCAGAAAAAATGTGTTAAGGCGTTGATAAAGGGTTGCGAAGGTCAGGCGGCAGTCACTTCATTTTTCCTATTTAAGCCTGCCATTAAGCCATCTACCCTGGGTTTTACTTTTTATGGAAAAATGATTTTTTTTTTATGCAAATTTTCAAAAGTCATAGAACAAAATTTGTTTAGAATGGTTGGTAGAACACGTGGTTTAAGGGATGTAAATGTTCACAATACACCCTGTATATGTGCTCTTAAGGTGGTGATATCTCAGGTAATTCAAATGAGAATCAAGTGATTCTTTCAACGATGTTTCCTAAATTAAAAAAAAACTTTTAGTCGAATACCCAATTTCTGAAGAAAAACTCAGGTAGAATTTTTTGATTCGATCCGACACCACAAGCGCAGCCATCGTCCACTAGCCACTGCGCCAACGAGTTGATCATAACATAGTAAACACCTACTCACCGTTCGGCAAAGTTGCCAAATGATTTGCCTCATGCAACATAATTTCCAAACTGCTCAACAAATTCTTATAAGTGATCTCTACTCCTTTGGGCAGTCCTGTAGTTCCACTGGAGAATGGTAGAACGGCTACGTCATCTGGTTTCTTTTCTACTTTGTCCAGTAGACCATAATCTGCTTCTCCAACTTCAGCTATTTCTGAATATCTGATAACTTCATCGGGTACTGGCATACTTGGATTGTCAATAAGGACGATTTTGGCATGGAGTTTGGCATTATTTAAGGCTTCTACTATTGTATTGTAAACTTGTGGAACTGTTACTATCACTTTTGGTTTAGTTAATGTTAGTTGGTGGATAAGCTCATCTGAAATCATTATATTGAATAAATTGTCTCTTTCCTCTGCAAAAATATGCGTAAAAGCATAATTATTGTGTTCAGGCGCGGTAGGCCCCGTGTAGCCGGGTTTGATTCTGGATCTTTTGTAAATTGAAATGGATCCGGGTGTCCGGCAACACGCCAGTCTATGTGAACTCAGTTTTTTTTATATGCTAGCTGACGGACGTGATGGTAAGCGATTGCCGTTGCCTCATCATCATTTCTGCCAATTGACGTCCACTGCTGGACATAGGCCTCCCCCAAAGTTCTCCACACAGATCGGTCCTGTGCCACCCGCATCCAATGGACTCCCGGGATCTTCACCAGATCGTTGGTCCACCTGGTAGGAGGCCTGCCACGGCTGCGGCCTCCTGCGCGTGGCCTCCACTCAAGGACCTTGCCGCTGCCTATAATGCAGGAATATATCTCAGTCCGGTCGTTGTTTCTGGCGCACAGTCTTCTGTGAGGCCATACTTTACGCTACTAAACACAATTACGATCATGATCATCATGACGACCCGTTTAGCGCAATGGTTTAAGCGCCGGTTGAGACGTAAGGGTCGCGGGTTCGATTCCCGCACCGACACAAATGTTCGTTGATGAAATAGATATTTGTGTTGGGTCGGGAGTTTGTGGTTCCTTCGTTGTTCCTGGTTTCCATAGCACAAGGGAAAACCTTAGTTTGGGACCAGGACAATGTATGTGATATTCTCTCAATTTATTTTATTGTTTGTTCACATGCATAGGGCTAAAGAACTTTTTTACATTACAGCTTTTATAGGCCGGGTTGATTGTAGTGATGATGCAGCCAGCCTGAATGGCTCCAAATGCGACCACAGGGAACTCGGGACAGTTCGGCAGGGAGACGGCCACTATGTCATCAGAGTGCAATCCCAGTTTCTTCAGTAGAGAAGTGGCGAACACGGAGATGAATTTTTGAAGTTGGAAGTAGGTGTACGTCTTGTTTGTCTCTGCGCTTACCTGGAATTTTAAGGCTTGTGAAAGTTACCCCAGTGGCTTACATATTTGCCGCCTGTATGCTATTTTTATCGACCAGCAGCCGCTTTTAAGTATCACTACCCACTGCAAGGGATTGCCACCGACCATAGCCCGTAACACCACACGTCAAAATAAGGATGTGAGTAGGTACCCAAGGACGTACAGTCGAGGTCAAAAATATGTTTACACTTTAGGACCTTGTCACAATACATTTTTATAAGAAAGTGGAAGTCGTTTTCTTATACATATGTACTGTGACAAGGTCCTAAAGTGTAAACATATTTTTGACCTCGACTGTAACTGTTTACGGATGCAACTGAATGATGAGTTGTATCTACTTTGTATGTGTATGTACCAACATAACAATAGTACCTTTGACCTGTGGTAGGCGGAAAAATGTTGTTAAGTAAATAGGTAATGAATGGTGGTACGTCGCGGATATTAATATGGCATTTAAAATACTCCTATGAGGGTTATCTTTAGGTAGGTATTTATTCAGTTACCTAATTGACAACTAAATGACAATCGTTTTTTTTTACTTACTTACCTATATCCATTTATCACCGTACTTACTTATTTTCTGGAATTGAGGTACAGTCGACAAACTTGAATCGTGATCCACTTTGCCAATCTTTCCTAAATGTATTAAGGTTTTCTTTCGCTATCATGCATGTTGCACTTATTACGTTATAAATATTAATAAAATGCGTCATTACTGATTACAGGTCAGAGATCTAAGCAAGTTAAGTACAAGGTGGACGACGATCTAGTGAAGGTCGCGGGAGTCCCTTGGATGCGGGTGGCACAGGACCGATCTATGTGGAGAACATTGGGGTAGGCCTATGTCCAGCAATGGATGTCTATTGGCTGAAATGACATTACTTACCAAAGCGACTTTATCCTTAAAACACGACGAATGCACCCAAAATCGATCGAACAACTTCACATCAGGCGTGGGTTTAGACGTCAAGGACGATGTTAGAGTAAAATCGTCCACTTTCATGGCAAATCTTGATAAATTCCTTCGACTTGTCCCGTTTTTAACTTGCCTCAATAGTAACTGTCTAATTAAATACATTTTATATTTAAAATTTCGTTAAACCTAGGTATAAACTATGCGGTGGCAATGTGTAAACTGATCAGTTTAGACAAACTTTTCAGCATGAAAAATATACATATTTAAATATTTTAATTTCATGTTGACCTTGAATATAGAATTGTTTAAGAAGTAGGTGCAATTCTTTTACCTACTTTTTTGTACTCTTTAAAAAGCAAAATCTGTAGGTACAGTGGCCAGCACATCAAGTTACTACAATCTGTCAAATTTCCTCAGTTGATATTGAACCAAACACGTATGACATAAAAGTGAGGTTCGATTGAAGAAATTTGACAGATTGTAGTAACTTGATGTGCTGGCCACCGTACATAGGTTCTAGGTTAACAGTTAAGTGTGTACTACGTGTTGCACACTGCACATAGATACCCTATAGATAGCGGTTATCGCCTGCCATCAGGTGATACGTTCGCTCTTCGTTACCTATAACATAAAAAAAATATATGAATACAAGCCATGAATCTTGTATTTTGGCCTTCGGTCTGCGCTGCGCGTAATAGTTAAACCGAAATAGGTACTTATCGATACTAAAGAAAGAATGACACCAAGGAAAAAAGAAAAAGAAATGTTTACCTACCTACTACGTACTTAGTTATACCACACCAAAAATCTATAAATCCTACTTCCTTTCTACTAATCCTAATAAAAGCGAAAGTATTAAAGACATCGGGAGTCTAAATAATGTCTATCTTGGTTTCTGGTAATACACCGTTAAAATTTTAGTCGTTTAAATCCCGGAGCTCCTCTTAAGTCACAAAAAACGTAAAAATTCCTTTAGCATGTTAATCCATGTTAGATCATCTCTACAGGGAGCGGAGAACACAAAAGATTAATTTGGTCGCAGTGTCCACTCGGAAACGAACGCTCCCAGACCTATAAATAATAATAAATACCTATCACCGAGATCAAAATTTAATTCAATAGACTGTAATTTCATCGCCTTAGCAACTCTAAAAGGATAAAACTATTTCATTCGGGATAATAATAAATAAGACATCAGTAACATAACAGTAATATAATTTACTACTATCTAATTATTTACAAGCAACTCTCATACCAGATACCAAGTTAAGTACAAACACCAAAATATTTACGGGATGTATATCTGTATACATTTAAGTACCTACATGTCTTTGACCTTTGACTGAATATACAACTTTTGATAGGTACCTACGTACAGTCACACATCAAAGTATACTAAGCTGTCAAATTTCTTTAATTGACTCTCAACTTACTGTTGCACACATTAGGTTTAATTATCAATCGAAGAAATTTCAAAGGTTGTGGTAACCTGATGTTTGGATGACTGTACAATAAGTAATGTTTACGCAATAAGGGCTGCCAGCTCATTAAAATTATTCAAAAATCGATAAAACCTAGATGAAATACAATTTAAAAAAAAAATTAGACAAGATCACACAGATAATTCTAACCCCAAGTAAAGTTTTAAAAATTACTTTATTTAGACTAGAATAAAATAATAATAAAATCCTTCAATCATATTTACCTACTTACTTACATCTATTTTCTTACAATAATAAATTAATGTGGAATTAAATGAATGTCCAGTAAAACTTACTACTTATACCTTCCTTAATTTTCTATCGTCTTCTATACTATTATTAAAGAAGTAAATTGTAGGTATAGACAACGACAAGGCTTATAGTTAAACTGAAAAAGCCAAACACTTGCGCGATACACTCGACACCTAGCGCCATCTGTTGGTAGAGATTGGAACTAACGGTAAAATTACGTCCCGAATAGTTAAGCGGTCGGGTCACTTGTATAAACTAAAAGCGTTTTAACTGATAAAAAGCTCGGCTACGCATACATTTTTTTCAACTCCCTTCTCAATATTTTCCCTGCCGCGTTCTTCGGAATCTCATCCACAAACACTACGTCTTGTATCTTCTTGAAGTCTGAAACCTTATCCGCTACGAAGTCCTGGAGCTCCTCAGCGGTCGCTGTTCCCTCATCCTTGAGGATCACGAAGGCTTTGGGCACTTCGCCGAAGAACTCGTGAGGAAAACCTACAACGCCAGCGTCGAGGACTGCGGGATGAGATCTGAGGATCGCTTCTAGTTCTGCTGGAGCTACTTGGAGTCCTTTGACCTGGAATTTGAAAATCTCATTGTTAAGTGGGCTGTTCTGTTACTGAGCTACTATGGTAGCTCAGTGGATATTAAAGAGCTTCTTGTAGGTCAGCACGAACTTTTCAAGAAATCGTATCGTGTCCATGATAGAATTACGCTATAGGAACTAGCGTAATTCTATCATGGACACGCCGAAGTACATAAAATAACGTATCGTAACCGTACCATTAGCTTCAATGTATTGGATACGTTAAGTTGATAAATAATGCAAACACTTCATGAAGGTAAAGGTTCATTTTTACCAATATGGTTTTAAAACCAATTTTAATAAAATTTTTCATTTATTGACTGGTAGATAATGCCTCTTGGCATTTAGTTCGCCTATTAGTTTAAAATCTATACTAATATAATAAAGCTGAAGAGTTTGTTTGTTTGTTGTTTGAACGCGCTAATCTCCGAAACTACTGGTGCGATTGAATAATTCTTTTTTTGTTGGATAGTCCATTTATCGAGGAGGCTATAGGCTATATTAAGGGGGTTGTAAGGGGTTTAAAAGGGGGGTAAAAAGTTACTTTTCCACGCGGACGAAGTCGCGGGCGGCCGCTAGTAAATAATAAAAATAAATGTGTCTTAAGCTAAGTAAGTAGGCCATCCCTATTTATTATTCAATGAATTTTATTTGCTTTTATTTCAGAAGGGCGCTCACATTGCAATAATGCTTTCTGACGTTTGTGCCATTAGTGTGTGCCATTCTGTCTCTTTCAAATGCATCACAATGAAAAAGCAAAAGAGACAAAGCGATAGTTATCGATAGCGAGGATAGTATTTCAAACTCATGGTAAGGCCACAGATTTAAATCTGCTTGTGTACGATAGAGGGATATAAGTGTTACTCGTAGATACAACTTTTAATCAAAGTCACAACCAAAACTAACTCGTAGAATTTCACAACATTCTATAAATGTCAAGCGAAGTAACTATCGCATCAGGTCGAGAAACGGCCTCAAACTTGGAGGCAATGCCGAGGTCAACTACATCCAGTGTCAATATTCTATTCCAACTTCCTTTAGTCTGTATTTCGTAATAAATTAGTATTTCTATTTACTCGATGAGGTAAGTAGACGGTACTTATTTGGTTCATTACTTACAATGGCCTGCACAGAAAATAAGCCTAAGTAAGTATTTATGAAAATCTAGTGATTTCCTATCACTATGGTTGGAACTCTTGTAACTCTTCTACTGGTGTTGTAGTGTAGATGATCCGTCTGCTACCTTTATCACTTAGCGTTTGAAACGTGATCCCAACAGTCTTTTCATCAGTAGTTTACCAGCTTCCTATATATTATATATTTGGAGTTTCGAATATTATGCCGTTGAGGTTAAAAACACAATGTAGATTATTTTTAAATTTCGGTCTTAATCAAAGACATTAGAACATTATTCTAATGCCTTTGGTCCTAATCCAGGTAAGGTAGGTAAGTAATAGCACAGAATATAATAGAATAAGTGTAATAGGTTTTCAATTCCGTTCTTTTCCTAACTAAGCCATCATTGGCGGCGACATTTAACGCACCTAACGCGTAACGCTGTTAAATTTATCTAGATTTCTATGATCAAAAGGTTTTTCGAACAATTTACCAACTAGTATTTATAAATTTTAAAGTTTCTCAAAACGAGTTCAAGTTCAAAACAAAATATCGAAGCCGGAATAAATGACATAAATTTAAAATTTTGACAACTGGTTTTATTGGTTGAAACTGTAAGCAATTAACAGCAAAGGACGACTACCTATCGATCTATCGATAAACCACTATGGTTCGCAGCGCACTGGTAACTCTTCTACTGCCTCTACTGGTGTTGTGGGTGTCTATGGCAATCGCTTACCATCAGATGATCCGTTCGCTACCATACCGCTACTTAGCGTTTGAAAACGTGATCCAAAGTGATCCAAACAGCTTTATCGTCAGATAGTTAACAGCCATCGATATTTTAAATTTCGAATATACCGTTGAGTTTAAAAAGGAAATTTAGTTTTTTTATTTTCGGCCCTAATCCATAGTAGGCTGTACTTAATAGGTTTTAAATGCCGAAAAACGCCAATTAACGCTTCTTTTCCTAATGAAGCCATTATTAGTGGCGACACTAAACGCACCTAACGCGTTAACCCTGTACAATTTATCTAGATTTCTAAGTATGATCAAAAGGTTTTTCGAACGATTTACCAACTAATAGGTATTTAAAGTTTCTCAAAACGAGTTCAAGTTTAAAACTAAATATCGAAGCCGGAATAAATGATATTAATTTAAATTTTTGACAACTGGTTTTATTGGTTGAATGAAACTATAAGCAATTAACAGCAAAGGACGACTACCTATCGATCTATCGATAAACCAACTATTAACTTCGATTACCTAATAAATTCAGTGAATATTTTATGTAATACTTAGATTTATTTTCAAATGAACGTTTTTTTATTGATAATATTGATGCAATAATGACCGGTTTCGCCAGTTTAATTCACCAGTTAAACTTAGGTTTCTCTACGATACTATTAGTTCTCTACTACCTACTATATTTACATAGTGTTTTTTTTATGTGATAGGTAGCAGGCGAGCAGGCGGATCACCTGATGGTAAGCAATTGCCGCCGCCCATGGACACTTGCAACACCAGTGTAATACATAATATAGTGTATAATAATAATACATGAAGTGTAGTGTACCAGTGTAGTGATAGTGTAGTAGTAGTGTAGTTATCGTCGTAACAATCAAAAGCCCTTTTAAAGGACGTAAAACAATTTATTTTCTATTGTGTCTGCTGTCTTGGCCATAAATTGTATCCTTAAATACATACCTTGATAAGTTCCTTTATCCTGTCAGTGATGTAAAGGCCAGCGCCTTCCTTGTAAAAGCCTAAGTCTCCAGTCTTATAGAAGCCGTCACTGGTAAGAGCCTCTTTGGTGGCCTGTTCATTCTGATAATACCCGTTCATCACCAGTGGCGATTTAAGACACACTTCTCCAGCCTGGAAAAAATAGCATAATGTCAATGAAGTTGGTATTTTTTTAATTACTACTTGGACTTATAATAATAGTCTACTTGTGGATCTATAGACAGCGTCAGGTAAAGAGCCCCAAGTACAGAAATAGCACTTGTGTCACATACGCAAAGAATGTTCAAAGTCCAAAATGTCTATCTAGCAACAATAAATCTTTAAATAAAAATTTTATCACTTCAAATATGAGTGCCACCATGCGTCATCACATAACTAATATAAATGTGCTCATATTTTTTACTGTGCTCACATATCTAATATGTTTTCAACCACTATGTTTTTTCCTTTTGAGTGTAAAACGCAATCGAAAATGGTTAAACTCCATCCATACCTTCTGGATGGATTTCTGATGTAGCTGATGTCCATGGGCGGCGGTGATCACTTACCAATCAGGTGACCCGCTTACTTGCCTTTCTATATCATAAAAAAACTAGTATTTAGTCAATAATTTTGTGTTAAATGCTTGGAGTCTACTTGCGTGCTCAGAAATTATGATAAGATCCGCAGAAAATCTGAGATCGCAGTCATAGCCGGCCCGGCGTCGGCTCCCCACATTACAAAGTGGACCGAAAATCTAGTGAGGGTTGCGGGAATTCCTTAAGTGCGGGTGGCACAGGACAGATCCGTGTGGAAAAGGCCTAATGTCCAGCAGGAGGAGGAGGTCTAGTGCCAGCAGTGGACGTCTATTGACTGAAATTATGATGATGAATAATGATAGCAGTATAACTCACTTGGCCAATAGGAACAGGGTCTCCCGTGGCAGGGTCCAGGAACTTCATCTCCACATTGACCATGGGGTCCCCGCAGGTCCCGTAGTTCTTGTTCCAGCCCCCCTTGTAGGTTGTCACGCCCATGGCACAGGTCTCAGTGGCGCCGTATCCTTGCACGAATTCGGTATTCGACTGGAAAAGGTACATTCAGTTTAATGGGCTAATTCTACTAGGCTATTTATTTTACTCGTATAACCAATGATAAGATTTCGTCACTGACTAGTTGTTATACTATAATACGTTCAACATTCTATGGCAAAATTTATGACAGTGCGAGAAATACCAACCCCAGCCGGCGTAGAGCTTCCTTCCCTCCCTGGGCTCTTCTACCTCACCCCCTCAATTCTCGTGAAACCACTATAAGTGGCCTTAAGTATAATAAAGCGCAATAATTACTTGACGGATGGCACTTGGCAGTAACGCATACGCCAAAGGTCGTGGGATTGATCCCCAACCTGTTCAAATAAATACACTTCGACTGATCACAATTTGGTACCTAATAATAAAAGTTTAATTTATCCTCTCATCGTCTCAATCCCCGTTGCATACAAAGCTGTCACTATTACCACATCACGCAGAGTCTAATTTTTACTATGAATTAACATTACCCACTACCTTCCCATAGTCCTTCTCCGAAAGGTCCGTTATCGGTTGCTAATGCTGCTTATTTTTTTCCCTTATTTTAAACAAAATTTTGCCATATCGTGATATTCGTGAACGTTTTCCGTGGATACTTACGTTGGTCTTGGCAAGCAGAGTTTCGACATCAGAAGCAGCTATGGGGGCAGCGCCGGTGAAAATGAACCTTAGGTGTTGCAAATGGTCCTTAGTCACTAGAGGAATTTTGCCTAGGAGGATTGCTGTAAAAATAAATTATGTTGACCTTTTTATAAAGAGCACAAAACATCAGGTTTTCATGATTTTGGTATAAAACAAGTTTCAACAATATAGGCTGTACTTAGTTCTTATAATTTCGAAAATTTATGGCGGTGAAATACGGACGAACAGACGGATAGGCAGACAGATATGACAAATCTTTAGGGGTTCAATTTTTTGCCATTTTGCTACAGAGCTAAAGGTGTTGTGATGTGAAGTAACAACCTTCGATTACATAATCAATTTACCCAAAAAAGATCGAGTTGCACGTTGCTTCTTTAAATAATATCAGACAAGATCACCTACCATATTTTTTTCATTATCACAATGCTGCAATGACGTAACTCTATTTACGTAACTTAAAGCCTTATTTGCGGATATCAGAATGAATGAACGTACAACAAGTTAGGTTATACAACCACAAGTATTGAACCCACAATACTGCGATATCAGACAACATATTATTATTATTGTAGCGTAATATCTATCTATCTTCTATATCTATACTATTTATAAAGAGATAACTTCTTTAGACAACGACAAGGCTTATAGTTAAACCGAAAACACGAAACGCTTGCGCGATGTAATTTAGCACAGCGCCATCTATTAGTTCATTTCTGAATTACGGTCCCGAAGCGAAGTGAGGGCGGGCCACTAGTATTTTATAAAAACACATCATTGATAGCTGAGTTACTTTTATATACCACTAGTAGCCCGCCCTCACCTCGTTTCGGGACACAGTTTTTCTATTAGTTCCAATATTTGCCTAATCGTTGGCGGCGGGTGTCAACCAAAGATTTAAATCATAGATATGCCCTGACACTAAAAACGAGGCATATTTGATGACATGACGTGTGCGCGTCATCGAAAGTCACTATCTATGAGAATAAAATACGGTCAGCAAAATTTTCATACTGGGAACTAAAAATAAAAATAATTCCTAAATTTAAAAGCAATTTTTATTTATAGGACATTTTATTTCTAAATGTTACACTACATGTATCTTATTTATTCAAATAAATTACTCTAATCACAGAGCGAATATCGGATTTGATCACCAAACCGCAATAAAGGGATGGTGATTATGCCTAATTCCCATCATAGTAGCTATGACTTGATTTCTATAATAAAGGCCCTTTGACCTACTATTCCTTAAGAAAAATTATGAGTAATATTTACTATAACTTAATAATTAATTAATAATTAAAACACACCCCACAATTTAATGTCCTGACTCCGTACTAAGTAGCTTAAAGCACTTGTGTTATAGAATAAGACAACAGAAGAAATACAAATATAATACTTTTTACTTACGCCGACCTAGGGGAGTCAAATATAAAACATTTTCTTTGAAATGAGAAGAGAACATTCGCTAAATTGTCCAGGTAACCAGTAATTCATCCTTCCCGATCGCCGCTGGATTAACTTTGATCAATTTTTCTTTTAAACGCGGATCTTGCGGAAATCTAAAACAATAAACGTTCACTTAAAATAATACGTAATTATTGTTTGCATGGTTTATGATTTCTAGTCGAAATAAAATTGCTATTTTATATCTGACCGCTATTAAAACCATGCCTATCGAAACTGCTGACGCTACCGTAACTTTTCTCCCGTTTATTGTAAACATTAACAAATGAGCTGTTATCATCTGAGGTCTGAGTACTACAGCGGGTCTTACTTAGACCAGCTGTAGTACTCAGAACTCAGACCGAGATAATTGGCCACGAGATAATGATGTGTCTCGTTTTGTCTCACATTAATTGCCAATACTACTCCTCTGTCACGCGCTGGCCGATCAGACGTTGATGTTTTGTCAACAAAAATAAAATAAATTAAATTATTGATGAAATATAAATACTTACGAGTGAAATGTAACACCATTCGCTTTATTTGAATTTGTAGTATTTTTCTTGCACAATAAAAAGGGCACATGAAGGCATTTTGAGTGCTTTTTTTCCTGTCAAAAATCCAGGCAGCTGTGTCGTACAACTGTCACCGAGTGCAAACGGCAACTATTCGTGCTAATCCCAGTTGAGTTAAGCTAGGTTATTTGAGTGCGACTCAATCGGCGCGGTCAAAGTATGGCGAGGGCATATCTATGATTTAAATCTTTGGTTGTCAACTACAACGCGCAAGTGTTTCGACTTTCCGGGTTATATGATATGAACCTTGGGGTAGTTTATAGTAATTATCTCTTTATAAATGACATTAAATAGATTAATTGAGTTGAAATGCTTTACTTCCAACCACTTACCTAGTGGAGGTACAACGTAGAGCAAGCTAACTTTCTCCTTAGCTAGTATATCGAAATATACGCCAGGTTGGAAGGAGGACATCGTGATCAGCTTGGCTCCTCTATTCAGATGTCCGAGTAATGTGATCACCATCCCGTAGATGTGGAAGAAAGGCAGGACACATGGGACTACGTCTTGGTGGGTGCCTGAAGTAATAGTTATAGAAAATAAGTATGTAATAAATAACATATTTAAAAATAATAGTGGGAATGTGCGGGTCACGTTGCCCGAATGGACTCAGAAAGATGGGAGAAAATTTCCACCCAATTTCAACCCGCTGGACGCCGACAGCGGGGTAGGCATCTCAGCAGGCCTTTAGAGCGAGAGTGACAGACTTAATGGACACTTTGTTTGTTCTTTTGTGACTGTCAATCTCATATTTGGATCGTCACGGCCGCTTACCATCAGGTCAGGTGAGGTCATCTTATTTTTTATCTCAATATAAAAAAGCCCCAAAAACGAAGGGCCGATGACCTCAGCAACTTTGCCCGCGATTGGACACAAATGGCATTAAACAGAGAGTGGTTTGGGGGAGGATCCTCAGGCATCCAACTAGCCAATCTGGATACTGGACGTTCTACTATGGCTGATAAGACGACGATGACTATGGCATTATCTTGCACATAATATGAAGATTCATGATAAAAATAAGTACCTACTTCTTTGATTTAGTACACAGGAGGTGTAAGGGCGACCCCTTACGCGCCACCTGTACTGCTATTCTGAAGTTCTGAACACAACTGTGCTACGCAGCTCAACAGAACTTACCACTAGTCATCTCAGCTAAACTAATTTTCTCATGTCTCATAATATCCAAACTGGTCAGGAGGTTCTTATAGCTTATCTCCACTCCTTTAGGAAGTCCTGTGGTCCCACTTGAAAAGGGGATAACAGCCACGTCTTTGTGGTCTTTTTCCACTCGATCCAGCAGTGCGTAGTCTGCTTCACCAGTCTCTGCAATCTCGGAATATCTGATGACTCCTTCTGGGACGGCATCGTTGGGGTTGTCGATAAGGACTATTTTGGCATCTGATTGTGATGCTTCAAAGCATTTGCTACTGTCTCGTAGATTCCCGGATGGTGACTAGAACCTTCGGCTTTGTGACGGAGAGCTGGTGACATAGTTCACCTAAAAATAAGTATACATTTATTACATTATTGTAGGCGCTAATGGAATGGTCATTCAAGAAACCGACTAGACGATTTAGCATTTAGACACAGTCAGCGGCGGACAGTACGTTTGGTGTGAACGATGACAATAATGTACCCAAGAAGGTATAATTATGAAAAAGTATGTTTCGATTTCTCGAACATAGCTCGGGTGATCACCAACGCGCATTAGGTAAGCGTTGTGATTAAGCCTTATCCCATCGTAATAGCGATGACTTGATTTCTATGACGGAGGCTTTTACCTTGCAGTGGGAGTGAGACAGTACCAAGGTGGAAGATTACCTAGTAAATTATCCTGGAATAAAGATTGGCCATAATGATGTACTTACGCTCTTTATAAATAGGATTAATAGTTGTCAAGACGCATCCAGCCTGGATAGTCCCCAAAGCTACTACAGGGAACTCGGGGCAGTTAGGGGCAGCAATGGCGAGGATGTCCCCAGACTTCAAGCCTAATTTCTTGAGCAGAGAAGTTGCGAACGTGCCGCTGAAGTTCCGGAGTTGAAGGTAGGTGTAGCTCTTGTTTGTCTCTGCGCTTACCTGCAAGTTTGGTGAATTGAATCTTTTACTTCTTTGAAGTGGACATTCTTAGCATGTTACTCTTAGGTGTATCCAAAATGCCCAGTGGGTTAGGGCACCGAAGGCCCAATTGGGAGGGAAAGGGGGTTAAAGGTTGGCAACGCTATCCGTATGCTCGTCTGCCACATAACACATAAAAAAGAACTATTCGCTACACAAGGCTATCAAGGCTATCACACGGTTCATGACGACCGTGGGCCTGGGAGACGGATCTCTAGAGGGAGCGGAGGACACAATAGATCTATTCGGTCGCAGTGTCCATTTGGAAACGAACGCTCCCGGACCTACAAATAATAATTCAGAGGGCCTCTGCCTCTAAGACTGTACTTATTCTTATTATTGTTATAACTTATACGAAGGACGAAGAGATAAGGAACTAAAAGGAGTCAAGAATTGTGGCGCGGTGAAGTGCAAGAGTGCTTAGCACACCCAATATCCGCGCACATCTCCTCCGATTCGGCCAGTATTACCGTGTTGGTATGGCCATGGGAAGGAAGTGGGTTGTACTTATTCTCAAAAGAATGCATGAAAAAAAATAACAATGTTTATAAGCTACTTCAGTATTAGAGTTAAAATAATACCTGTTAATTTTTTTTATTTTGACACTTAAATCAAATTGTGTGTACCTAACCAGTTCGATTTATATAATATGGTGATTTAGGAAATGCAAAATCCTGCGTCTGGTTTACCCACTACTCCAACCGGTATATCAAATATCCTCTTAGGTAAAAACCGTAAAGATACGATTGACTATGAAGGAAAACGTTATGACGTCAATAATAAATTACACATTAATTTGTGGCTGCCGATTGTCAATTATTTATCCATTTCCTGGATATTTAAAAGAATTCATTCCTAACGCACCGTTGGTCTAGTATCTGGGAATCCTGTTCGATTTCCGGGTCGACCAATAAGTGTTTGGAATTTGGAAATTTAACTCGGGTCACCAATCCGCATTAGGCAAGCGTGTCTTGATTTAGCCTAATCCCATCATAGTAGCGAGGACTTGATTACTACGACGGAGATCTTTGCCTTTACCTACTAAGTATATACGAGTAGACTGATACTTTAATTTACTCCTCATTAATTTAATTATCTAGATTTAAGTTATGTATGGACAAAACTGAATAAATAATATGTCTATTTATATTTTTTTAATTTCTTAGTTGAATTTTTCTACCACCAGTGGGTAATACCTACACTCACTAACTACTTATACAAAGTTTAATAAAATAACTTTTTTTTTATTCTCACTTGATTATTTGGACAGTCCTCCTCTCAAAGAAGAGAGTGGAGTACCTACAAAAAAAAAGTTCAAATACTTTGACCAGTATCGATCGGTAAACATTGAAATCCCTACCAACCATTCTGACTGAACAATTTATGTCCGATTGCAAATTCACATAAATAAATCAACTTTTCATACAAAGTTGATTACGTGACTTGTTTACAGCTATGGATAGGTATTTTGAATTTCGAATATGGTCGTCGAGGTCGAAATGAAAATGGTAGTAACTTTATTTTCGACCTTATTTTTTAGTGTTTGGTTTTAAATTCCGAAATAGACTACTGGCCCGTGTTAAAAAAATTATGGGTCATTTGAACCACCAGATGACCTATGTAGAACGATATAAGAGCATAAAATAATAAGATTCAGCATTATGCCGTCACTTGTAAGCTGTCCAACTGAGGACCACAGAAAGAGAGGGGGTTGCAACCCTTGGTATTTTCCCCTTGTCGCATGATTTTTGTACGGCGTTTGCGGAATAATGTATTAGAAGCAGTAATGAAATAGCATGAAACTGATGCCGTACAAAAATTGTGCGCCAAAAGTCGGAATTTTTTTTTGATTTTCCGACACTTTCCAGGGTGAATTTGATCATTTAATTTTGTACGGCATCAGTTTCATGCTATTTCAGTATTGCTTCTAATACATTATTCCGCAACCGCCGTACAAAAATCATGCGACAAGGGGAAAATCCAAGGGTTGCAACCCCCCTCTCTTTCTGTGGTCCTCAGTTGGACAGCTTACAAGTGACGGCATAATGCTGAATCTTATTATTTTATGCTCTTATATCGTTCTACATAGGTCATCTGGTGGTTCAAATGACCCATATTTTTTTAACACTGGCCAGTAGTCTAAAAACGCTATTTTGAACGCTTCCAAGCTGTTTCCAGGGTTTCTATAATAAGATGAGGAGCCTAAAAATCTTCGAAAAATTTATATTAAACATTATATTACTATACCATAATAAAGATGGGGAGCCTAAAAATCTTCGAAAAATTTATATTAAACATTAAGTACCTATATTACGATACCTATCTATCGTTATAAATATTATTGATTTTAAAATATCAATGAAGATTTAAAAAAATATTATAATATAGGAAGGCAAACGAGCAAGCGGGTCACCTGGACATCAGCTACGCCAGAAGGAGTGCGGATACGTTGCCGTTCTTTTAGATTTTTAGGAAGGTTTATGCAAAATTTTAATGCTAATTACCGTTGAAGCAAGTCTACCGGCAAGTTTATTTATTTAGATATCTAGTAACTTAATTGATAATGAAGGAAAAAAATATTAACTATTAACAAAAACAAACGAATAAATTAAAAAACAACACTCACCAAAGCCACATGATTTTGAAAATGCGAGGCGTCAGTCCACAGCCGATCCAACAATCTCACATTGGACACAGGGACATCAGGGTACGCCGATCTCAAAACAAATTCTCCTCTCATAACCGCGGCATTGTCCGACAATTTCCTCTGCCACTTCACATTTTTAATCTGTCTTAAAAAAATCCGCGTCGCGGTCTGCATTTTCCCGCGTGTTTCTCGACGGCCAGTGTTAAACTGTTCAAGTTAACGCGAGAGATTTTCGTTCATAAAACCGGATAGAGTTGTCGAAGGCAATGTTCAAAATGTAATTTCTTGAAAGGACGTAGGTGCCTAGGTACATAAATGATAACAATGGTAATTAATGAGGCAAGCAGTTTATTTGAAGGCAAAACATTGTTAGGATAAAAAATTGTTAGACGGCAAATAAGTTTTTTTCTTTCATGAGATAATGAGGCAAATGAGCAAGCGGATCACCTGATGGTAAGTGATCACCGCCGCCCATAGACATCAATCACAACAAAAGAACTGCGGATGCGTTGCCAACATTTTAGGAAGGTGCAGGTTCGTTTCGTAAAGATTTCAATCTTCCACCTTTGTCGTACTACTAGTACCTACATAGGTACTTAGATTTAGTTAAAATAAGGTTTTATAATTTATTATCGTAGATAATCTTCTTCATTTGAAATGGTAACGTAATTTTACAAACAAAAAATAGGTAGGTACTTAGCCTCATAATTTGCATTGTAAGTATTTAATTCGTCAAAATATTAAATTAATTATCTGAGAGAAGTAATTTACACTTACGAAAAAAATTCTATGATAGATCTATCCAATTTTAACATTAGACGACCCGTTTAGCGCAATGGTTTGAGCGCCAATTGAGACGTAAGGGTTGCGGGTTCGATTCCCGCACCAACACAAATGTTTGTTGATGAAACAGATATTTGTGTTGGGTCTGGGTGTTTGCGGTTCCTTCGTTGTTTCTGGTTTCCATAGCACAAGGGAAAACCTTGGTTTGGGACCAAGACAATGTATGTGATGTTGTCTCAATTTATTTATTATTTATTATCCAACTCAACTTCATTTCCCAAAACAAACCTACTTACATAAATTCACTTAATTTTACAAAAAGCCTTGATGGTGTATAGGTACTTGTGTAGGTATTTAAGTAAGTAGGTCAATTGTCAATTAGTAGGTAAGTAGGTACCTACCTAAATAAAATTGTTTTATTTCAGATAACCTTGGAATAAAAAAAAAATACTCAACTTTGTCTAGAAAAATATTGTTTGGCCATGCACTTTGCCCCTTTTAAAAAGTTAAGTGGCTATTACTTCTATCTCATGTAAGTAGGTAATGTATAATTTATGAATACTTATCTTACAAACATACTTGTAAGCAGCGGTGTTATGCACCCTTAGGTATCTATATCTTTTATCTTCTTCTATCTGCTATCTGCTATCTGCTATACTATATATTAAGAGATAACTTCAATAGACAACGACAAGGCTTATAGGTAAACCGAAAACACGAAACGCTTGCGCGATGTAATTTAACACAGCGCCATCTATTGGTTCATTTCTGAATTACGGTTCCGAAGCGATGTGAGGGCGGGCCACTAGTTACTTATAAACTTTGGTCTAATATCGTCACTTGCATTTGCGTCTTTTATAAAAGTGACAGCATTTTTGAACCATGATTTTAGTCTCCATTCTGTATTAAGGGGTTTTTTCATGTAATAGGTAGCAAACGAGCAGACAGATCACCTGATGGTAAGCGATTGCCGCCGCTCATAGACACCTGCAACACCAGTAGAATACGTGCGCTGCCAACCTTTAACCCCCTTTCCCTCACTCACTGGACAAAACACAGTGCAGGGGCTGCTTCGCGCCAGTCTTTGAGGCCGTGGTATCACTTCGGTTATTATAAAGCTTTTCATACTTGCAGTGTTTACTTGGCATAACTCTAGATGAAAACCTACTTTTATTGATTTTTGTAGATATTGCTCAATTTCATACTTGACGTCAATTACCTACTTCAGATTAACTGTGTTAAAAAACTGGTTTGGAGGACAGTCGCATTGATAAACCAAAACATGTTTACTCGATCCAACCGGTCTCGAAGTAAGAGGGATCGATTCCCATGGGGTACCAACCTACCTTGAGCGAGAGCTCAGTGGATAGGTAAGTTTGCGCTATCAGTACGTAGCATAGGTTCGAGTCCAAGCGAACCCTGAACTCCGATACAATGGTTCTGGACGCAAGCGGCAATCAGTCATAAGTATAATAATCTTTATTTTTGTTATAGCAATTCTTTGCAATTTAATTCGTCGTCAGCTAATGACGTGACGTATCAAGCACTTGAAAAAATTCGACTTAGTTCGGGGTTCGGTTAGTTTAATTAGTAGAACAGCCACCCGGTATGTGGAACGTTGAGGGTTCGAGTCCCGCCCGATGATTTTTTAAGTAAATTATTTACTTCAGGCATGTAATGTTACCAAATATTTGTGAGAATCGTATAAAGAAACATGACAGGTTGAAGAAAATGCTACATGTGAATTTTCATTAGGTACCTGAAAATACGGACAACTACCCCTTTGGTCTAGTGGTTTAAGTGCCGGGCCGTGATCGGGTCCCGGGTTCGATTCCAGGGCCAAGCGGAATGTAGGTACTTATGTTTTGAATTTTTCGAACATACTATGAGTAGTAGCTCTGATTTGCGATCACCAATCCGCATTAGGCAAGCGTGGTGATTAAGCCTAATCCCATCATAGTAGCGATAACTTGATTTCTATGATGGAGGCATTTGCAGTAGGAGTAGGACAGTGGATCAATGGTTTACGTAGGTACTCATCAATCTATCAGTACAAATCTGTCTTTCTTCTATTGATTTATCACCAGCAATAAATAAAATAAAATAGGTAAATAAATGCGCTAGACAATCACACCAATCAACCTAGTCTAGTCTAACTAGGGCTACCCCTGTTAGGTACTATGAGTACCTACCAGGTGACGATTTTAAACGGGGTCGTCAACCCAGAACATCCAGACCCAAAAAAAATTAGAAAATGCTATAAATAAAGCTAATGTCGCTACCTATGAAGGCTCCATTAGCAAGTGCGCCAGGTACTTGGTATTTTTGGATTTTAAAACCAATGACTACGGATTAGGGTCGACAATAAAATGTAGGTAGTGACGGCACTTTAGGGCCTCGTTCACCATCTCTGAATAAAGTGTCAAGTAATTTACTCCTCAGTTTAAGTGGGTTTGGAGGAAAATGGCCCCTGGTCCGCAATTTAAATAATTTATTCAATACAAAGACCAGGGGCCAAGTTTCTTCGAACCCACTCTAATTGACAAGAAAACTACTTGGAACTTTACTCAGAGATGGTGAAGGAGGCCCTTAGAGTTACAAAATATCTGTAGCTGCGGTTGGACTGCGACCAGAAGGCCACTTAGTGACATTGGCAGAGGGCAATGTACAACATCAATAATTTGTCTATGGTAAAATGATAAACAACACGACTTGTAAGGGAAACAGCATTATTTCCGACTTGCTGGGAACCAAATAACCGTAGAGTGATTGTAATAATGACAAATATTATAAATGCGACAGTCTGTCTGTATGTTTGTCTTTCTTTCGGGACAAAACGGAGCGACGAATTGACGTGATTTTTTAAGTGGATATAGTTGAAGGGATGGAGAGTAACATAGGCTACTTTTGCCCCTTTCTAACCCCCCATTTTAGAGAAGTGAGGGGCGCGAGCGAAGCCGCGAGCAAAAGCTAGTTATACCTATATCTAGATAGGTATGTGATAAGTAGTTTCCTAGTTTCGTAGGTCAGAGAGGTACCTTACAAACAAATTATAATAGGTCAGGAACTACTGTTCTACATAATTAGTATACAAGTATGCTCATTAACTGTAACAATTATTGTTACAATTTAATATGAAGTCTTCGATCGAATAATCTTTTAACCGTAGGAGCGCCACGCTTCGGCATGAAAGGGCAGTCTCGATCGGAGTGATACCACAGCCTCACAGAAGACCGGCGACAAGCAGCACCTGGTTGTTTCGTGGATGAATGAGGGTTAGGGTACCGGAGACCCAATTGGGGGAAATAGGGGATTAAATGTTGGCAGCGCACTTGTGAATCTACTGGTGTTGCAGGTGTCTGGGAGGCGGCAATCGCTTTACATCAGGTGAGCCGTCTGCTCGTCTCACTTATAAAAGGTAAATAACGACTGCTCCAAAGAATAAAGTCCGATTTGCAATATGTTTTTAATATAGGAGATCGGACTTTCTGCTCCAAAGAATTAAGTCCGATTTGTGATTATTATGTTGAATATAGGAGATCGGACTTTGTTCTTCGGACACTCGTAGTTTATACCTATAACGAGGCAGTGTGAGATGCCTACGATAGGCGAAAGGTCAAAACAACAAGACAGCTTCTTCACTTCATAGTAATTTGCATATTAGTAACGTTTAAATACCTACGTAAAATAAGTTATTTTAGGCTGTGGACACATGTCTGTGGAGTGGAACCTTAGAGTAGACAGCCACTGGAGATGCCCTAACGTCCGCGCTTCTAACAATTTTTTTCACCATTTGTTGCGGGGGACGAGGTAAACACGTACAGCACACCACCAAAAATTTTAATACTCAACAGTCACAATTTGCTGTCACGATAAACGCACACTACAGAAAAATTAACACATCAAAAAATACACGCTCACAAATTAAAGATTTCACGTAACTATGCAGCATACATACGAAAAAGACAGTGATGGGACACAAAGAATGAGTCAAATCAGTTTGGTGAATGAACTTATATATAAAATTGTAAGTGTAAAATTCTGCACATTGAAGATAAATAAATATTTATTTAGTCAGTTTGTAAAATAAAACCGCCAAGAGCGTGTCGGACACGCACATGAAAGTGTTCCGTATCCAAAAGATGGGCCTTAAACCGTTATTTTCATAGTTAAGTTAGGTAGTTATTTCCATACATTACCATTTAGTTAGGGCAACTGCACGTCATAAGTTGGTCAAGTTGTATTAAAAATACTATGTATGATACAGGAGTCCGCTAAAGTTTTCGTTAAAAGAACAGTCAGCCACACATCAGGTTACCACAATCTGTCGAAATTTGACTCAACTGATATTCAACTTAATGTGTATGACAGTATTTACTGTGATGTGTGGCTGTACGTAGGTACTTACTTGGAGGTATAGAGCATATTTTTTTCAGAATTATTTTAATAGTATTTCAAAAGTTGGGGGGGGGGGGGGGAGAGGAAGCTCTAATTTTAACTTTGTATTAATATATCTCGAAACTGGGGGGTTTGATCCACATTATGTCAAGGCAATTTTTGTTGTATTTAAAGATACCTTTTTACGATACCGACCAGACGATGGGGTAGTCGAATTTATTTTTCGAATTAACTTTTCGCTGTATGGAAAAGGGGGGTGAAAAATAAATTATGTTTTCAATAATGTTAAAAACCAATTTTTGGATTATCAGTATACATCTCTTTGCCAATTTTCAGTGGCAATCGGTGCAAAAACGGCGGAGAACGAGCCAGGACAGACAGACAGACAGACATGACGAGTAGACTACGGAACCCTAAAAAAGGGTGAAGTTGTGCAATACATACTAAAACGTAAAAAATTACAAATGTGCGCTAGTTTGGGGTTAACATTTGGACAAACAAAGGGAGAGTAAATGAAACAATATATTTTTAATTAGAATGATTTATTGAAATATTACAAAAAATCCTTATTACGCATTTATATTGATTTTCAAAATGAATAAGTTTATTGTACACGTGTCGAATATATTTCTGGGGGTCTAATTTTTTTGAAATATTGGATAAACGAACATTCGTATACTTTTCTATATTAAAATTAGCGAGCTCCAATTATGGTTTACTATCTACTCCGTTATCATGCATGATACTCCCGGACCACATATTTTATTCCTTTTACCCTCGAAATATTTATAGCCACCAATTCTTTTTATTTTTAGAATAAATTCCAACATCGTATGACCAGAAGAAAGGACAGTAATTTCTCTAATTCACTTAACAATGTTTTAATATTATAATATACGTCTATACTATTTTATTCAAAATATAATGAAAAGAACGGATTTTGAAACTAACTGCAGTGAGTGAATGATTCATTCAAATGTCGAGTTGATTTTAATTGGTCCCATCACTAGGACCGATACCACGATATCATTATTAAATTTTTCTGTCGTTTACGTATCGTAACGGTTTTTTATTAAAATAGATTTTCTAGTTTAATACACATTTAATAATTAATAAAAGTCATTACTTATGATAGGAAACGCGATCTTGTTGCGAATTTTAGCTGTCAGATCGCCTTTTACATGAAAATACTGCACAGTTCACCATTTTTAAGAGAAACGTCACGCGACACGGAGCGATGCAAAATGGCGATGTAGCGACATCCAAGAATTTTTGTATAACTTAGTTGACCAGTTCCGAATAGTTGACCAATGTACTTTGCCGGAGGGGGAAACGCCCGGTATGGCATCTCCAGCAGTGGCTATATACTCAAAGAGTGGAACCGGCCGCGGGACGGCACAGCCACAGAATAATGGCACGGCGCCGCTACCGGCAGAAGCTGCGCCCGCGCCGTCCCGTGCTCGACGTGTCGTGAAAAAAAGATAAGGCGGAGTGTGGCCATCTTGATTATTCTCAATATTTTTTTTATGTGATAGGTAGCAGACGAGCAGGCGGATCACGGTAGCCGAAGATCGATCAAGGTGGCGAGCATTTGGAGAGGCCTATGTCCAGCAGTGGACTGCAACAGGCTGATGATGATGATGATGAGGCGGATCACCTGATGGTAAGCAATTGCCGCCGCCCATGAACACATGCAACAAATGCGCTGCTAACCTTTTATCCCCTTCCCCCCCGATGGGCCTCCGGTACCCTCACTCACTCGGCGAAACACAGCACAGGAGCTGCTTCACGCCGGTTTTCTGTGCGGCAGTGGTATCGCTCCGGTCGAGCCGGCCCATTCATGCCGAAGCATGGCTCTCCCACAATTAAATAAATTTAATATAAAAAATGGTCGTCGGCCAGTGGGGCGCCCACGATACCGCTGGCGGGATGTAGTGGACGCGGACCTGCAGGATTTGCAAGCAGGAGATTGGCGACAAGCTGCACAAGACCGAGATAAATGGCGACATCTCGTATCGGAGGCCAAGACTCATTTTGGATCGTTGAGCCATCGGAGTAAGTAAGTAAGTAATATAAAAAAAACTGTTAACTGTTGGAATGATGGTTGCCACGCCACCGGTCGTGCAGCCTGTTACGTAACACGGTGTTCGGCACCGCACCGTAGACATAGGTCCAAGGCCTTACACAATGTAAAACAGATACTTGTAGCTTTTTATACTGGTCTATAAAAATCATAGAAGTAATAAAAACGACACAGGTAATACAAGGCGTATAGGTAAACATTTTACCCAAAGGGTAAAAACTTGATACGCCCTGTATTCTGATAAAAAAATTAAGCAATGGCGTCCCTTAAAAGGATTGAAAAGTTAACAGTATGCGTCACAGCTTTCATTTACAGACATTGTTTCGTCACTTGCGAATGCGAATTTTAGGCGCATTTTTTACCATTTAATTTGTCATTTAGTGTCCTCATACAATTGGGTATTTGACTAAATTTTTTATGTGTTTAATCAAAAGACGCCTCAATTTAAGAAACATCGTTGAAAGAATCACTTGATTCTCATTTGAATTTCCTGAGATATCACAACTTTAAGAGCACATATTTTGGGCAAGCCCAAAAACGCTCTATACAAATGGCTATTGTATTGTGACGTCACAACGCAAACTCTTGTATACGCGTCTAGTAAATTTTTTATGGTAGCTATATCAAATGTTTCGTTTAAGTAAATGGTTTTATAATAAAAGTTGGTGGAAAATGAACGGGTAGTTCAATGATATAATTTATTATTTTTTAATTTTATACTTAAAAAATGGACTTGCCTATGAAACTTTGAATGCTCACAAAACCAGCTAGACGATACATTTTTAACTGAAAATGTTGGCCATTGGTTGTTATTTACTAGTGATGCGCCGAATAGTGGTTTCACCGAATAACCGAATACCGAATAATATTCGGTTCAATCTTTACCGAACCGGATATTCGGCCGAATTATTCGGTTTACCATTTTCTATTTTATTCCGATCTCTCTTCTATACAAGATACGGTGACCAAAAAGCACTTAAGTCAATTCGTACTGAGATTAACTAAAGTGTTTATTTCTTCCGTGTCAGAAATTTTCTTAACGTATAGTCTGATAGTGTCTTTTAAGTAAATATGCACTTAATAAAATCATCGCACGGTTCAAGTGGGACTCGAACCCACAACCCTCTACATACCGGGTGGCCTGTTCTGGTATGCAGTGGGTGGTGGTATGTGAAAGGTCGAGTACCACCAGGACTCTTGGATGATTTTTAAGAGCACCTACTTAAGAATAAATTGCAAAGAATATCAAAAAGTAACGAAAATAAAATTATTTATCACTAAATAACTTATAATAAAATTATTAATTGTTGATTCATATTTTTATTTTAATAATTTGCCACATACATAGGTAAGTGTTTTATTAAAAAAAAAATTAAAATTAATGAATCAAAATTTTGATCTCCAAAACAAAGATTTATAATTATTATTTATTTAAATTTAAGAAAAGACCAGATATTTTTAAGTATAAAAATAGATAGTAAAATTAATATTGATTGATCTGGCTTAAAAATAAAAGAATTAGGTTTTTTTTTAAGTTAATGTTAGCTAGCTAAATAAAGATGTGGACTCTAGGTGTTAAAATGCACGTTGATTTCAAGTTTAATTGATTTCATTTATTAGCTTTTTAACACATTCCTCGCCAGTTTTATATAATTTACAAAAACATAAATCTTACATAAAGAAACTTGTCCTTTTAAATTCCATGTTATATAGCCAGGAAAATAGAAATACTCTAACCGAATACTCTAACCGAATACCGGCACTAAAACCGAATAATTCGGCCGAATACGAATAGTGGAAAAAGTGCCGAATATGCCGAATACCGAATACCAACCGAATATTCGGCGCATCTCTATTATTTACCAATATTTTAATATTTTTTACTAAATCGAGATTAGTCAAATACCCAATTTAATGGATTGCTTTACTTTAAGGGAATTCAAATCAAATACATTTAGTATTCTAATAAGTATGTTTATTATCAAAGAAATAGTAACAATAGTGCGGAAATGGAAATAGCTACACTATAGCAGCTTTAGTCTGTTATTGATAGTAGCATTGTCGTTAACCCGAATGCAGACTTCTTCGCGTTGCCCGCATGCAGGAACTAACGACCAATGTAAATGCCCTTTTAAGAAATATGTTGGTAATCACTTACGCACATTATTATTAAAAAATAAACTAAAAATATAAAATAGTATTTGACTTTTAACCGATTATAATCTATCATTTATAAATCGCAAACTAAATTAAGCACATTTAAACTATCTCTACAAAACTTAGGGAAAATCAGTAGTATAAATTAAAACCTAAAAATGATAAGTCGAAGTCCTAAAATGTATAATATTTATGAAAAACTGCAGTGGACGTACGTTTGCAGTTTTTTCTAATTAATCGCTTCTCAAACTTACAACTTCGCGATTCTCTTAAAACAACTATAAAATAAACAGTCTCACAAATTCCAAAAGCTTGAACGATTTTAAATAGGAAATGTCAATCTTCAATAACTGTAATAGAAAATAAACTTAATAGTAATAGACATAGGGTCTAAACCTATTGTTCGGGATAGTTCGCTGGTGAACTGGGCTTCTTATTATGGGATTCTAACAAGCGAACAACGTAAGATTGTATACCAGACCAATCGATACGTTGTCGATGGAAGGTATCGAAGGATATTTTCTATATGTCGACAAATAATTTTATATTACAATAATTTAAAAATTTATTGTTCAGGTACCTACCGCGGTTTTAGCTTTTGTTTTCACATAGGAAATCTACATTGACAGCACCTGTCACAAACAAAGTGTCCAATTCTGGGGAGAAATTCTCTGCACTCGACATTGAAGTCAAATTTTGAGATTTAATACATTGAAATCTCTAAATTCGACTTCAATGTCGATTGCCCCCCAGATACAGATTATGTTAATACAATCTGTCAATTTTACTGGAACCAAACGCGTGGGACATTAAGATGGGAAGCGATAGAAGAAAATTGACAGATCTGTATTTGTACATGGTGCTGCCCGTACATTTTATAAACTGCGATGGACCAACAGTCAACACTGAATTGCGCTGCTCAGTTTGAGAAACGACAACCTAAATAAATGCTCTATAAAATACAATAACGGACTTACACAAATATAATATCGAGAAATTGCTCAACGCCCAAAGTAGATCAGAATTTGGTCTGTCGCCGCCCGCCCTCACTTCGTTTCGGGACCGTAATTCAGAAATGAACCAAAAGATGGCGCTGTGCTAAATTACATCGCGCAAGCGTTTCGTGTTTTCGGTTTACCTATAAGCCTTGTCGTTGTCTATTGTAGTTATCTCTTTATAAATAGTATAGAAGATAAGTGTACACCCGCACCATCTGTCATAGAAACCACTAACCAAATACATCATGAACACGTTAAAAGTGTTGGCGCCATTCGCAAGACTTACCAAATAACGATTTGGCATACTAAAATAGACTTTATAACACCTAGACAAAGACAGAACTTAATGCGCCATCGGTCTAGACTCTAGTCATATAAAAAACAACTTATTTTCGATATTATATTAGTGTCTCAGTGAAATCACAGTAAAAAGAATACCCAGTAGCAAGACAGATAGTTCCGACGAAAGCCGTGAATGAACTCTGATTTTTAATTACTTGAAATAAACTGATAGAAGTCTCTAACTGATAGTAGTCTAGTGATAGTCTAGAACTGGTAGAACTGGTATAACTCGACCAGAGGAGCAATTCTCGCGCACTCGACATTAAAGTCGAATTTGGATATTTCATACATTTTTCCATCCAAATCTCCGATTCCACTTCGATGTCTAATGCTCGAGAATTGCCCCTCTGACGGCGTCTATACATGTCGATCCACTGGGTACACTGTGATCTTGTACATACAGCCACACATTAAAGTGTACAAAACTGTCAAATTTCTTCCATCGACTCTCATCTTACTGTCATACGCATTAGGTTGAAAATCAATTGAGGAAATTTAACAGTTCGTCGCAACATGATGTGTGGCTGTCTGTACGTACTTGAGGTTTGTACCAATGAGTAGTGGAACTTGACTAGTCAATTACAGTTTTTGGCATACGATACTTATTACAAAGCTAATATTAAAACTCTTACATGAATACAATGTTACAAATGAGTTTCTACACGTGGATAGTATTTTCATAGCAAGCAAAAATACCTACCTTTTGACGAGTGCCTTTGAAAAATATACAACCAATTTTGACAACTAGCATTATGAACCACAGTAAGTTTAAAATAAGGTTTAAAGTCCAGGTAATCTCGCTATGCGATTTATGATAAAACATTAACAAGTCGTAAGACGGAATCGGTTTTAGTGTTATTTTTAATTTCACTAGCAATCAATTTTGAGACAAATTTCACGCTTTTGACGTATAATTTGTTATGCATCGTTGAAGTTGGCATATCAGTGCAATAGGGTATTTGACTAAATTTTTTTATGTGTTTAATCAAAAGACCTCTCAATTTATGAAACATTATTGAAAGAATTACTCGATTCTGATTTGAATTACCTGAGATATCATAACTTTAAGAGCACATATTTTGGGCAAGCCCAAAAACGCTCTATACAAATGGCTACAGGCGAGTGACGTCACACGCTCGTATCTTGTATGTGCGTCTAGTAAATTTTGTTTGGTAGCTATATCAAATGTTTCGTTTAAGTAAAATGGTTTTATAATAAAAGTTGGTGGAAAATGTACGGGTAGTTCAATGATATAATGATTTTTTTGAAATTTTATACTTTAAAAATGAACTTGCCCATGAAACTTTGAATGCTCATAAAACCAGCAACACGTTATATTTTTAACTGAAAATTTTGGCTATTGGTTCTTATGTACCAGTATTTTAGAAAATTATAAATATTTTTTACTATATTGAGATGAGTCAAATACCCTATTCCAAGAGTTGAAATCGTTGAAACATTTTAAGATAACTATTGTATAATCAGCAAAATACCTATACTCTGATTCATAATCATGTAAAGTAAACTGACAGATGAAAATGACAAGTTTCTATGCATTTTGACATTTTGCATGTGTCAAAATGCGGGATAATGTATGGGGATGACACATTGACATCTGTCAGTAACTTTACATGATTATGAATCAGAGTATAATTTTACCGCAAATATTTAATTCCTGCTTTAGTAATAATTGGAAATTGTTTTTTTGCCGATCAATTATTTATTCGGTAGGTTAAGTTAGTTTTCTTTACTAACTAGTTAAATATTACCCTAATACTCAATAAATGACTCAAAATTAATTGCATGTGCTCCTAAACGTCGTAAGGCAATAGAACATTAATTGTTTTTGCCTTTTACGGCGTTTGGGTCTTACGACCCTATAACGAGCCGTTTTTGATATCCCATAACATTAAAGGTAGGTAATAAATAAACTTAATTATGAAACATTTTCTCTAAAAAATAGCGCGTAATATGAAAAAAAAATTAAATTTAATCGCAATAAGCTTATTAAAGCAATTTGTATGCGTATGCGTTTTTATTTCGTCGCTTCTTAGAGAAAAAAAATATTAGTCAAGTTAGTATGTATTTTTTACTAAACTTAGTAATGGGATACCAAAAAGAGCACGGTGTTTTTTAAGTTTTATAACAACAAAAACACTTAACAACACTTTATGTAATTTAAAGTAACTACTGCCTTATGTATTACGCTTATATCTTTTGTATGGAAACCAATATTCCGAGATTTGAAAAATCGTTCATCCTATTGACATCTATGAAGACAGACACTATAATATAATTATAGTTAATGGCTGTAACGTCCTAATACTTAACCAGAATAGGTATATTATAAATGGCTGTAAAATCTAAATATTAATCAGATATTGGTAAACTAATACAGAATCCGATAAATATCCGTCAAATAATAGGACTTGTTTCATAGATATTAGTCTAGTACTCGTATTATATCAGCATTTTAATGAGTTATAATGAGATGATAATATTAATAATAATAATTACCGGGATCCAGAAATCGGTGCACACCTCTCTACACCCTCAGCTGACCACGCCGATGTTGCCGCCTTGCCGCCTTATACGGTGGCTGATTTGGGGGGCCCATCTAGTGGGAGGCGAGTCACCGTCTGCCATGATTATTCGAGATGAGACATTTGATATGGCAGGCGTCCCGTTGTCTCGTCAATATCCGGCAACCAGTCCAGCAAGATCCTACCCATAGACCCGGCATAGATCCCTTCTTATCTACAATAGTCCTTGCATCTGGCGGGTGCTGACTTTGGTTGTATCTCTTCAATAGTACAAACAGAGTCAGTAGCCGCTAGGTGTACACATCCCCATTTTCATTATTGTGTCTCAGAGGGGCCTCTACGTGTTGGATCTGTATCCCCACGCACGCCTTCCAAAAGGACCGGCCTCCGTGCCGTGATTTCCCGTAGGAGAGATACAAATAATAATAATATTAGACTAATATTTTTTTATGAAAAAAGCCTCTGGAGTTACATTTTTACATTTTTCAAATAATAAAATATCTACTCTGATATTTAATTATGCGAACTAATCATATAGGTGTAAATGTCAAGCCCCGAACATTTTGACATTTGCCAAAGGACAGATTATAGTCGTCTACAGTCGTTGACAGATGTCAGTTCAGTTCGCATAACTGAAAATCAGAGTTTAACGTACACGACTGTTCCTTCGGAAAGGAAAAAGTTAGTCAAATTGCTCTAAGAATATGTTCCTGAGTCTTACGTATAGCGGTAACGTAACATGATATTGCTATTCGATTTTAAATCCTTTTCTTAACCTCATAGACACTACTTTTGTATGATTAATTTTGGTAATATACGTCCTTTAACGTGAAACAAATATAATCTGGCTGAGCAAAGTTTTAAATGCGGTTTCTACGTTTGCTCGGATGTATTTTTTGATACCAAGTGTCATTTTGTTTTTTTTTTATGTCATAGGGTTCCAAAAGCATAATAGTTCAAACACTAACAGACGTCAGGTACGCATTCTTAGAACGACCAAACTATGAGTAAGGCAGATCCGAAAAGTCACCTAAATTACTTCTATAGTTTAATTCGGATTTTTCGCGAATTAGTTAACAAATTTCATTCAACAATCCAACATCGATTAACTTAACATTCCTCATCATACCGATTATAGTTTAGCAAAAGCAAAAACTCATTTACAAAAAAACATCAAGTATAGATAAAAGTTCAAAATATGTTTTCTTTATTATTGCGATTATACAATACATCTCATTATCGAAATAAAATTATGTTAAAAGATTAATTATTGGTTTTTTATCATTTATATTGAGTACTTTAATGAGTCTTAAAATAAATTGACCCTTTCTATACTTCTAACTGTACTTGATGATATTTATAAATAACGAGTTGTTGCAATTAATCAACGATTTATAGTAACTTGTACCAATTATAATCTTCCTTTAAAAGTCGGTGTAGAGTCATTACATTCAATTATGAAACTTATTCAATTGACGATAATGTTCCAATTAAATGTCTATCTGCATTCGACTACAAACGCCGACAGTTCTCTTTAACAACACGCGTTCGACTTCCGAAATTTCTAAATAACTAACAGCCTTTAAGGACACAGTCGGAGTATTACTTAAAAGCCCTTTGGTGGAGGTTTGTTCTGGTTTCCTGCTCCATCCTCATCTTCAAAGGATGCTCAACTCCTCTGAAATAAAAAAAAAAACTATTAATGTGGGATTAGTGATCAGTAGATGCATGGCAAGGAACGTTTGTAACGACGTTTGAATAAGAATGTATTACGTGCGAGAATGAGAGAGAAGACATATGGCCGATGACGATGTAAGACACGAGAAGTACTTATGAATAAGTTACGATTATTAATATATACTTAGGAGAACTTATTCCCGAGGCTGAGCCCTGATTTCCCTTAATGTCCCATCCTACATTAATATCGTGTAAACTTCTTCAGCGGCTTATCGCCCTACGATAGTCGGCACATTCAAATGTGAACCTTATAGTCCTGGCATAAGAGTTTGAGGTGACTACTTATTGCAGGGGACTGTACAACTGACACCGATTGGCTGCCCCAATGACGCATTTTATGACTCTACCTAAAGATGGTTCATTTGATTCCTATTGCACTATGAATAAACATTCGTGTGATGTACACTTGTGTTTGTTCACTGTCTGGTGTAAGATATGTGTTTAAGTGTTATTGTTTGTAATTCCTCTGTCGTCTGATGCTCGTAACATAACATGAATTATTATAGAAAAGCTTTCAAAGTTAATGAATGACGAGTACTTTTAAATTATTGGGCTTCTAGGTGAGGGTTTTGCAAATGAGAAACTCGATAGATGGCGTTACATACAACGTTACGTACGTCTGGTCCTTAGACGACCCTTAGGCGACACTTAGACGACATTGGTTGTTTTGTAAGTAACTTTGTACATTTAATTTAAAGCGGGAACTAATGCTGTTCCCTTACAAATGTCAGTGTTGATTGACTTTTCCCATACTGTTGTACAACGCCCCACGTCTTTGAGATACTTTTTGATCGTAGTCCTACGATAGAATATTAAACAAAATCTTTTAGAAACGTAACCAATCTGTCGTACGTTGACCACTCGTCTACGTAACGCAATCTCGGATTTTTCATTTACAATAACCCTCATTAAGGCTTCGGGATTAAAACGACTAAAAAGTAAGGGTGTATTACCATAACTTATTGGAGATTCCCGATATCCTCCTCGAACAACCGCTTCCCACCCTTCAATATCTTCTCCTGCTCATTCCCATACTTCTTCGTAAACTCCTCCAGCCTGATCAACCACTGGGCCCAGTGTTCCCTCAGCTTGTCTACGAGAGAGATGGTAGAAGTCAGCCTTGGATCCATCAGTGTACGCTATGACTAACAACGCGTCGCGTACGTTCAGATGCTTGTAGTTAAGGTCGTTGCATACTGCACCGAAGTATGCTGCGAGCTGTACCGGGTTGTCGTATGTGAGCGATATCGATTTTCGTGGCTTGTCAGATTTCTTCCATTCGATTAGGGTCGGTTTGTCTCTGAAAAGGAAAAAGATAGTATTTATGTGAAAGGCCAGTACATAAATTGCGTCACACGTTAAGGGGGAATGAGGGGATCGGCGAAGTGTGACTTTGTGTGACAAGGCGGAGAGGGGAGCCTTAACTTTGTGACGTCACATTTTATTGCAAAATTTATAAATTGTAATGTGTATTTTTTTTTATTAATTACATTTACATAGTTTAATTTTTCTTGCTTGGTTAATGTCTTGAAAGGTTTGATTTGATCTTAATTTTGTTAAAAATACTAAATACTTTTTTGGTAAAAATCACTTGATATTAAAATCTAGTTTTACTTATTATAAAGTAATGTAAATGAAATTTTAATTTCTAAATGTAAATTTGCAAAATATGGGATGATATTTTTTCAATAGATACCTATAACAAGCACGAGATTTGGGGGCCTGGTTGGCATAAATGCCACTATAAATAAGCCCATTAATTCATTCACACATATCTATGGCAGATATGTGTGAATAACCAAAGCAAATAACCTTAATAGAGATCAAGGTTGTCAACATTGAAAACACCCAAAAATAAATCAACAATGTCACTGACATTATGTTATCTGTTAAAACATTCAACGCAGGTGATAAGTCATTCACGATAAATACAAAAGAATGTTACTACGCCTCCGGGCGATAAGTCGGTAATCGGAAAATAAAAAATTTACAGCAGAGACGGTTTACTGTTTTTGCTGAATATCTTTTCGATGAGGGGACTATTTATAAAATCAAAACGCAGGTTATTTTTTTTCCAAATTTAGCTGACCATTTACTTTAACGTCGTAAGGCCCAGACAGCAGACACAATAGAAAATCAATTATTTTGCCTCATATAATGGCTTTTGGGTCTTACGACGTTAAAACATATTTTATTAAATACTTAATTACAAATGAATATAAATAATAACGAAAATTTCATAAATTAAAGGAAAAATCTGAAAAAAATCGGTAAGTTGTTGATTGCCGAATTTGATATAACAGCAAAAACGCCTTATTAGCACATTACCGACTTATAACCCGTGTGCGTCGGTTTATCTTTTACCGTGTAATAGCACATTTTATTATGTTTACGTCGTTGTTTGTTTTTTACGTGTTATGATAAGAAAACTTTTTGGACACCGTCCAACAAATTAAAGACGCAATTTTTTGTTATTGCGGTAACGTTGTGCTATTTCGAGACCCAAACACTATTTTGAATTCAAGAAACAATGTTAATGTTTAACAAAAAACAGATTGTAATTGTAACAATGACATAAGATGAATTGCAAATATCTAATTGCTTTGGTTTGCCAAAGGTTGGGTGAAATGTTTTAATTTTTTTTCCCACTGACTAAGACCGTTGGTCTAGTGGTTTTAGTACCGGGACGTGATCTTGCGGTCCCGGGTTGGGCAAAAAGTATGTTTCGAATTTTTCGGATTCGAGCTCTGGTTTGTGATCACTAATTCGCATTAGGGAAGCGTGATGATTAAACCTAATCCCATCATAGTAGCGAGGACTTGATTTGCTTCTATGAAGAGGCCTTTGCCCTGCAGTAGAACAGTATAGGTATAGGCTGATACTTTACTTTTACAGAATAAGAACAGCAGATAAAAACTTCGGCGCAATATGAGCTAAAGTAAATCCATCTCAATAAGTCATCGTCACATACCTAGGTAAGAGTGAGTCAGAAAATAGATTGCGCACTGAGAGGTAGGACAAAGAGTGAATCAAAGTTTTTTTTCTTTGAGGAAATTCAAGATGACCTTACTCCACCTGATGGTAAGCGAAATATTATGAGATTGAAAGGCACAAAAGAACGGACTATGTACCGATTGAGTCTGTTATCCTCATCCTGAAGACCTGATGAGATGGCGTTTCACGCCCCGCCTAAAAAACCAAGGATTCTAAGAAGGAGGAAACATGAACTGGACTGCCACACTGCCAGCAGAGACCTCTACTTAAAAATGCATTAAGTTCCCTGTTTCGATTCGTTGTAGAAAAACCCCGTAACCGTGGGAGAGCCACGCTTCGGCATGAATGGGCCAGCTTGACCGGAGTGATACCACGGCTTCAGTGAAGACCGACCGGAAGAATTTATTTATTTATTTGGGGAACCCAGGATAAAGCAAGACATAAACCAGCAATAACAAATCAAACACAATCTGATAGGTATGACCAGTGTTTGAAACTATTGGACCAAAGGCTACAATATTTTGCCAATGATCTCTGATTTGTGTTTGAAAAACTATTTTTAGTAGTGTCGTGTTTACTTAAAACACACACAGCTATTATTCAAATCGGTTAAGGTTAGACCAACGAAAAAGCCTTGAAATAGAAAAATAATACATTCAAAAATACTCACTCATAGTCGGCAATTGCATCAAATATTCCTCTATACTTCAGCACTGGATGCACAACATTGGACTCTATTGCCTTAGGAGCAGATATACTTTTGAGCACCTCGCTCACTGATACCCAGACTCCTTCTACGTCCTTTTCGATTCGGAGTTGTGTCCGAGGTTGTGTGAAATAATTCTTGAGTGTACTATGGAATTTGGTACCCACTGCCATTTGTGCTGTAAAATAAAAATTATAATGTTTAAATATAGCAAGCAATTTATGATTTAACGATCTGGCTTCCTCATTGAAAAATATAAATCCAAACATCCTGTTTCTTCCAGCTACTGATCTCTACATGATCTCATCTAAGCATGTGATTCCCAGATGCATCCTAGTTTTGGAGGCAACTGGGAGTCACACGCTTACTTTGGAGCTCGGGGATATGCTTGGTACTACTATTATTCAGGATTCGGGAAGTCTGATTGCAACGAAGAAAAGGCTGTCTGACCTTCATTACCTTAATTATTTCTTTTAGAAATATGCACCTACGAAGCATTCTTAGATTTAAACCTACGACCTCCAGTATGGAAGGCGCGTTTTTACCCACTGATCTACTGACTCTCTGATCTCTTTATTATTGGTATTGTAAATTTATGACCTCATCTCATAGCATTTAACAGTAGGTCTTATATTTATTACCATTTCACTCCTGAACATGATGTTGTTCTAACATTCAGTGTCTCATTTTATCAGTAAATGTATAAAAACACCATTACCAAACATGTAAAAACATGCTATTAAAGAAGGAATTCATTACGACATTATCTTCCCACCTGGCAACTGCAGTAACACTACCTACATTGAGATAATAATGCAGACAATGTACACAACCTATCGATTGCACAATGCAATATCTTGGAAACACAAGTCAAGTTTACAGATGCCATTCACATAGCCTATTTTACTTGTAATGCTTGATTCAATGAGAAATAAGTATCTGTACTTCTTAATATCATTCAGCAATCTCTTTGCATTGCCAACACGCTGTTTTTCCTCCTCTAAAGGTTTTTTGGAAGAAATTGCTAGAAGCGATAAGACCACTTTATACCTACTGTTTATCACTGTCGTTTCACTCATGTATTCTAATTCTGTGCAATAAAGAATATCTATTCTATCTATCTAAATATTAATGGTGAACATTTATTCTACCTATTAGATCCAATCATTATTACACCATTAAATTTTAGTTGTTTTAATCCTGAAGCCTTCATTATAGGTAACACAAATAAAGCCCCTTTCGCAAAATAAAAATCAGCTGTTCACACAAAAATTGTTAAAATGACTACAATTTAACTGTGTATAAGATACATTTTCTTTAATAAATCTTGGATACACTCTTCTGTTATGTAAGAATGTATTTAACACAGGTTTGATACATAAAATAAATATTTTTTCATAGTCTCATTTCTAAGAGTGTACTTATAGTTGTAGTTTTAGCAACCAGATTAACATTGGATTCAAGTCTCAGTACTTAGTTTGAATTAAATATCAAATGACATTGCATTGTATGTAACCTTTCACTGTTAAAATTCCCCTTGAAAATACTGGTTTTCATTTTAGACTGGAGTTGTTCAAACAACAATCAGTTTTGCTCAGATTATTTCATAGTTTAGCCGAGAATGAAGAATAATCAATTCCAAGAATAAATATCAGACTACATAAATATAAAATAAAAAAAAATGTTTCTAATGGGCATTGAACACAAAAACCTTGAGTGTGAGGCAAGGTTGTTATCAAATGCACCGCTGGGCCAGACCAGACAACTAAGTATTAAAAAGGAACTTTTATCAAATGCAATTTAAATTGTTATTTTGGCAAAAGTTTGTGAGTGTGTTACTTATTTACAACTAGATAAAGAATAGTCATAGGTAAATGATTATAATAACAAATATCTCACTTGACTTATTAAGTTATAAAATTAAAACAAACCAACCAAGAGGCAGATAATAGCAGCCTACAACAGCTATAGATGCTGCCGTCTGACCTGCAGAACCCTTTATCAGGGGAATCAAACCAACTGAATCATGGTAATAAGTTTTAGAAACATGCTAGTTTCCTCACTGTGTTTTCCCTTACCGAAAAGTAAAAAGACACAGATTTGAAAAATTCAGGTGCAGACTTAGTGCATGCATTCAGTAATAAATTATGTACCTTCATAAAACTTTTTGAACTCCTCCTCTCCTATCTCTGCAATTCTCTCTTGCTTCCATTTCTCCAATGCAGCTCTGGACTCTTCAGTCATAGTCTTGTTCAAGATCAACGTAACCGAAGGGAATTGCTTCGTGAAATCATTCTGGTGCTGCTTGATCTGTAGGATTCTATCTTCACTCGCATATCCCGGCTGAGCTGGTGAGCTTCTAGCCGCATTGTGTGACACCACAGTCTTCAAGCCCCTAGTATTATTCACCAAAACACTGACGAAATTCACACAGTTCCTTGTATTCTGCCACATTTTCCTTCTAAGTAACTCTATAGGTAGAATAGGATTAAACTGGTAACTTAGAACTGCATTTTTAGATCCACTTTCTACCTTCAACGTATTTTCGCTTGAACTCACGCCGTTGTTTTGATGTGACGTTCTATTTTTAGCTGGAAGGAGATAAAATAAATTTAAGCACGCGTGTATATCGCACGGCGCCAAGCGCGTAATGTCATATGATTTAAATTGGCACAACACGACGCATTATTACAGAATAGGTACGCTACGATCTGCGAAGAGCGAAAGTGAGCGTCATTAAAAACTCCGATGGTTCAGGCGCCGTGAATCACAGCCAACTATTTCCTCGTGTCATTGAAGCCTGATTACCTCCTAATAGAAAGTTGTAATGCAAATCACAAGGCTACAGAAACCCCACAACTTACCCGCTTTCTGCGCGCGTTTATTCTTCTGCTTATTCGTTTCCAACAATGGGCCGAATAATTCCTTGTTTTCTTTGTTATATAGCTTTATCCTATCCGCCGGTTTCAGGAGCGAACTAGGTTTAACCACTTTAGTCCTAACGAAATCTTTGGAGTTCCTCTCGAGAGATAGTCTACGACCGATAGCGCAAATCGGTCGAAACATTACGAGACCGATTGAACTATGGATAATGTAAGCGTCAATTGCCTTTTAAATGAGTTGCTTTCTTAGATGCGACCTAGATCTAAAATAACTATTCTTCGAGGAAATCCAGGAATAATTTGAATTCCAGATTTTCTTGAAAAAAACAGAGCCATGAAAATTGACAGATTAATGAATGAAAAGAATTAATCACAGCACAGACTAAAAATAGAATGAATGAGTTGTAGTCAGGAACGAATGGTTACTAACGACACGTACGCATTGGCTAATGGAATAGTGACAGTTTAGTTTTCATAAACGCTATTCGTTGATGAAAAGCTTCACGTTTGTGATTGGTACAAGAGATTGACAACGTCAAATTCACCATTTTGAACTTACCTACTCAAAGATAAGCGCTGACTACACTGAAGCACATTCAGATTGAAAATAATGAGGCGTTTTCTTAAAAAAATAAAAAGGTAATAAAATCATACCTACCTCAATAGATGGCGTCTAAGATGCTTTCTTTATGCGCTTAGCAGGTGAAAATAGTTCCAAAGATTATGTACGTCAAAAAGACAACATTTAATGTTTCGTCATGATATGCTACATTTAGCCTTATTTCGTAGCAGTAATGACTACAAGCACGCAATTAACAAAATTGCCACAACACGCAGGTTTTAAGCAACATCAGTTTGATAGTTCAATTTTGTGATTTTGACGCCATCTAGTAAGCGCTTTAGAAGAATTTTCAAAAGTTACATACAGTATACACCAAAATATTTTTTGTTGTTGTTAACTTTAGCGATACCGTCACATACTTAATAATATGTAATACGTAGGTAGGTAGTAAAGAATCGAGTGCATTGTAAATTGATATTTATTTTTATTTTTCAGATTTAAAAATTCTGCCAGTGTGGTCCTCACTTTAGGTTTTCATGTCTGTCAAATATTTCAGTTGCGTTAGACACTGGCTTAAAAAAAGGTTTGTTTACTGCCATCTGTTATAATATTGCAAAACTAACTCCAACAAAACATCATGTTTTCTTGGTTTCTACTTTCTTCGCTAGATGTCGTAGTCATAAAAAAAGACTAGCTAGCTAAACATTATTCAAGTAAAAATAAGTGGCCGTTTTTAGCGCCGCCAACCTATTTACACTGATTGTGGCGAAAATAAACAATTATTGTTCACTGATAAAAGATGATTTACGATGGACCAATTGGTATTTGCCGATCTACTTAACTAGATGTAGGTGCCTAGGTATAGGTAAGCGGGTAGGTAGGTATGTAGATACTAAGTACCTAAGTACTTAAGTAACCTACCTACCTAATAGGTAATTAGCAACTTTGAATACCTACCTAACCCATATTCTTATAGTATGTACCTAGACACCATTAAAAATAAAATGGAAAGTTTTCCACAAATAAGAACTCTTAGCACCTTTTAGTGCTTGCTCGCACCGATAAGACGGCAAAAAGAGAATTAATCCTGCAATGGAACCATTCATCGTCCGCCCAGAATTTTAATTAAAAATGTCGGTTATGGCCGGGACGGTGATTCATTTTGCACTTTTTATGCTCGAAAAATCTCATTTAACCAAGCAATTTGCTAGGAAAAATAGTCTCACCTAAGCTTTTAATACTGCAGCTGTGTGTCTACTTTTAAGGTAGGTACCTAGTTAAGTTGGAGGAATTATTTAAGCCACTTTTTTATTCCGGACCAATTTTAGTGTCGTTTAGGTAAGTACTAATTACTTACGTAACATACTCCACAGCCACACATCAAAGTATACAAACTTATGTGCTTTTCTACTTATACTCCAAACTGAAATTCAAGACCAAAAAATCTACGACAGATACGTCACCGTCAAATTTGTTAATGTCACTTATGTCATTTTCAAGTGACGTTTTCAGGTTTCGCCAACCTTTTTGGCATTATTTTTCTTATTATGCAGACTAAACTGTCAAGTATCCATACATTGTTAAAATGTTTTGGGTAAATACCAAATGTTATTAACACCTGAAGTGTTACAAGCGCAATACCACCAAACTAAAATTACGGATAGTTAAGTTTTTATTAAAGTGTCTTGTATTTAAATGAAAAAAAGTTAATATTTTTTTTTTAAATTAAAGAAGCACAATTACCAATAAATAAATTAAATCAGCGAGTGTTTTTAGAAAAAAAGGGTATACTATGGTACGATAATTTTATTGCAGTAGCAACATTGTAGTAGATTTTTTGGTCTTGAATTCCAGTTTTGGGTATAGTAAGCAGTAAGGTCATGTATTAGGTGTACCTATGAAAATCTATTTACTTTTTGTCGCCGTATGTTGCTCGGACACACTAGCAACGTTGCTCAACAAAAAGTACCTAGCCACGGCGTGTGAGCGTGAGTACCTACCAATCAACCGCCCGGCGGAAGACTAATTAGCCACCCTCTTTTATTCCTTGACCCCCCTACATTATAAAGATGAAGCCTAGATTTTGCAGCTCTCTAAATCTAAAAATTGCCGCCCCACTTACACCAATACAGGCGGGGTAAAAGTAATGATGCCATCCTCTTTTCTTCCTCGATCAGCTCCCAACCCTGCCCCAGAAAAAAATAGGAGTTGTTGCCACCCGTTTAAAAGTGCCGCCCTGGGCAGACCGCACCCACGCCACGCTACTGGGTTCGTGTCATTCATTCGGTCACCGACCGACCAACATTGAAGGTTATAAACCTTAAGGCAGTCAAAGCCCATAAAGCTTCCACCTCGCTATCCCAAAAACACCATAAACACAACACGGAAGCAATCCCCTAATGCAGACGCCATAGGCCAAAATCTACGGCCATTCGCCTAATAGCTTAATGAAAATGCTCATCGCCACTGGGCATCGTTTTGCCGCGGTTAGTGGGACTCCTTGTCCTATTTCCCTAAATGGATGAAAATGAAAGCTGTACATTAAGGTGGGACATTTTCACGGTTGCACTATATAGCGCCATTTGTGAGAAAAATGCCACGGTTTTTTTGCTAATTGGTAAACTTCTGCAGTGATCAGCTTTATGTTGAGCGGGCCTATGTGGCATGTTTCTTTCTGTCCTTTGCTGAATTGCACATTATACAGAAGCACACTCACTTTTGATACGCCTCACAGAAAACCGGCGTGAAGCAGCCCTTGTGCTGTGTTTCGCTGAGTGAGTAAGGGTACCGGAGGCCCACCCGGGGGGGAAGGGGATAAAAGGTTGGCAGCGCACTTGTAACTCCACTGGTGTTGCAAGTGTCCATGAGCGGCAGCAAGTGATCCGCCTGCTCGTCTTCTACCTATCACATAAAAAAAAATACATAAGACTGGGGTGATCGCCTCCGCTATATTAGGTGGTCCGTCTGCTCATCTGCCCCCTAACACTTAGTGTTTAAGGTACTTAGTAGGTACGAAGTCAGGTCAATGTATGAGATGTTGTGTGAATTTATATGATATTTTTTAAATATTTGTATAGACACTACTATAGTTCTTAAGTATTTGGTTTCACTTAATTTTCACCTACTACTAGGTACCCAATTACAATACAGAAACGGCGCTAGTAGTCCCATAGGGGTTTCCTAAGGCAGCTATTGCGATTTAGCCCAACAGTCGTTGAGCAGGCGACCGGGTGATCAGCCCACACCGTTCATGTCTAGAGTTTGCAAAATACTCTATGAATAATGCAGTATCTAGTTCATTCGGGCTTAGTTTATTATTTCCTGGTTGCAGATTCCTTTGGTTATCATGAAACAGGTTGACTATTATTCTAAGATAATGAACAATTTTTTTTATGTGATAGGTAGCTGACGAGCCGGCGGATCACCTGATGGTAAGCAATTGCCGCCGCCCATGGACACCTGCAACACCAGTGGAGTCACAAGTGCGCTGCTAACCTTTTATCCCCTTCCCCCCCGATGGGCCTCCAGTACTCTCACTCACTCGGCGAAACACAGCACAGGAGTTGCTTCACGCCGGTTTTCTGTGAGGCAGAGGTATCACTCCAGTCGAGCCGGCCCATTCATGCCGAAGCATGGCTCTCCCACTATTAATATCCCTGGCTTCAGCACTTGTGCTACAATATCAGTGAACAGGAGAAACTCAAATCTTCTCCTTTGGCGACAGCTGAAAATCAGTGATTTGCTCGTGCAATAACGAGCAAACAATTATTGAGCTGCAGCCATTCTGTATCGCTGCGGCACACATGAGCTCGGTTATGTTCTCTGTCTCACTTTATTAATTGATTATTTTGTTTTGTTATTTATACAGAAATATTTATCTCTTGTATGTATTTTAAGAATGTATGCATGTGTGCCTTTCGAGGCAAATAAATTGATTATCTATATATCAATCATCTAATATTTAATACCTACATAATATTACACCTAGACACTGAACTAACACAATATTAGTGTTCATCACACTAATGTTTGTTCAGGGCGTGGAGCCAGTTTGTCACCAGTAGGTAGGTACAGGTCTCACGGCGTACTGATGACCTATCAAACTATTATCATCGACCGGCAAAGCTAGGAACAGATATTTTAATATCTACAAGCATCCTTCAACTAAGATGAAGCACGACGTAAGCACACAGTCTAGGTAAGTGTACCTACTTAAAACGGGAACGATCTAGAACTTGCTTTAGAAGAAAACCTAAAAGTTAATTAGAAAGTTGAAACTACTACTTAGTCTCGTCTGATCGACTACAGTTACAGTGGTTGTTAGGGTTCCGTAGCCAAATGGCATAAATCGGAACCCTTATCTATAGATTCGTCATGTTTGTCTGCCCGTTAGTATTATAATTATCACAGTTACAGTTTCCGAAACTATTATTAACTTAGCTATTTCTATTGCTTACTATTATTTTGTGGTTCTCTAAATTATGAACTACAAAAGTACAGCTACAAAAAAAGGAAAAAACTCCCTGCCAATAGATGGCGTAGGGAGTCGATTACATCGCGCATTAGCGCGCATTTGCCTTTTTGATTAGTAAATAAGGTCTGTCGATGTGTGTGTATGTTATTTAGCTCTTTATAAATAAGGATGTTATGCATAGTATGGAGGATATGGATAAACCCTAGGTAGCCCGGTGGTTCCCTTGTAATAAGGGTTGTGAAGGTCAGAAAGCAGTCGATTCATTGTATTTATTACCAGACTTTCCAATTCGGATCGTACCTAGTATCCTAGGATCTGAAGCGACAGTTTTGGACGTAGCCGGGAATAACACGCATTAAATGAATTGTCCCAAAATAGATGGTGGGGCCCTACTCTGGCATCTTTCAAAGTGTCCGTTGTTGAAAGAACAAAGGCTATTTAATTTTAGCTAGTTCATTTCAGGATTCCTTTACTCAAGCACCTACTTTAATACTTGATTAACTGTGGCCTTTACTTCGTCTCGGGATTGCTATTAGCTTAAAACATAAGCAATAGATGGTGCTAGGCAGCATCCGTGATTTTGTTATTAGTTCGAAACCACACCTACAGATGGCGCTGTGTGTCGATTGCATCGCACTAGTGATTTCAACTTCTTTTTTATGTGATAGGTGGCAGACGAGCAGAAAGATCAATCCTGATGGTAAGCGATTATCACCCGCCTATAGACACCTGCAACACCAGTTAGAGTCACAAGTGCGCTGCTAACCTTTAACTCCCTTTCCCCCCAATTAGGCCTCCGGTACCCTTTTACTACTCTACGAAATCAGGCGCTGCTTCACGCTAGTCTTCTGTGAGGCCGTGGTCGTGGCCATTCATGTCGAAGCGTGGCTCTCCCACGGTCTTGGTTTGATTTATAGAATTTGTAGCAACCGAGACGATTACCGAAGTGGATCACTCAAATACGTCAAGAGATAGAAAAGATCATACAAATACGTCACGTAACGCATTCCGCTTCGCTCGCTCCGCTCCTCAAGATTTATCGCAAAGTTCCGCCGAACAAACTCAGTCATTTCATTAAAGCGAGGCGGAAGCGAAAAGTGAAGTAACCACGGAACCACGGAGTGTATCAGCGCAATTCAAACAGTGAGCGAGCAAAGCGAGCGAAACCGCTAGTCGACATCGACTTTAAATTAACTGTTACTCTTTTGTGAAACTTCGGCTTCGGATTGGGATATGTAAATTTTAGAACATGCTCACCGATTGTATTAGAAATAGCGCATTATCATCACAAATTACTATTGTGGATGTGACATTCGCAAAAAAACACCATTCGGCATTTTCAGAATTTAAAAAAGAACCAGAGGTGCATGCTCGAATTAGAACCTGCTTCTGCTTATGCTTCTAAGCTACTGTCGCTCATCCCCTGGCTACCCCGGTGGTAACCTTCACAAATACGTAGGTACAGACAACCAAACATTAGGTTATCACAGCCTGTCAAATTTTACCTATCAATTGATATTCAACTTAATGTAAGATAGTAAGATGAGATTGGATTGAATAAATTTGACAGTTCTGTATAATTTGATGTGTTTGCTGTACCTACCTACTCGTTAGTTCGTTACCATAAACCTTTCATCATAAATAACGTGACCTAATTACAATATGAAACAATATCCAAATCAAGTTTATCAGAAGCGCTCATCATAGTCTGTTTCAGTTCTGTTGGTTCGATTTCGACAAACATTTCCATTTTGCGATGCTAATTTCTAATGCGATTACTGAGCGTGGAATCAACAATTGGATTAATGCATGCAGGTTGGAGCTACAATCGTTGCAGGTAGTTTAGACGTAAACGTTTATCTTCTGCGATATGATGATGAAGTAATCCCATGAAGTCTTAATAATCCCATGAAAGAAAGCCCATGAACATCTGCGAGACCGATCATAGAAATCTAGTCATGGCTACTATGATGAGATTAGGTTTAATTACCACCCGATAATCACAAACCCGAGCTATGTTCGAAAAAATCGAAACAAACTTTTTGCTCGACCCGGAAATCGAACCCAGGACTCCGAGCCCAGGACTCAGCCTATTACAGTCCACTGCTGGAAATAGGCCTCTCCAAATGCTCGCCACATTGATCGATCTTCGGCTACTCACATCCAGCTCCAGCCAGGGCTCTTGCGCAGATCATCACTCCATCTCCCCCGTCTTCATTAGACTGACCGGATGGTGCATTTGGTAATGACGCTGCCTCACACGCCAAAGGTCGTGAGTTCGATCCCCACCCTGGACATACATTCGTGTGATGAACACTCGTGTTTGGTCAGTGTCTGGGCGTTATTATGTATTTGAGTATCCATACTAATATTATAAATGCGAAAGTAACTCTGTCTGTCTGTCTGTCTGTCTGTCTGTCTGTCTGTCTGTCTGTCTGTCTGTCTGTCTGTTACTCTTTCACCCCAAAACTAGGTACTCAACGGATTTAAATGAAATTTGGTATACAGATAATCTAGACCCTGAGAAAGAATAGGCTACGTTTTATTGTGAAAATGGGGTTGTAAGGGGTTGAAAGGGGGGTAAAAAGTTACTTTTCCACGCGGACGAAGTCGCGGGCGGCCGCTAGTTACTTATATTTGTGATCTAGTATTGGATCTTTTAAGACTAAATTTAAATTGCATCTATTAAGTGTCCAAAAGTCTAAATAGATGAGTAGCTGTGCAATCTTATACTTATATTTACAATAATCCATACTATACCAATTAACAATAGGATCTTGAACACAGAATTTCTTACTTATCATGTTATATCGTATTTATTTGTGTAATTATTAATCCTAATTATTTATTTTGTGGACGACGTTGGCGCGCCCAGTAGCAACCGCTCCTTCTACGGGTATCCTCGGAAGACCAGCGTCAAGGTGTCCACCGGGCACCTTGACATTATGCTGAGATGAAACCTTTTTAGTGTTACTCTTAAATACTGTAATTATTTTAGATTTTACCTGTTTGTAACATTTTTGTAACACTGAATAAATGCTTTATTATTATTATTATGTATGTCATTCTTTCCAGAATCTCGGGCAATTATGTCCCGGACTTTTGGAAGGCGTGCGTGGGGCCGAAGCCAACACATAGAGGCCCCTTGACAATTTTGCTATGATGTGATGTGACACCAGCCGGCAACTATCCCTGTATACACTATGTAAATGTAGCCAGGGACAGTCCCCGGTTGGTGCAGGACTATTGCAACAAATGAAAAGAAAGAAACTGGGCTATTGAGTTGGGTGCTAGTGGACTGGGTGATTGGGGCTATGGAATGACTATGGCGCCTGCCCGATCAATGATAAAATCATGAATAAAATGGGCAGGCGGTGACTCGCACGCACACTGGATGGGCTCCCGGAACGGTCGCTCTCACAAGGAGCGACAAGGGGGCAACATTGTTGTGAGGTGCTCAGGGTGTCGAGAGGTGTACTCCGCTTTCTACCCAGTGTCTGTAACAACAGACACTGTGCCAACTCGCGACTTATGCATCTTTCACTTCCACCCTGCGAGCGTATAGCTCTGACATCCCACTCTGGACGGCCGGTGAAGGCAAGCCAGAGGTGAGAGTCCTGCGGCCCCTGCTGGGGTCCACCCCAGCCGGCCAATGAAGGCAAGCCGGGGAGAGGGGCCTGGTCGACTCTCGGGGACATGGGACCCAAGGGACGTCACATCCCATTCAGCGCGCCACAAAGCTGCCCTGGGGAGACTGACTGCACTGATGAGAGTTGTTGTTCTTCAATGAAGACCACCAACTCTCACCAGCGGGCGATGGGGTCGTCACTTCCCTACGCACTTATTATTATTATTATTATCCTCGGTTGTCTGATATTTGTAGTATGGAGTCAGGTTAATGTATGAGATTTTGTGTGAATTTATTTAGTTAGCTTCAGATCAGCTGTAATTAAAACCTAAGTTGACGGTATTCTAGTGCCTATAAGGTGCAGTTTGTATTCAGTATTCGAATCTTATTAGCTTGTGCAGTGATTGCGGTAAGGTAAGGGAATGATCTATTGACTCGTAACTTACCCGACACAGGTGCAGGGCTGCAGGCCCGACTGTTACAAATCACATGCAAATTGCACTTTGGAAACACTAGCAAGGAGATGGATAAGGGGGATATTTATTTAGCTGGTTACTTTTATCATGTTACTAGTGGCCCGCCCTCACTTCGCTTCGGGACTGTAATTCAGAAATGAACCAATAGATGGCGCTGTGCTCAATTACATCGCGCAAGCGTTTCGTGTTTTCGGTTTACCTATAAGCCTTGTCGTTGTCCATAGAAGTTATCTCTTTTATAAATAGTATAGAAGATAGGTACACCGTTCAATTTTTGTCGTTTTAATTCCAAAGCCCTCATAATAGGTGACTAAAGCCATGTTAGATCATAAAAAATAATATTATAGCACCGGGCAATAATGTATGGAACAGCTGATTTTTATTTTGCTTATTTTGATGATCTAACATGCTTTATTCGTGTTACCTTTAATGAGGGTTTTGGCATTAAAACTTCTTTTTGCTTTTTTTTATCTCTTCATCGTACACGTCACGCAAGAAGGCTCAGCTTGAAAATCAGCGCCGCAGCGGCATCTAGCTTCTGCTGCAAATAGCCTCAGTATGGCTTATGCTGTAATTATTTGGTTATTTCAAAAAGAAATGTTTGTGGCCAATAAACGTTATCTATCTAGATAGATAGATATCTAGCTAGATAGCTATCTAGCTAGATATTTATCTAGAATAGGTATGCCATATCTATGACATTCAAAAAGGGCCCTTCAAAACCCGAGTTCCTTAACACCATTTTACCCCACCCATAAACTGAAACTAATTGTCTTCACCACTTGTTAATGTGACAAAGTAACCCAATGGACCGGCGGATTAGCAATTAATCGCAGAGTTACCCTACTCGTAAAACAGCCGGCAATAACTCAAAACTTTAAAAGAGACGTAAGGACAGGCAGTTAAATGCCATGACGACTTAGTGTTGTGCTGTTAGCGTTTGGTCTTGCAGTATTCCAAGTCCAATCGATAACCTATACATAACCTATAATATGTATGTATAACCGATAACATTAATTGCTACAACATCAAAGTCCCAAGATCAAGGCGCGTTACTTAAATCACTAGATCAATGAGGCGTTCCCGGGTCAAGCAAAAATTATGTTTCGAATTTTTCGAACATAACTTGGGTTTGTGATCACCAATCCGCATTAAGCAAGCGTGGTTATTAAGCCTGGTTCCATCAAAGTAGCGATGATTTGATTTCGAACTATTATGGAGGCAAGCAAAGGCCTATAGGCTGTTCCTTAACTTACCTACTAATTCTTTGCAGTCACCCGGCAACCGGTCCCGGGTTCGATCACGGGTTGGGCCATAATTTGTACCTGAGTCTTCCTGTTCAGAAATTCTCAGTGATAGCCCGAAGTCAGGAAGTTGGCGGTCTTGTACCCCCACGGCTCGTAACGCAATGTCCCATCCACATATTAAGGAGGTTAAGGGAATAGAGAGTGCACTTGTGTCTGCGCACTCACTTGTGCACTACAAATGTTCTGCATCGATGGCTAATCGTTGAGATTGGCTTTAGCCGAATTATTAGGAGGACATTAATGAGGTGCCACAAAACCAAGCTCGATCTTGGTCCAAAGTATTGCGTTAGTCTTGCGTTTGGGACAACACTAGCATGACGTAATCTGGGCCATCGGCCTGTAGGGCTTTATGGGTTTGCTGAAGCAGGTCACTGGGATTAGTCGTAAAGCAAAGTTTCACGGATTGGCGCAAGTGAGGAGATGACGAAGATAAGGAAATGGAAGACAGAACTCGCTCAAAGTTGATTTATATTGGTAGTAAAAGTGGAGGAATGTTAGAACAATGAGGACTTTTATGAACTGTAAAATTCAAAGTTGGATGAATGTTCTTAGCTGCCAGCATTCTGGTTTGAAGATCAATGTTATTTTTTTCCTCTCATTTTAACACGCCCTTCATGAGCATCTCATCTCTTCTTCTTCTTTAGGTGCCTTTAAAATATTGAAGGTAGGCCACTAGTTTCTTGAACATCTCTCTATCTTCCGCGAGATTGAATAGTTGTTACACGCTGTCTCATCATCTCATCTCAGAACGTATCCACCAGTTCCAACGACCCCTTCACTATACACCTAGATCAAGAATTTGGGTGATGTCGTTTGATCTTCATAACTCTTAAATCAAAAACTAAACTATACTAGAAACTTTTGGTTCAGTTTCGCATCCTCACCTTTTTTGGTCACGTATGCCGCCAAGGGGTGGTTATTGACTTGTTGTCCAAGTAAAGGTTGAAGGAACTAGGCCACGAGGAAGATCGCCGATGAGGTGGACTGACCATCACTTAATGAATGCACTAGGAAGACCGCTATCAGAGAAGAGTGGCGGCATGTTGTAAAGCTTGCCAATAAAGCCTGAATTGATGACCTCAACCACTCTATCAAGAGTGAATATAGAAGAAGAAAAAACCTGTTTATCTATATCTTCTTCTTCTATCTATATCTATACTATTTATAAAGAGGTAACTTCTAAAGATAGCGACCAGGCTTTCAGGTAAAACCAAGACACAAAACGCTTGCGCGATGAAGTCGACACTCAGCGCCATCTATTGGTATGTTTTGGAAGTAATACAGAAAGGGACCTGCTCCCGATACAAACTGAAGATACAAACTCAAGACTGAGGCTACTATACTCTGAGTCATAATCATGTAAAGTAAACTGACAGATGTCAATGTCACAATGTGTCATCCCCATACATTATCACTCAATTTGACACATGCAAAATGTCAAAATGCATAGCTTGCATAACTTGTCATTTTCATCTGTCAGTTTAATTTACCTACATGATTATGAATCAGAGTATAGTCTGTTATGTATGATATACGTAAACAACTGGGCCATGGTTTACCAAAACACCCTGTCTTACCACTAGTGTAAAATGTTAGCGCTATACAATATTGTTTTTATGATAAAACTTGAACAATATTGAGAGTAGGGTAAGGAATAAAGATGTTTTATGAGTTCGCACTGAAATGTTTTATTACCATTTTATAGGCACACTTGTACAAATAATCCATTGATTTATGAATGGAAACACCGAGGGAAACAAACTAAAGACAGAAAATTACTTATGTACAAAAATATAATATTAACTATCAAAATTTTATTAACATTTAGTTTTCTGTTAACTAAATAACCACAGCAACACGACAAGTAGGTACACAGTTCTCTTGTTAAAATAATAAGTCAAAATATTTTTCTTGTAACAATTATCAAAGTTAAATGACGCCTTTAAGTGCGGCCGTTAGATACTAATTCACAACTGCCTTGATGGAATGTTAGATACCTATGCTTCATCGGCTATATGTATAGCGCATTGATTGATAAGTATTTATTAGAAATCATCATCTTACTGCCCTTTTTCCGGATTATGGTCGGCGCAGTGTGTTTTCTTCTTCCATTCGTCCCTGTCTTTCGTCATCGTATCATTCACCCCCATTTCAGTCATGTCATTCTTCACCCTGTTTTCAACTATTTCCTATTATTAACTAGCGGCCGCCCGCGACTTCGTCCGCGTGGAAAAGTTATTGCCCCCCTTTTAACCCCTTACAACCCCCTTTTCCGCAATAAAAAGTAGCCTATGTTCTTTCTCAGGGTCTAGATAATCTGTATACCAAATTTCATTTAAATCCATTCAGTAGTTTTAGCGTGAAAGAGTAACAGACAGACAGACAGAGTTACTTTCGCATTTATAATATTAGTTAGGATTAAGTATATAGTGTGCCTAAATCAATAATAGGGGCCTCCCTAGTGGGGGGCCTATATCAATAAAATAGGCCCCCCACTAGGTGGATCGATGATCTAGTGAAGGTCGCGGGATTTCCTTAGATGCGGGTGGCACAGGGCCGATCTGTGTGGAGAACATCGGAGAAGGCCTATGTCCAGCTGTGGACGTCTATTGGCTGAAATGATGATGACATCAATAACAACGTTGTACCTATATAAAAACATAGATTATTTGTTCTTTCTGAAAGAATCGTACACGTAGAAATTCCTCGAAGAGCGGTTATTTATTAACCAGCAGTTAACCCGTTTTCACGTGCGCGAGCGCATAGACCCGTTGCGTTTGTTTGTTCGGTTGTGTAAACGCAGCTGATATTATTAAGGACTATTTTTGGAGGCGCATGTGAAATTGGTAATAATCTTCGGTTTACAGTTTATCTATCACTACTAGCTGTGCCCGCGACTTCGACCGCGTCAAATAGTTACTTACCTTAGGCAGTAATCCTTTCCCAAGCCTGACTTTGAGGACTTTCATACCACGACTCAGGAGTCTAAAGAATAACACGTCTCGTTATGAATGGGCTGACTCGACCAGAATGATACCACGGCCTCAAAGAAGACCGGCATGAGGCAGTGCCTGCGCTGTGTTTCGTCGTGTGAATCAGGGTACCGGAAGGCCCAATTGGGGGAAAGGTTGGCAGCGCCCTTGTGACTCCACGTGTTGTAGGTGTCTATGGGCGGGGGCAATCGCTTACCATCAGGTCATCCCTCTGTTCGTCTGCCACCTACCATATAAAAAAATTGATTTAATCAGTACTCATAAATGCTTTCATACACTTTCGTTCTTAATAAGACAATGCCCTACATACTTCGAGCACAAATCGACACAAGGCGATGACGTCACTGTTTACTCTCTTCATCGCATCAATCAACATAACAGATGCAGCCCAATCAGAATCATCAGCGGCATTCGTAAGAACTGATTGAGTGATGCGCACGCACATGGAATGTTACCGTTTGCTTATAGTGTAGAGAGTTGGTCACTTCGCGTTGACTACTGACCCTTGTTTGCCCAAATGTTATTCAGAGCTGTCTAACATGGCATGTACGGACAGGCCAAATCGATGCACCTATATTAGTGTTGGTTATATATAAACTATCGATATGCTATCGATAGTAAAAGAAAAATCAAAAGTATCGACAGTATTGCCACGTGCCAATAGTATTGATACTTTCTATAAGTAGAGAATTTTGAGCAATATTATTGATAACGCAAAATAATTGGATTTTTTCAATGCTAATGTTCAAGAGAATAAAATAATTTGTTCAGAATAGTTGGTAGAACGCGTTGGTAATTATCGAATTTAGCAATATCTGATACAAATCCATCAATGCCAAAAAATATAGGTATAATTCTTCTTTGATGAAATAAAATTAATTTGCCATTCTTTTTTATTCTCGAACGACTAATTTGGCTTAAAGTTGAGTCAGTTTTGTGTCCACATGCAATCCATAAATCACTCCAACCCACGCGTAACTTACACATAGGTCAACGTATTAAGGTTTAAAATTGCACACAAATTTACATCTCAGTTAAAAAGGACAAAAAAACTAAGTCCTTTGATGAATTAAAATAAAATTGCAGCTAAATGCACTCAGCTGTGGAAAGCAAAGCGTTTCTAATTTTAACCACATTACTGGTTTGTCGGAAGTTTCTTCCTCTATTTATTTAGCATCGTGTAACATTATGTTGAAAAAAGCCAGCGGCTGAGATAGGGTTACCAATGTTAATATGGAGTTGAAGATATCTTGTAAGGGAAGACACAAGTAAAAAACAGTCAAGTGCGAGTTGGACTCGCTTATAAAGGGTGCCGTAGCAGCATGCAACATTTATTTTCATACTAGCGGCCGCCCGCGACTTCGTCCGCGTGGTCAAGTTACTTTTTACCCCCCTTTTAACCCCTTACAACCCCCTTTTCGCAATAAAAAGTAGCCTATGTTCTTTCTCAGGGTCTAGATCATCTGTATACCAAATTTCATTTAAATCCGTTCAGTAGTTTTGGCGTGAAAGAGTAACAGACAGACAGACAGACAGACAGACAGACAGACAGAGTTACTTTCGCATTTATAATATTAGTATGGATATAGCGGCCGCCCGCGACTTCGTCCGCGTGGAAAAGTAACTTTTCACCCCCCTTTTAACCTATTACAACCCCCTTTTCGCAATAAAAAGTAGCCTATGTTCTTTCTCAGGGTCTAGATTATCTGCATACCAAATTTCATTTAAATCCGTTCAGTAGTTTTGGCGTGAAAGAGTAACAGACAGACAGACAGACAGACAGACAGACAGACAGAGTTACTTTCGCATTTATAATATTAGTTAGGATATTAAATTAAATCCGTTCAGTAGTTTTGGCGTGAAAGAGTAACAGACAGACAGACAGACAGACAGACAGACAGACAGACAGACAGAGTTACTTTCGCATTTATAATATTAGTATGGATCATCATCATAGGCCTTCGCATCTTTAACATATGATTTAAGCAGCATCACGCGGTGTGACCTTACAGTATCGCTCGTGGCTGTAAAGTCCTATGCGGGTGCGCTCCATTTGGCCGAAACTCAAATAAACTAATTTTCTTTGATATAACGCTCATTTGATAGAATTTTTACTTGAACTAATTTCGGTTTCTCTAATTTCATTTCGTATAATTATTGTTTGATATAATGTTACAGGTGCCATAATAACATTTTATATACCATTCTTTTGATATAAAAATCATTTTATATAATGCCTAAATAATATAAAAATCATTTCGTATAATGCTTAAGTGTTATAAAGTATTCTAATCATACTACTTACAAACATCAGGGCGAACCCGACTCAGCCTACTTCGGCCTTCACGTGGTACTTGTCTGCCCTACCCCTAGAGTGTAATTTAATAAGGCGGAGGCGCGGAGGGAGGCAGCCCCCACCCGCTGTAATAAGGTTCACGCTCACCTCCGCAGCTTCGGCTTACTGGTCGCCAGGCGACCAGCCTCAGCCGCTACGGAGAGCCCGAGTGCCTGAAGCTCATTACGCTAGGGTGGAGGGGCTGGCTTCCCGCAGCGCCGAAGCACACGCAAAACGAATGAATGCTGCATGCTTGCATGCTGCATGCCTGCTTGCAGCATGCCTGCTTGCATGCTGCATGCATGCTGCATGCCTGCTTGCATGCTGCATGCTGCTTGCATGCTGCATGCTTGCTTGCATGCTGCCTGCCTGCTTGCATGTTGCATACCTTCTTGCATGTTGCAATGTTTGTTTAATTACAGTTATACGATATGAGACGTATATTATTCGATTTTATGTTAAATGATAATTATAACATTTGAATAGATAGATAAAATGAACGTTAGAGTTATTGATCGTTATATGAAATGAAAATATACCATCTAAATTTATACTAAACATTTATTATACTAAATGAGTGGTTATACCATTTAAGATTATGCGAAATGAAATTATATCGCTTGAACGTTAGTTTTTTTAAACCTATATCAAACATTACACACCCGTCCTATGCGGGAGTAAACCACTCGTCCACAGTTGCAGCAGGTGAACCGAGCGCTGCTGCGGGTGGGGTTGTAGGCACGGCGCTTAGCACGCTTGGCCGCAAGTTGTTATTTTCATATAGTTCCATAATTATGACCAATTTAATTACTTACTGCAATAACGGCGGTCTTATCGCTAATAGCGATACTTTTTTTTATGTGATAGGTAGCAGGCGAGCAGGCGGATCACCTTATGCCGCCGCCCATGGTCACTTGCAACACCAGTGAAGTTACAAGTACTTAACTTGCTTAAGTAACTTAACCTTACTTGATACTTTTTTTATTTCCTAGGCGTTACGCATACCCATCCTCCGGGGGACGGACGGATTAGGCTGCTTTTCCTCCAGAGCTGTGCGAGGCTTTATGTCAGACTCCCCCTGCTTGACCTGCCAGGCTAAGATGCGCACTGCGACAAAATTTTGTCGACTCTCGTTCGCGAGAGCGTAACTTTCTATCCCGCTCCTCACCCTGTCAGGTGAGCGAGAAGCAACTAGCGCTGACGCAATACGAGTGTCGACAAAATTATCTCGTGGTGCGCATCTTAGCCCGGCTGGTTTACCGACAAAACCCCTGGGCACCACTCTCATCGTCCTGGAGTTGGTAATGACCGCGATGACGGATACGAAACCTTGTTCTAACCATACTTAATCCTTAATCTACTTAATTAAGTTAAACATGTAACACACTTGGGGGACAGTAAAAAAAGTTTTATTTTATTCCTAATTTATGGTCACACTAAGCCCTAAGGAAGGGGTCGGTTTACTTGAGCAACAAGAGCGCGTATGTAGGTCAGCTTAGCATGTGGCGCATTGTGCATTATGCAGCTGCAATAAACCCATGCATTTTTGTGGCTCCAGAGCAGTAATAAAGTATCCGTGAACATAGAGCCGTATGTGCAATATTGGATAGGTACTGCAGGATTTTTTTATGTCATTGGTAGCAAACGAGCAGACGGACCTGATGGCAAGCGATTGACACAGACACCTGCGACGATTATTATTTTAAATGATTGAAACCCTATGTTGGCGACCTACATCGCCGTAACCTTTTTGGCCACTGATTAAGTTTAAATTCTAGCATTCTTTAAGAAACATAACAACACTATACTCTGATTCATAATCATGTAAAGTAAACTGACAGATGTCAATGTGTCATCCCCATACATTATCACTCAATTTGACATGCAAAATGTCAAAATGCATAGAAACTTGTCATTTTCATCTGTCAGTTTACTTTACATGATTATGAATCAGAGTATATATAAAAACTGTCTTCTATAGTTCACCACAGTCAGTTGTTGTAGCCCTCCCGTGCCTAAATTATAGTACTGTGTATCATAATTACGTAAGCCTTTCCAATATAAATGTTACTGTGGTATGCTTGTATCATTATAACTCCTCGTCATCCTCATCCTCATCATCATCATCCATTACCATCGTTCGTCCTCAACACCCCACTAAATACTAAGTTCCTTTCATTGGTGCGGTATTAATGCCTTCCTTTTTGAACTGATTTATGTAGCCCTACCCATCAGGTTGCTCCAGTATTGTCAATATCAATTAATTTGCGAATGAGCACAAGTTTATAGCTGGAGCCCGGAGCCCTACGAAGGTCTGCCTCATTGGGATGCCAGACGTCATCGTATCGAAGTCCGAAGTCCACGGTTCGGCATGATTGGTGTTGCAGAAGTCTATGGTCCGCAGCAATCGCGGAATGAATGCGCAAAAACGGCCATCAGAGAAGAGTGGCGGCGTGTTGTTAAGCTAGCACCAATGTCTGAAGTGATGACCACGATCACTCTGTCAAGAGTCATGCCGACTTAGAAGAAGATAAGTTTTCCGGTCCTGCAGCTGAAATTTCATAAACTCACGCAAACGATTATTATTCCATCCTCATTTAGTTGGATGGAGATCTAGTTCTGTTACTTAAAACCAATACTTCAGTTTTGTGGAACGGTTGGCTGCAGCAATATTTCCCGACGCGGCTACAACTCAGGGACCTTCAAGAGAAGAGAAAAATACTATGTCTTTTTGTCTCTCAGTGAAGTAGGGCTCCGAAATGCCAACATTTCGTGACTAGCCCCGATCGTCTCCTGTTCAAGTACCCACCATTAATATTCTGTCACTACTAGCAAGTAGGTTAAGTAGTCTCATTATGGCCTGGTGTCTAATAAATTTCCTTTGGATAGAGATATTGCCAAAATTCACTAACCTGCCCTAAATACGCGGAATATGACATTCAAACGTGTTCAGAGTAGGCCCTGTCAGGTGAACGTTTGATCTCTAAGCCAATGGATCAATCGATTGATATAATGTGTGTATGTAACTCTCTTAGATATTTATTAGAATTTAGTTGGTAGTTATTTTTTGTTGTTTCAGGCCGGTGACTCCCTCTCTACCTTAATGGTTTCCACAGAAAACCAATGGCTATCCCCCGTAACAAAACAGCTGAGTGGAATTTGTTTTTATACATGATGTATTTTTCTTTTCTTTTACGTCATCGTGTTAACCAAATAAATTTATATTCCATTCTATTCCAGCAAAGATGAAACAATCCTGGAAAACGATGCCCTACAGAACATAGGTACTTCTGGCTTTCATTGCCTTACCCCTTTTATGGGGTAATGGTAGTTCAGTGGACAAGAGTCCGTTTTCCATGCGGGAGGTCAAGATTCGAATCCTTATCCCGGGTTTCTAAGCAACAACTTTGGACGTTGTTTCTGGTTTCCATAGCACAAGGGAAAACCTTAGTTTGGGACTAGGACAATGTATGTGATGTTGTCTCAATTTATTTATTTATTTATTTATCTGGGAATGATACATAGGATGATCATGATAAAGTAGCGGTATTATTAATTACATCACTGATTTTGGGTCATTAGGTCAGCTAGAGACTAATAATAATTTATTAATGTATGCTAAAACCCACATTTGTTGATTAAACATATACATTATAAACCTATTGTATTAAGTAGGTAGGTAATAAATATTTCTGTCATAATTCTAGTAGGTTTAATTTTGGTTTGATTAATTTTAATAGCATAATTAATTTACCTAAGATAGATCAACGAAATTAAAAAATTAAGCAAAGCTGACTGTTGAATGTTATAGCTAAAATTTGAATTCTAATGTTCCATAAAATTTGCTAATTTGGTCCAAGACATAAATTCTCGTGTTATTCTAACAATGCCATAACGTTATGTTTTTATCGGCCATTTATAAAAATGCCATTTTGAGCTTTATGTGGGCAGGCATCAAAGCGTCCACAATTCAATATTTGATGTGCTGTTGTAAACAATAATGTTGTCCACACGTTTATATTTTAATGGACAGTCTGCTTGATAAATATAGCTCTGAAGCTACTTATAAGTGTACCCTGTTTCATACGCCAAAGGTCGTGGACTCGATCCCCACCCTGGACTAACATTCGTGAGATAAAAACTTGTGTTAGTTCAGTGTTATGTATTTAAGTATCCTAACTTAATATTATAAATGCGAAAGTAACTCTGTCTGTCTGTCTGTCTGTTACTCTTTCACGCCAAAACAACTGAACGGATTTAAATGAAATTTGGTATACAGATGATCTAGACCCTGAGAAAGAACATAGGCTACTTTTTATTGCGAAAAGGGGATTGTAAGGGGTTAAAAGGGGGGTAAAAAGTTACTTTTCCACGCGGACGAAGTCGCGGGCGGTCGCTAGTTACCTATATTTGTTTCCTCTGTTGTCTGATATCTGTTACACAAGTGCGTAAGGTACTTAGTACGGAGTCAGGTCAACAAACAGACTTCAGTATTATTTTTCAAATGCTTCATCACCAAGCTATTGATGTCCTCACAGCTACGAAACAAGTCTTTTCTCACGCGGAGGCCGATGGTAGTGATATAAGTTTCGAAACACTATGTTTTCAGGCTAAAAATAAACAGAAACTTCACTTGATGGGACTACACCAACAGTATCCGGGTTGGTTGTGATTTGTAATGGAAAATTGCGACGTTTATATTTATTTATCACTGAACGTACGTACGAACGTAGTGTGCGTAATGTACTTTATTAAATCTCCTCGCGTTTAGTCCCGTTTATATGAAGTGATTGAATAATGAGTAAGTAGGATATTTACTGAAGGTTCCTAAGTCGTAGTAGTCAGGAAATACTTTTGCAGCCGCAACCTTCCAAAAAATTAAGGAACGGGGTAGAAACAGTTAATGGATAATCTTATTTACTAGGTTAGTATACCGGCTAGGGACTTGACGTTTATGGCTCATTCAAAACTTTGCCTTCCAAGTTTAATGTGGGCAGGCGACGAAACGTAACGTTATTCAATATTTGAAGTGATGCTATAAATGACATTGCCCATACGTCCAGTTTTTTGTGGACAGTCCCGCTAATTAAGATGGTTTTTTATCTTCTCTCTAACTGTGATAATTTAATTGACTGTAACCTGTTGGCGTACCTAATTCAAATAAATAAATTAATTAACCGTGGGAGAGCCACGCTTCGGCATCAACGGGCCGGCAGTCGGGCATCATCAACGGTAGCGCCTGCGCTGTTTCGTAGAATTAGTGAGGGTACCGGAGGCCTAATTGGGGACAAATGGGTTAAAGGTTGGTAGCATACTTGTAACGCTATTCTTGTAGCAGGTGTCTATGGGCGGCGGTCGCTTACCAGCAGGATCCGTCTGCTCGCCTGCTACCAATCACATAAAATAAATTAAATGAATACTGTGCCTGACGAATAGTTTAAACGCTGTATGTCGGCCTTTTTGCTCGTCTGGCTAAATATGGCCGTTGGTTTGTTCGGCTTTATGCTTATGCGCGATGTAACCGATACCCAGCGCCATCTATTAGTAAAGTTTAGAACTAATTTCAAAATCCACAAGTCTACAATGGACAGGAATAATTTATTCACATTATTTACAAACATAAATCAGCCGAGGCGTAGAATACACAAGTGTTAATTTATTTCAACAGTGTTTAATTATGGCATCGCTTACTAAAGGACCTCGAGTGGCGCGGGCGTGGGAACCTCGTTAATAATCAATCATGGCGATTAGTATTAATTAGTACTGAAATTGCTTTGAAATTTCACAACACAATGACGAATGATCGCACTCTAGATAGTTACCGATACGTTCAATGAGATGGATCTGAAGATTCAAGCTGTGGGAGCACATTGGAGAATTATGATTTATCGATATGAGTTCAAACTTCAATGGATCTGGAGCGGTTTACACTTCGACAAGTAGGGACAGTGGGGGCACAATGGAACACGGGCACAATGGTACAAGGTCGATAATTATTTTAATTCCAAATCAATTCCCGATCTTTCTCATGGGCTAATCACAACATCTCACCCGCCATGTGATGGCGCAGTACAATGTGCCCGGTCTGCGCTCACTGAGTAAATAATTGAAAAAAATCGTTTTAAGCGATCAAAAGTTGAATTTACGTGATGGTAGATTTTTTTTGTAACGATGTAACAAATCCAAGGTTTTGTGAATTAAAAGCTTTGAATGAACTCTCATAATAGTAGTATAGTCAAACAATTTGTTTCACTAAACCTCACCTGACCGCAGTTCAATGAAACGTGGTTTATAAAATAAACAACATAAAAACTTTGTTTAAGGTAAACCATACAAACAACATCCCGGATTGCGTCACAACATCTGGTCACCTCGTTTGAGACGTTTACGATCGCCAAGTTTCAACACGATCCGCGCCGGCGCATGTAGGCCGATACATGACAATAGCGCATGAGGACAAGTTTATTTATGACTGCTAGTTGCAGAAACGTCCATCAAACTTCGTATTATAATATTTATGCCATTTATTTAGAGGTAAGTTCTATAGTCAACGACAAAGCTAAGGATAAACCGAGAAGGCGCAACATTTGCACGATGTAATCGACACCCAGTGCCATCTCTTGGTAGAATTTGGAACTAATGCGAATATATTTTTATCTATACTAGAAGTGACAAACGAGCTACCGAGTCATGTTGGTAAGTAACTGTTCTATCCGCAAAGTGACCACCCGATGGCCTGATAGCCGATATCGACGTTGGTCGTCGTTATGCATACCCGGCTGCTGAGATACGGACGGGTAATTTTAGCGTCTTCTAAGATGATACCCACTAAAAACCCCGGGGCATTTCTTGCAACCCTCAGGAAATCTGAGCGTTCCCGCACTTCGAAATCAGGCTTCAATCCCGATGAACTCGACCTTTAAGAGGTATATTATGACGAGGCACTGGGTATTACCTAATAGGTACTCAGTCATTACGTGCAATCCATCTTTGTTATTTGCTTGCGCACGACAAGTAACCCAAATCATGATATTTTTTTGGTAACTACTATTTACGAATACTGTGCCTGACGAATAGTTTAAACGCTGTATGTCGGCCTTTTTGCTCGTCTGGCTAAATATGGCCGTTGGTTTGTTCGGCTTTATGCTTATGCGCGATGTAACCGATACCCAGCGCCATCTATTAGTAAAGTTTAGAACTAATTTCAAAATCCACAAGTCTACAATGGACAGGAATTATTCACATTATTTACAAACATAAATCAGCCGAGGCGTAGAATACACAAGTGTTAATTTATTTCAACAGTGTTTAATTATGGCATCGCTTACTAAAGGACCTCGAGTGGCGCGGGCGTGGGAACCTCGTTAATAATCAATCATGGCGATTAGTATTAATTAGTACTGAAATTGCTTTTGAAATTTCACAACACAATGACGAATGATCGCACTCTAGATAGTTACCGATACGTTCAATGAGATGGATCTGAAGATTCAAGCTGTGGGAGCACATTGGAGAATTATGATTTATCGATATGAGTTCAAACTTCAATGGTTTTGGAGCGGTTTACACTTCGACAAGTAGGGACAGTGGGGGCACAATGGAACACGGGGCACAATGGTACAAGGTCGATAATTATTTTAATTCCAAATCAATTCCCGATCTTTCTCATGGGCTAATCACAACATCTCACCCGCCATGTGATGGCGCAGTACAATGTGCCCGGTCTGCGCTCACTGAGTAAATAATTGAAAAAAATCGTTTTAAGCGATCAAAAGTTGAATTTACGTGATGGTAGACTTTTTTTTTGGAAAAAAAAGTATTGATAGTAGGTATGTGGTATTTTTTTGAGTAAATCTTAGCTAATTTATCTACAAAAGTCAGTTAATTGTGTAGTGAGAAATACAACCTAAAATAATTGCCGATTTTTTGAAATTTACGATACCCCATGGGGCACAATGGAACGGGGCACTATGGAACACTATTCCATTGTACTTTGCATTGGTAAATTCTCCCAAAAACCAACAATAAAATGTTTTGTTGGTCAACTATTGACGAATATTGACGAAAATATGGAGTACGAAGTCAATAATATGCGCAGAAGTGCAAAAATTTAACAGTTTTTATTTTCCACTAGAACCAGATATTTCAGTAGTAACTAACCAAGATATTGAACTAGTATTACCCAGTCCAAGCTTGGCAGGCATAACAAAGCGCCAAAAGAATATGTATTCATTCTAAAAAGTTGTGAAAAAGATATATGTTAGGTTTAATATATAATTTTTGTCATGTTCCAATGTACCCCAGAGGTCGTTTCATTGTACCCCAGACCTGGGGCACTTTGGAACAATGGAAGCGTCTTTTTCAAAAGCTTTTTTTTTAATGTTAAGGTTAATTTTTGACCTCACTTTTCTATGCAATCAATGCTCGAAGAGTTGTTGTTAACTATTCAACAAAGAATTTATAAAAATAGTAAGAATATATTTTTTTAAAAATAAAAATGATTTTTTCGTTCCATTGTACCCCAACTGTCCCTACAGTAGCGGTTTAATTACTCAGACATTTAAGTAAGAAGTGGCAAGTAGTACTCGACTACGTTAGGATGCTACTTACCACTTTTCATCCTAACTAATATTATAAATGCGAATGTAACTCTGTCTGTCTGTTACTCTTTCACGCCAAAACTACTGAACGGATTTAAATGAAATTTGGTATACTGGACCCTGAGAAAGAACATACGAGTAGGCTACTTTTCATTGCGAAAAGGGGGTTGTAAGGGGTCAAAAGGGGGTAAAAAGTTACTTTTCCACGCGGACGAAGTCGCGGGCGGCCGCTAGTAGGTCATAAGTACTTTGACCTGTCACAAATGTACTTATCACTGTACTATAAAGCCAATACTACGGCTAAACAGAAATCCGGCGTGAGGCAGCAACTGCGCTGTATTTCGCCGAGTGAGTGAGGGTACTGGGAGCCCTAATGGGGAAAGAGGAAAAGGTTAGCAGCGCACTTGAGCTCTATCGGAGTTGTGAATGTCCATGGACGGCGGCAACTGCTTAACATAACACGAACTGTCTGTTCGTCTTGCATCGATCAAATGAAAGACAAAGTACCTATAAAGTGTCAATAAAGTTAACTGACCGACTGGCCTGGCCGGTTGGCGCAATGGTAGTGGACCCTACCTTATACGCCAAAGGTCGTGAGTTTCGATCCCCCACACCTGGAAAAACACTCCGTGTGATGAACACTTGTGTTTGTTCAGTATCTGGGTGTTTGTTATATGTATTTAAGTAATTATATTTGTGATCCCTCTGTTGTCCTGATACTGTAACACAAGTGCATAAGCTACTTAGTACAGACTCAGGTCAATGTATAAGAATGTTGTGGTGAATTTATTTTATAATAAAGATCGTAAAATTTTTGACGGCGCCACTTCCACTTTATAATGTCATAGGGTTTGATAACCCCATTGATTATTATAAACCATAGGAACTCCGATATTTTCCCAAAAATCCATTTCTGAAACTTTCAAAACTTTCTGGACGCATTATAAACAGTTTCCATATAGAACTAGGCAGCATTCTAAGGGTCACAGTATCATAACAAATCATCACTGACCCCCTGATTAAAAAGAGTGTTTAATTTCAATTGAACAGTCTGTCCCCTTGATAAGTAGGTCGGCCGACGAAATCCCTTGGTTCAAAGGTTATCTCGCTTTTAGGGAGCACATGGCAAAAGAATGGGCTTGTTGTTTAAGAAGCTGATGTCATCATTTATTTAGGCATATAAGTAGCGCCCCGTTGGGCTAGTGGTTTAAGTACCGGGCCGTGATCTCGGGGTCCCGGGTTCGAATCCCGGGTCGTGCAAAAGTATGTTTCGTATTTTTCGAACATAGCTCGGGTTTGTGATCACCAATCCGCATTAGGCAAGCGTGGTGATTAGCCTAATCCCATCATAGTAGCGATGACTTGATTTCTATGATGGAGGCCTTTGCCCTGCAGTAGGACAGTATATAGGCTGATACTTTACTTTACTTTTTTTGATTTGTAACACGGATTAAACAATTATCGTTACTGAAAGAGTTTTATTACTGATAATAATGAGAGAGCTGTTGGGATCACGCTTTTAGTATGGAACTGTGTAAGAGATTTTATGATCGAAGTTTGATGGAGTCCATATTTTAGGATGAAGAAAACACATGCGACGGCAACCAGCGATATACAAGCATCACATTTGACCGCCAAGAATAGATCACCAACATAAATCTTATACATAAACATATTCCACCGCCGTATCTCAACGAGCCTAGAAGAGCTACATACATGTACAATGTATCTGTAAACATTTACATCCCCTTAACCACGTGTTCTACCAACCATTCTGAACTACAGTTGTTCTATGACTTTTCGAAATACGTCGAAAAATTTTCGCCTCCCCATATAAAATGAACCGGTCACGTGACCGATTTTGTATAAAAAGCCAAAATGTTTTTATGTGTATTTCCAAAAGTCATAGAACAAATTTTGTTCAAAATATTTGGTAGAACACCTGATTATAGGGATGTAAATGTTCACAGATACACTCTGTATAAGGTTTCCTACATTACACAGCTGTGGTGGACGGGGTAATTGGACGCGTGACGTCACGCCGGGACATGATGTACGATGACGAGATTAAACGCGGTTGATACCCGATCGATGCCTGATTGTATGGGGTTCGGGTACACGAGGGTATTTCAAGTTTTAAAGAGGTAAAAAGTTTAGTAAACATGTGTATACTCAGTATTCTTGGTGGAACAACGGCAATTTGGTATAGAAAGCTGGAAAAAAATGTGTATTAATGGTAAACAAAAGGTGAGCTCTACTACTACTACTAGGGTCTTTTGAGCGTTGGTGTCTTGCCGGCGACCTCCCCACACGAGCGATTTCGGGCGTTGCGTCTACGTGGCACCCTAAAACGCTAGGTGAGGTCGCTGGCAAGACCCCAACGCTCAAAAGACGCTAGTGTGGTGAGGTCGCTGGCAAGACCCCAAAGCTCAAAAGACGCTAGTGTGGGATCACTCTCACGAACGGACGCGACGGCACGGCATCACATCCGTTGGTACTCGTATGAAGGATATTGTATGACGGTAGAAACATATCCAACGACGAAGGGTTCCAATTTTTAATGATACGGCAGACATATTGTATACCATACCTACTTACTTACATCAGATATTGTATATTCAAAGATCTCACTTGACTGCCAAGAATAAATCACCAATAGATGGACCTGGGAGTCGGTTACATTGCGCAAGTGTTCCGCTTTTTCTGTTTACCCAAAAGCCTTAACTTTGTCTATGGAATTTACTTCATTATTAATAGGATAGGTAGACGATGAGGCCTGTGAGGTGGACTGACCAGATAAAAGCAGCAAGTGACTCATCGTCACTTAATGAATGCACAAGGAAGGCGGCCTTCAGAGATGGGTGGCGGCATGTTGTAAAGCTTGCCACCAATGCCTGAAGTGGTGACCACGACCACTCAGTCAAGAGTGATACCGACTTAGACTTAGAAGAAGACAAAGAAGACGAAGATGACGAAGCTATCCACACTTGAGCGAGCAAATAACCTGCACAGTGTGTTTACATCCTAACATTGCAGACTTTACATTACATGGCTTGCCGTTCTGCCGGAAACATAATGATTTAGTTACCGTTGTACACTCTATGTCGCGATACCTATGTCGGTGACTGATGAGACTGCCGGTCTGTGTTGTACAGTCCCGTGCACTAATAGGTATACAATCTCATTCAAATATGAACCTTCTTGTTCTGGCATAAGAGTCGAGGTGTTTACATTTTATTGCAGGCACTGTACCTACGTGTTATGCAGATTATGTAGGTACTATTTCATGTCTGTGCCTAGAGCTGTAGTGGTCAAATGGATAAGGGTCCCCTCTATAATCCAGAAGTGTAAGTCCAAATCTGACTCGATTTGTTTTAATGTTTCCTTTCATCTCAGCGTGTGATTCCCATAACGCATAAAGCTGTAACTTCAGAGCACACTTAGTAAGAATTTGAGGAGTCTGGTTATTTCAATTTCATCTAAGCGACTGCCGTCTAACAGGGGAACTAGACCAATGGAATCATGATTAAATTTTCTATATAATAAGTGCATGATGTCTATTAGTTTTATGTTGTATAATGATTGAATTATAAGTATTTGCTATGATTGCAATTGAACAAAACTATTTTAATTTTAATAGAGACAAAAACGGAAGATTGGAAATACCTACGTCACGTAGTTTTCAATCTATAGCTGATTGATGTAGTAAAACTGGTCAATAAACATTAGTAGTAGCCCAGAAGTGAAAATATGAGGCGATAAGTCGGTGTATGTCTACGTCGTTGATATAGCAAAAACCTACTTCTCAAGTATGTCTGTACCAAAGTGTAATAAATTGCAACTTTCCAAAACAAACAAGAGCGATTAACACTACCTCATTTGACCTACAATTGACTCTTAAGGTCAGACCTTACAGCTTAGCCAGGCCATAGTATAAATAGTTACAGTAAGGTCGGTCTTCCACCGGATACATTTCGGAGAGTGTGCCTTCCTGCATGACCAGCCGATTCCATCATCGGACAACGAGGAGGGGCGAGGGCTTCCATCCTTATGTTGATGACATACTTCTTATGCGTAAGAAGCGTTTCGCTTCTTCGTTATTATTGCGGATACTTAAATCTTCTGGGTGCGTCGATGTAGCCTAAGGTGTTACGCATTTAACATCTTAGGCCACATCGACGCTATCCATCAGGTGCGATTGTGGTCAAGCGTTTGCTTTTAGTGGCCGTGGGCAGGCCACATCAGCCGCCGAACTAACAACTGCTGGGATACACGAGTTCTGGAGTGGAGAAATGGAGATCACGTGTCGGTAATCGTAATGTAGGACGCCCGCAGAGCAGATGGAGTGATGAATAGCGCAGGATGGCTGGCAAGAGCTGTATGCGAGTAACAATACATCGATCGGTGAGGCGAATATTAGAAGAGGCCTATGTCCAGCAGTGGACTGCAACAGGTGATAATGATGATGTTTGCTTATCTACAATAAGAAAGTTACCAATGTGTTGATGAGTATCATATCTATGTTTCCACTCGTAGTCTTTTATACTTGAGGCGAACATCCGCGAGATTATTTACAACGGTCGCTGATGTGTTGCCTGTGTTTCAGGAAATGATACACTATAGAATATAATGTGTATGTTTTGTTTGTGTAAAATATGGTTACCTTGTTGTTGAAGTGGTTTTACTTTGCATAATCTATTCTATTCTCTCGTCTCCTGACAGCCCCTAAATAATAACTATCAGGAAATGTTTCTGCAGCTAAACCATTTCACAACATTGAGGTACTCTGGAGTAGAGAAAAGTATATGTGAAGTTAACTCACTGCCAAAATATTTTACCTTTGGAGTAAGGGTCTAGGGTCCATAAAAAGAGTAATTCCCAAGTCCCTCCAAGGGTTCACTGTGGGCTTAATTGGGCAAATGTGTTTAATTGGGTCGTGACATCGTTATAAATGGACCCACTGTAATTGTTTCCAGCCGTAAATTAAAAATTGTGCACGTTCTGCGTTAATTTTGACTATGAAGTGTTAACTGTTTGAGGGGCCATAAATTACTTAAACCTTTTTATGGTCACCAATGTGCTTGGCCGATTATGACTTGACCAATCCCTTCAAAACAACGCTACCAACGCTCATTTCTCCCACGCTCCTGCTAACTCTGGATTGTCCCCCTCTGCGATGTTTCCTAATCGTTGATGATATGTCCTTTGTGTATGAGGTTTCAAAAGAAAGCGTTTTTTCTTCTTCGGTAGGAGTCGGTAATACAAGGCAAGATCCAAGGAAAGAGGAGCCCAGGAAGAAGAAGAACTTCTTGGCTTAAAAATCTGCGCCAGTGGTACAATAAAAGCACCCGTTCTCTGTTTAGAGCAGCTGTGTCAAGGGTTCAAGTCGCCATTATGATCGCCAACCTTCGTTAGAAGATGGCACTCAAAGAAGAAGTAGGAGTGGCATGACTGTGCCTCAGCATTGTTGATATCTATGAGCGGCGGTTACCATTAACATTTATATAGATGGGCATGCTGTTTTGCCTATTTTAGCAATAAAGCCAGCCAGCCTTCCATGTGTTACCTCCTTCTTACAATCCTGGGGTTTTTAAGCGGGCGTGAAACAGCATCTCAGCAGACCTTCAGGGTGAGGATGACAGACTCAATAGGTACTTAGTTTGTTTTTTTAGCCTGGCAACCTCATATTTGGATCTCACGGCCGCCTACCATCAGGCGGAGTCCTCAGTATAAAAAAGCGGAATCAGTAGTACACTATATTATGATGTTAGTCTAGACGAGACTAGTTGGCAGACAAGCAGATAGATTACCTAACCGACGTAGCTCTTTCTACTCAGACATAACGACGGTCCAAAAAGGGTAATTTTACACATGCGTCCATCCATGGATATGAACTAAATCCTTGACAACATATTTAAAGAAATGGTGGAGCAGACATTCTCTGAAAATTAAGGGGATTCCAGCGCAATATGACGGCCGTCCACGAGGTATGCCAAATATGTCTTTGAGATTAAGCCTTTGATTATATTAAGGCTTTAATTATAACATATGCGTTTTAATTAAGTATACAAAATGTGGTTTCTTTAGTTTTCATGAAAATTTAAACTGTGCATTGTAACTCTATCTATTCCTTTACCATTCTAACTCTATGTCACACTGGTAATATGAGGTAATATGAGGTATATTTCGAAGAGAATACTCTTCGAAATATACCTCATATTACCAGTGTGACACGAATACAGAACTAATGTAACTATCACAGAATCAATGAAATAATCTTTAACATCAGTCGATAACTATTACAGAATCAATAAATTAATTTTCATCATCGGGCGCAAGCGGTCCGTAAAATACCTATTTGTATTTCCAATCTCAACCTCGGATAATTTGAAATGAAAACTCGAAAACAACGGTAACATTAAACGAAAAGAAGTTGGGACACCCTTGTAATGTTTAAGGTAGGTACTTTAGAGCTGACGACTCTCATCTCAGGTGCCTAAAACTTTCGAGGGCTTCGTCCATTTCTCCCAGAAAATGTTCCATTATTTTACGACAGTCGAAGAGATGTGATACAATAAATCGATTATGGAAAAGCTCGATGAAATTGAAAATTAACCAAAAATCGGCCTATATTGCAATTAATTGGACAACATTTCAAATGATAAGTAATATTTTAAACTTATTGATGAGTAAAATTTACATCTATTTATTTATGCGGATTTGACATTTGACTTTGGCTATGAAGAAAATAATAAAAATACTGTACCTATTGTTGTTATTTTGTAGCTTCGTTTTTTTACATATTGCAACTTTTATAAGTATAATTATTGCTGATGAGATAAAATATATTCTTTATACTGCCCAAAAAGTAAATTTTTCTCTTTGATTGTTTACTTTGCAGGTTGAAATATCGTAGATTTTTGAGACCCTTACTAACAGTCACATAAACTACTAATCCTGGATACCGGGCTATTCAATATTATAAAATATAGATCACTTAACACATTTATTTGTGTTAACGTCACATCCCTAGAAAGGCGTTGTTTTGTCGCTCAAAGTACTTTCTATTTATTATTTGTGTCTGAAAATGTTACTTTGTAAAAATAAGAGAGATTAATCACTCAAGAATTGTTTGACAAAGTTTTAAAGTTAAGGTGGAGAGCTGGACCGGCCGTGGTTGAACTGCAAGAGCGACAACTTTCATTTGGCTCGTGGCAAAAAATGGAAACTAATTCTATTGTTTATTTTTCCTGGAGACAACAAACGGACAAGCCGGACACCGCCGCAACGGGCAACCGGGTAATAGTAAGTAATCACCGCTACCCATGACTATCTGCGAGATCAGAGAGTTTGAGAACTCCTTGCTAAAATGGCGGCAACGCATCACGTTGCCGCCATTTTAGCAAGGAGTTTTTTTTTACATAATTAAATAGCAGTGTTAAACTCGTATACGATACAATTCATCCATTCTTATATTAATGTCACTCGTCTCTTCACTGCACATGCACAACTAAAACACTTAGTTTGGATACTACAAACCAGTAAGTAAGTAAGTATCAGCCTATATACTGTCCCACTGCAGGGCAAAGGCCTCCATCATAGAAATCAAGTTATCGCTACTATGATGGGATTAGGCTTAATCACCACGCTTGCCTAATGCGGATTGGTGATCACAAACCCGAGCTATGTCCGAAAAATTCGAAACATACTTTTTGCTCGACCCGGGAATCGAACCCGGGACCCCGAGATCATGGCCCGGTACTTAAACCACTAGACCAACGGGGCGTTACAAACCAGTAAATACTAAATTAAAACCATTGGGTTGGACCAGCTTATACGTTTGGGGACTACGGTGCGGCGACCTCCTCGTGTGGCCTTTCCGGTAATATTTTTGCTCTGTTTGGAGCTGCTACCGGAAGGGTCCTGGTGTCCCTGGGCAACGGCGGGTAGTAATTGGCACCGCCTGCCATATTGCTACCCGACGGCTGACAGCTGCATACTTGGGAGGGGGTTTGGAGTCTGCTTTAAACTCCCTCGGATCTAGGGCCGGGCTCGACGCTGCGGTTGGACCCCTTCGACTACTCGGAGCTCTTTTATTGTCCTGGATCTCATCTGGACCCGCTCATTCTGAGCGAGGCAGTTGGTGGGGTGCTTGGCACCCATTGTTAGCTGAGGGTTGGACCCGGAGCCGGAGCCTTACTTGCGGTAAGGTTATCCTCATTTGGGGCATCGGACCGTAAGGGCCCCCTTTCTGCCCGCTTGCCTTTACCGCCGTCGGGCAGATTTAAGGTCGCGTATCGCGTAAAATCCGGGGATCACCACGACATCACCGGTCGGGGGGGTGGGGTCTGCGGACAGTCAGTCCCCACCCTTTACCTTACATGGAGGTCCCAAACCGCAAGGCCACGGGACTTCCCACGAAAGTGGGTCGCTCCCTGTTTGCTTAGGGTCCTTAAGGGAGACTTTTTTTCTCCCCCCTTTACTTGGGGGCGCCTCCGTGCGCTGCCCCTACATTAAATGTTGGGAGACTTTGCGCAGATAGCGCCAAGTCCCGCAATCCAGCGGTATGCGGCAGCTTCCTTGCTTCCCTGTCGTCCCCCGCCCTCGAGTGCCTCCGCATCCAGCGGAGCTGCTCGTGTGGCCGGGATTTAGGGCCTTTCTAGGAAGCCTGCGGGCTCTCTTTCCCCTCCCCTGCCCTGCAACCAGCAGGGCACGGGTCTGCGAAGGAGTCCTGCAGGGAACCTGCTGGTAGCGCCTGCGTCGCAACCCAGCGGCTTGGGCGTCCATCCGGGTGGATTTTGCGGTGGGCCGTGGGAGCGGCCTTGGGGGCGTATACGCCCTGTAGTTGGGGAGGTGAGGCCGTACTGGCGTGCCTCGCGGTTCCTGAGGCGGGACGCGGCGATACAGGTTCGCCCCTTTCACGTATCCCGCCTCCGTGCCTGGATCTGCCGGGAAAAGTCGGAGAGGTTTTAGTGGGTATGCCTCTGGACGGTCTCTGATTAGCAGAGACTCAACCCAGAGGAGAGCCCCACACTACCCGTCGGTCTCCCAACCGACGAGTGTGCATAAGGCGGTGCCGACCGCCGCCGCCGACGTCTGCCCATTGCACATCGGGCAGGCGGCATTTCCTCTTCGTTATCAAAAAAAAAAAGCTTATACGTTGCGTTTGACTACCTTCGATATAGGTACCTCCCTACTTAATCATTTATCTAGAAAAAAAAACAGATCAGATGTCTACAAAACGATAAGCCTTGTCACACTGTATTTATTTTGAAGAATTGCCTTTTCTTAAAATATATAACAAATGACATTCTACCTACTTCCCAAGAAAACAGCTGAAGTTTGCTCTAAGTCGATTCTTCATAACATGAACCTGAGAATAGACATTGATAGATAACAAACATACAGATATACGAGCTATGTTGACTGACAAATATGGAGCACCAACTGTTTCGTCCTTATTGATGAGTTGTTACCACATACAGATGTTCTCTCTGGTTTCGACGTGCAATATGCCAGACAGACTTCAAATACCAACCTATTGTTTAATACAGCACTACCTGCTGGAGATATTTTATGAAGGTAAAGTTATGACGATGATGATTGTACAATTTGGGACCAAGATCCTTTAAATAAATAAATTCATATAATATCATCAAACCTACCTGATTCCGTACTAAGTCTAGCTAGCTAAAGCGCAAGTGTTACGGATATCAGAAAACAGAGGAATTACGAATTATTAATACATATTCAATGACATTTTGTAGGTGGAAAGTCATTGTACATATTACATCCAGACACTACACAAACACTAGTGTATATATCACGCAAATGTTTGTCCCTGGGTAGGGATCGAGCCATAACTTTTGGGATATGAGGCAGGGTCACTCACTACCAAATGCGCCCTCGGGTCAGCCAAAAATTTATTGAATTACTAGTGGCCCGCGCTCACTTCGCTTCGGGGTCGTAATTCAGAAAGAACCAATAGATGGCGCTATGCTCAATCACATCGCGCAAGCGTTTCGTGTTTTCGGTTTACCTATAAGCCTTGTCGTTGTCTATAGAAGTTATCCCTTTATAAATAGTATAGAAGATATTTTATTAATTTTATCATCGCGCTGAAAACTCAAGAGAAGTTTTCCAGACTTGAAAGATTAAGTGCACAACACTCAAAGAAGAAATCGTTTCTTTAATCAAAATTAAAAAAAGTTTCGCAACTTAGACAAGAAATAAATTCAGTTAGAAGCAACAACCAACTTTAAATTAAAAGAAAGTCGTTCTGACGTCGCCCATGTTTTTGCAAACTACATTTCATGTCGAGGTGAAGACTATTAACGAAAGAGCAGTAAACTCTTTTACAACTGTACTCAAGAACAAAAAAAAAACACAGTCATTGAACTGCATAATAGAGCGATAACCTACACACAAATATCCACTCACTGTATGTATAATAGTATCTCGCGGAATATTCTTCCAGGAACCTCAGTTTTGTGGAACTGTTTAGCCGCGGCAATATTTCTTGACGGCTGTGACTTAGGGACAAGAAAGGAGCGTACTCCTTCTTAAAAGGCCGGTAACGCATCAACGACCTCTCTAATCTCGCAGATGTTCATGAGCGGCGGTGATTACTTACCAGCAGGCGACCAGCTTGCTCGTTGAGTGAGTTCGCTCACTGAGTCATCTACAAACTAATCTTAACCTATGTTTACATGACCTCCGAATTTACGAAGAATTTTGGTTCTGCTGTCCATTCCACATTCTAGTCTAAAATTTGACAGTCTCATAACAACTGTAACTTCTTAAACTTAAGGTTCAAATCATCATGGACAAGCTCGCAATAAGGTGTGAAATATTGTGGGTGTCAAGATGCACAGGAACGAAATGATTCATTCGAAACGTGTGTTCTAGTTATAGATTTTCGATAGGTTTATTTCAAGAAATGATAGCAATGCGGTTTCGCCGTAAATTGCTTGGCAACTTACTGTTAATTAGTTTTATAGGGTCGTTACTCATTCTCCAATTTTGTGATTTGCCAAGATTTTCTAAGAAGTTATATAAGTAGTTCTTAAAGCACGATGCCCAAAAATGGCCATAGCACGCCCATAAAAAAGATTTTGGTTAAAAATTATGTTTTTAATTATTTTTAATGGTCAACATATTCGTTTTACCCCTAAAGTCCAAAATAATTTATCACACTAAATAAGTTTTGAATTGACCCCACTAACACAGGAATCATTCTTTTCCTGGAAGTGCAGAGCCGAGTTGCCATTTTAGAGCCAAACGTCAATTAAATCGATTCTTATCGATTAGAGTACGAACCACCACTCAAGGGGGCGGATTTTTAAGGATCTAAATAAAAGTACCGAAGGACGCGTCCTTAGGTATATTAGGCGTTATTTTCTTTATTTATTCAAAATAGAACAATTAATAGCAGCTCATAATTTCCCAAAATGTCAACATGCCAAACGTCAATAGCAGCCTAACTGCTGTGTTTTTTTCAGTGAGTGAGGGTACCGGAGACTCAGCGGGGGTTTACCATACTTGAGAAAGAGAGAGAGGTTACCGTCTTTCGCGCTTTTTTTATCCAGTGTCGTGACAGATTCCTTGCTTCACGCTTGCGGGCCAGTATGGCGATGCCAACGGATAGGATACCCTGAGGATACTTCATCCGTTGTCTACCGTTGGCTACCATTTTCTTTACCACCAGGCCGAATGGAGTCAATAAAAATAATAAATAAATATCCCAGGACACCAATTAGGTACACAAAAACACAATATGAATGTATTTTTTTTAATAATTTGAAACAATCGATATTGATTACTGTTTCATTTATTCAATAAGTAGGTATCGATTGTTATATTTGCAGTGACAACTCCACTTACAATACGTCAAACGTCATTTTACGTAAATTCACGTTAGCTCTTGAGTTTTGAACTTTTGAAATTAAGTATAATATTTTTTTTAAGTAAAACAACGAATTTGCATAAAAATGGACTCCGGTGGTCGATCTAATCCTGAAGACCTTGGCTTGAACATGAATTCCGCTCCCGCTTCCTCCGCAACCACTCGCCCGCCATTATCGCTGAGGTGCAAAATCTCATTCAAAGATTGATTAATCAGTGGTAAATAATTATGGTAATATCTTTTGATTGCTTAACAATTTACAGTGGACAATATGATTGTATTATATGGGCTTTTTCATTGCAACAGGTATTAACAAGCGACGACATTAAAGTATTAAGGGATTAACAAGAATTATTCTTGCTGGACAGCAGCTTGGAGTGAAATAAGACAGCCTACTTCTGCAGATCTACAAAGTGCACCAATTGTTGGTCATACACATGTATGCATCTCCTGTGGACGGTAGCTTTTACGAAGAAGATCACACACATTGACAAATACCACACCTCGTGTGGATGGTATTAGACAAGATATTACTCGTCAAATTGCACCTCGTGAGGTAAGTTTTTGACTTTATTAAGGTTGCATTTATTTGTGTTGATAAATCTGATCGGTGTTGATCTTGATCAACAGTAATAATACAGGTTGTGCAGCAATACAACAATACTGTTGCAATTGTATTGTAGGCCGTCGAACTGTGGGATGCTGTGCCCACGTCTTGTCGGTGATCTGGTATTTGGGATGGGCTCGCCATGAAAGTAATATAGCAGTACCTGCGCAATTTCTGGATGACGTCTTAATTGTTCATGACGATGAATAAAGAACGTTTTTTAAATGAATTTCCGACTTCTACTTATCTGATGATTACCTCACAACAATAATTACATTATATACTATATTTTACGCATAAAATTATTGGTGTGCGCTTTTCAGCCAAAACTATTCTGAACTTTGGGCATTGCCCTTTAACTTATGTCCCTATCGAATGTTAGAACGCTTTGTGTTACCTGATTATGAGGGTGCGCTATTGTAGGCGACGCAATCGTTAACCATCAGTTGTTCTGTCTACTTGTCTGCCGCCTATTTCAATTTGACAGGTCTCATCTCCCATATAAAATAGGTAACATCGCGCACCCTATTGCTCCAACAGCCTGTCCGATTCAATCAAAGTATGTACAATGTGTTACGTATGCTAGAATGTGTAAAATACAGGTACAATTCTCTTATTTTAACTCCCGACCCCCAAATGAAGGGGCATCATAAAAGTTTGACGTGTCTGGCTGTGTTAGGTTCATCTGCGGATGCGTCTGCTCACGTCTGCAGATGAATCTGTCTACGTGTAGAGGAGGCATTAAGCACACAGTTGTGTCTTGTTATTATCAATTGTATCCAAACTTAACGCATATAGGTACCTACATAAGTTTCAGCTCAAACGGTTGAAGATAATCTCCTTCAAAATTAAGTTTGCAAGAGTTATTTCGTGTTATATGATAATGCAGAAAGTGTGAATAGTATGTATGGTTCAGAGTATTCCGACCGTTCCAATAGTGCGGCAACTGTCGTTACATAGATTTATGTGAGCCTTTCAGCACAAACTGTGAGCCGTGAGGGTGTTCGCAACTCGCATCAGGGAATGCGGATTGTTTGTATCCTACAATCTGTGATATATAGAACCAGACCCTATTTGCGAGTAGCGATCAAAGAGGTAGCTTATAGAAACAGATGTTATTGAGACCTTTGATCGTGGGAGAGACACACTTCGGCATGAATGGGCCGGCTCGACCGGCGTGCTATCACGCCGGTCGCCAGGATCTATATACTACGGCGTCTACGGCCTCACAGAAGACTGGCGTGAAGCAGCGCCTGCGCTGTGTTTCGAGAGAGTGAGGATACTGGAGGCCAATTCAGGGGAAAGGGGTTAAAAGTTGTCAGCGCACTTGTAGCTCTACTGGAGTTGCAGGTGTCTATTATCAGCAATCACTTACCGTAAGGTGATCAAATGCTCGTTTGCCGCTTATCACATAAAAAAATTAAAAGTCACCAATGCATGGCACCTCTCGGTTGCGTGGATGTCATGAGCGCAGTATAATCTCTTACCATTAGGTCACTACTGCTCGTTTTTGTCCTAATTTATTTACCTACTACTATACATAAGTTATGTACCACTAAATAACTATACAGAAGCCAGCACAAAATTTCAACTCGACAAAATCCGGGAAGATTAAACTCATAAACTATTTCAATAGAAATAAGCTCGAAAATCCTAAGACGAATAGGGTCTCATTTCTCCAGCGACACTTGCGAAAGAATCCGCCCCGGCAAAATGAAGATTTATACTTGTGAAAAGTTTGTCGCGTCATCTCGCAGGTGGTTTTCCAATACAATAAGCCGGTCGAGATACGTCTGAAGATTTAATTCTCAAACTTTGCTATTTTTGCGACACTCAATGTGAGTACAGTAAGTTCTTGCAGGGTTGTTAGTGTTTTGTTTCAGAGTAGGTGATCAATTTTAAAACTGTTTTTAATATGGAAAAGCCACGCTACGGTATGAATAGGCGGCAACCGGAGTGACCGCAGCGGATACGTCACAACTCATAGGAAATCGACACAAAGTATGAATGCATTGTGTTTTACCTTGTGAATGTGGGTACCAACAGGTACAGAAGTCCAATGTAGGAAGAAGGGGATAATGATGGTGGCGCCCTTGTTACTTCACTTCTGTTGCCATCTTTAATTTAAAGAATCAAGAAGGTTTAATATATAGGTACGTCGGTTAACAAGTAATATTTTATAAATAACGTACGTTACGGTGACTGCTTTTAAAAATGTTTCTGGTACTTTTATGTCCCAGTAGTAAACTAAACAAGCTGTATTGTATATTTATTACAGTACATTAAGTGCATTGAATTCAACTACTTCTGTCTTTTCACTTTTCCCAGTCACATATTATATTTAGAATTTGATGCTCTGAGCCATAATCCGAGATTTAATATACGTTAAATCTACCCAAATCTCGCCAAATGGATTTTTGGTAAGGGTCAACCCTACAGCAATAATGGCAGGATATGAATAGGAATAAAATAAATTTAGGCGCTGAGGCGGGACGTTCCAAAACTACTTTTTTGGTTTCATATTTTTCGTAAAAGCGTTTTCGTTTGCAACTCAGCCATCCAAAATGGTTTTCAGTCGTAAGCTTTTGTGTTAAAGTTGAATTTTAAATGGAGGAGCTCAACGTCGGTGATTCAGTGCCACTAAGTCTTAATTTTCGCTTTTTGAACACATTTCTGAACAGTTGACAGTTGGGGCGTGGAGGATTTGTAGCTCTTGAAATATGCGGACCTTTAAGGACGAGGAGGAAACTTAATTTGTACCAACCTATCTACCTACTTCTCAATGGAACCTTCCATCTTTTACAGGTAGTTGGGTATTAGACAGATAGCTATCGTGTTATCATCTTTAATGCTCAACATGACCTATTAATAACACCACATTTATTGACCTAACTCCAACGTACTTTTGCTTATTATTCATTGGCATTACTATTATTGGTATTAAGCATTGGCTTAAGCTATTATAGTATAAGTATTATGAGTTCTAAATCAATCGAAAGTACCACTAAGTCACACAAGTGATCATCTCACTAACGTGCAAAAGTGAGATATTTTTACCGTATTTTTAGCATCACTTTATTATTTGCTTTAGTCAAAAATTGGAATCAAATGCGCAAGCTTACGTTTCTGCAGCACTAACTATCAAATGAGCCTTCGAAACATAACATAATACGTTTAATTAGACAGTTTGCAGACGAGTGTCGATTCGAAACTTGGGGTATAATTTTTTTATGAATGCTGCTAGCATTCATAATATCTTCCACTTAGATGTCAGAAAACTGAAATCATTTCGAGCTCTCAACCCGTTCCTCGCCCCATTTATTTAATGAATTTTATCTCAGGCTTCATCATCGTTATCATCATATCTCTTATCTGTCATCGCGGCTCGACGCAATAATATTATCTTCTACAATATATCCCAACCATTTTTCTTTTCTGCTTCAATATTTTACCACCTCAAAAAGATGTGTTGAGGACGTACTTTGAAGACAATTTGTACACCACATCTCGCTAGAATAATTTTGCACGGAACTTGCTTCTGTGGGAATACCTTCAAGTATTTTCATAAATTCTACGAGAGCTGTACTCTAGACCAGCGAGAGACACAGCAATTGCGTATTAAGTACTCTTAGAACACAGTGTAAATATTCTCAGGGAATCCACCCTATCACTCATTTTAGCTTGTCATACCCCAGCTGAGGTCAAGAAGGATCTTGGTCACCTTCAAAGGCCGGATTGGCAAGATAATATAGCTGGAGTGGCGAATTCTCGTGTCGGTGGCCAAGATCCACTTCGGGTCGCTGAGTCAGCGTAGTTAGTAAGTATACCCCAGCTAGGTACAAAACCTACGACATAAAAAATAAGGGGCTCAAATTTTTGACGTCCTAGTTTTGAGAATCTTGAGTTTCTATTTACGAGTATTAAGGTTACCCGAATAGCTTTCGCCTAGCCGTTTTACACCTTACTACTGCACATCGCTGAACTATGGTTACAGCTGTTCTTGTAATAAAAGCTCAGCGTGATATAGCGTGGGACATTAGCTCTTCGCGGAATATGCGGTACTCTTTCTGTTCTGCAAATGATCTCAGCTGGTTTTATTGTTGTGAATATACACGTTTGTATTACGTTGCGTTTCTCAATGCAAATAGGTGAACTCTGATTTTTAGTTATTTGAATTGTTTCATTTTTGGTCTTTTGTCTATAAATTAACATTACATTGTCAACATTAATGAGAGCTTGACACTAATAGCTCGAAACAAATAGATAGGCCATTACGAACAGACGGATCAGTCCCGATTGGATAAAGCGATTGCCGACCCTGGCCAAACCAAGTCCTGCAACACCTAGCAGGAGTCACAAGCTACGCTTGCCCAACTGGTTAAGCCCCCTTGCATTCCCAATTGGGCTCCGGTACACTCATTTGACGAAACATGCGCAGCTATATGCTTCACCGCCGGCTCTTACTGTGAGGCCGGGTTATCACGTCTGGTCAAGACGCATCATTCATGGCCGAAGCGTGGCTGTCCCACGGTAAAAATAGTTACTTATGTAAGTATATGGAGTACCTGGTTAAGATGGGGGTACATTTACGACCTACCGATAAGGAGAGGGTCTACATCCCAATTACATTGTTCACATTAGGAATTTTCCCGTGGATTCTACGGAATGTAAGATTTTAAATCTTTTCAACTCTGATTAAAATCCAAGCCACGGAAAATTGCAACTGGAGCGTATGATCCCTATAAATTGCAATCACAAAATTGAATTGGAGGTCCGATAAAATCAGGGAAACTCAAGGAAATTACTATTTCCAAGACGGTTTTCTTCTTTACGTCACTATACTCAATCATTTTCCTAATACGACGTCTTCTCGTCTTGGTAGATATCCTATCCTATCACATAAAAAAATATATTTGTATGGATTCCGTGCGAAAAATTATTCTAAATATTTATTATGATTAGCACTGTGTTCAAATTGGGCTGGTTTTAAAAAGTCTTATATTTATGGATTCTGAAACGTTACAGCGGAAACGGTTGTAGAACTAAACCGTATGTTTCCAGGTATTATAATAGGCACTAAAGACTAAAGCTTTATTGCCTAGACCTAACGCCTACTGCTAAGATGAAAGAAATACCGGCCAAGGCTACTGTGCGTTTGTTTATTTGTTAAGTATTACAACCCGATTTTACAATAAATGGCTTTAAAAATATTCTGGAACATGTGTGCAGTCAACGGCAAAAGTAGATGATCAGAATCAAAAACTCTATACTGACTATTGAGCGGAGTTCGCGTCAGAACTATATGGAGTCAAATTCGTACAGTTCTGTCGCAAACTCCGTATAGCCTCAAAGTGATTATACAGTTCTGACGCGAACTCCGCTCAATAGTGAGTATACTTAGAGTTTTTGATTTTGATCATCTACTTTTGATGTTGATTGTACAACTCAAAGAGGCTACCATTGTTCTTAAAATTTTCGCGTTGCATTATAACTATTATTATTATAGTCGGACCTAACACACGGCCGCTTGTGATGTGACCACGGCTGCTGTAACGCAGCCGAAACGTCAAGCAGTAAATACATAAATAGGTACGTGTAATTATTGTTCAGTTGGTCTGGTTGCTCAAAAGGTTATGAAGGTTATACGGCAGTCGTTTCATTGTAATTACCAGACTCCCCAAATCGTTAAGCGCACCCATGGCAATGCGACAGCTCTGGATGTAACTGGGAATTACACACAAGATATCAAAAGAGTGTAGATTAAATTACTAACTACACAGTCATGTGCCATTTAGCCTTTTCAAACTTATTCCAATAAACTCGTGACAGCTGTTAGCTGAAAACGAGTCTGACTGACAAAAATGCTAACAAACTGGATATCGGTTATTTGAGTTTCGAGAATTGCTGTTAGGTTTGGGAATAAAAGTTTCCTCTTTACTTTTTGCAAAGGATTTTTTGCTGACTTGGCCTTATCTTGTTTGTAAGTGGTTTCTTTTTAGGGCCGGAAATCAAAAGGAAATAAAGTGGAAATACGGAACCCTTTAGGATTCATTTGTTGTCCGTCTGTCAAGAGCTCAAGACCCTTTTCTCAGGATTGATCCGCATTACAAGACTAAAAAGAGTTAAATTAGGCACATTACCAGTTGAACCCAATGTTTTTGTAACGGGCAATCGAAGCGAGGCTGCTATCATATAAAAAAGTACTTTGTGGCTGCTATGGTCCTTAAGATGTTGTTATTGCTGTCGCGCATGCGCTGCAGCAATGATGCTCCTGCTCTTTTACGAATAATGGCGTGAAATCCGTCAACCCTGATTTGTGCAAACATGTTGTATGCGCTGCAGTGGCGCGGCAGCCCTAACAGCATCCTAAGGGCGTTAATATACTGCACCCGCAGTGCGTTATAGACTCGTTTCGTATACTGGGTCCATAGACTGCACAAGTAGAACGATTGGCAGTGAATCTTTATCATTACTATCTTTCGCTATGTAGTTAAAATCCTACTATGACTCGGAATTCAAGACCGATTTCTTATTACTACTTCAAAATATTGTAAGTATGTCATTGGTTCGCCTGGATGGTAGGTAATTAGTCTGATGGTGTTATGAATTTCAAAAATAACACGATACATTTTGGACCGTTGATTCATTAGTATGACCAAGTGATCCCAGTTGCAGCGGTCGATTTGGGCCGATGACTCACAGTTCCGTTGGCAGACAATGCGGAGCCGTTTACAGGTGTCGCTGATTGTATGCATATTCAATGCAATCAACATTGCGGCAATGATGATGTCATTATGCAGTGTTGGTAGATGCTGAGAGAATAATGTAATCAACTTTGACCAACAGGAAGTCATTTTTGGAGATGTCAGGACCGAGGAAATCCTCAAATCCAAATTGAGGATGATGATGCAAAGATATCTATATCAAAACTAACTAGGCTGGCGCAGCAACCAAAAGTGAACCTTGGTCTCCGATAATAAGAGCCTCCATCTTGGTCGATCCTGCGCCACCTCCTGCCAGTCATCAGCCTGGAGTACACGCAAATCTTTATCAACTTCATCCCTCCAACGGTTTCTATTATAAAACAGAGTTTTATGAATTTCCTATACTTACGTGACAGGCAACTACAACGACAATAGAAAATAGGATAATGTATTTGATTATTTTGCGGTTCAAATCCGGCTTATGTCATTTATCAGAATAACTGAAGTCATCGCTAAAAAATTATACAAATAAAGATATGGAGCATCTGCTCATCTGCCACATATCACAGAAAAGAACTCTCCAAACATTTGTTTTTACAATTATAGGTCAACATCCACTTTATATTTTAAGACCAATCAGTCCATTTTAAGACTGAAGACCTATTTCCACAAAGCGATGCGTGCTATTTTCAAGAATAATGTATCAAAATCCATTTCAAATAGATTTCTGCACGCAACGGCTGGATAAACAAAACCGGACTTGTGTGTTTGTTTCATCTGCTGCTTGAAACATTTCAACAGCCTATACAGGGTGTATAGTGAACATTTACATCCCTTTAACCACGTATTCTATCAACCATTCTGAACAACATTTTTGTTTAACAACTTTTCGAAATTCATCAAACCTTTTTTCGTCTCCCCATACCAAATGACCAAGTCACGTGACCGAAATTGTAATGGAAAGATGTTATTTTATGCGAATTTGCAAAAGTCATAGGATCAAAATATGTTGTTCAGAATGGTTGGTAGAAGATGTGGTTAAAGGGATGTAAATGTTTACTGATACACCCTGCATAGGCTAGGTTGCGTTAGCGTTGGGTCCGCTCTGCAAAGTCAGAGGCGTCAAAGGAATACCTACACTAGGACCATGGTCTATTCCCGTCCAATATTAATGTTTTGCGTAATAATTCCAGATATATTGGCACCTACATCACATTAAACGCTTGTAAAAGCCTCCTGCGGGTGTTATCGCTTGGCAGAATGTCAATTGCTTCCAACCGGAATGCATTTTGAATTCGATATCGTTTAATCGTTAATTTTACTAGCTATTTGCCTTAATAAAGGTTATTTACGGGAGCTTGATCAATGGTTTCCAATTTAACTAAGGATTGCTTTTAATGGTTTTTGTGATTTTATGTAAGTTTTATAGATCTTATTGTATGGAATGTTGCAAACATGCATGTCATTAGTTAAATAATGTAATTGAATAGAACTCACCAACATTTCCCTGCTGGCTGCTGCTGCTGTCGAAGACTTGTCTATCACGATACTTAGTCTCCATAAAAAAATAAGCAGAGCACTGTCTCGCACACACACACACTCACACACACATACACACACACTCACACACATATACACATACACTCACAAACACATACACATCAGGTACCTACATACAACACAAATATGTAGATGCTCTTGTTTTGTGTAACCTTTTAGTACAAACATACCTAATTATTTAGGTATTTTGTAACTTAAATGACCGGACCGATACAATTAAGATTTTAGATAATAATATTTGGATTTGCAATGTAAAAACAGATAAATAGAGCGAATAAAAGTTTTAATTGTTGTGTCTTTTTCTAAAGTAAATATTGCACTTAAAAAAATCCTCGGAGGGTTCAGGTGGGACTCGAACCCACAACCTTCCACAGTCCGGGTGGCTGTACTACCAATTATACTAACCGAACCCCTTACTAAGAGTCTTTTTCTGCTTCAATCCTGTCATCCCTCCACTATCCAAGGTAAAATAATTCAAGAATTACAAGTGAGGTGTACACAGTAAACGATGTTTCTACCATAAATAGTTAGAGCGGAGTCCCCCAGGTTTCCAGGTCAGATCACGAGTGGCTGGTTATTGTATGCACTCGCCTCGGTTGCCTCGACGGATGTTTTCCATCACGTGTAACGTCAACTGAAATTGCATTTAGTCCTACGGCTTGGTAATAAGGTTGGAATTCGCTTAGAATTACATTTACTTTGCAGGTTACTTGTGTGCTTCGGTGTAATACTTTGTGTGGGATGTATTTCCATAAACAATTAGTCTAACATAGATTAAGGAATATGGGCTTAAAACAAAGTCGGTATCATCTGAATCCCCTATTAAAGTACCAAATTTCAATATCGATACTATTGTTTTTTTTTGATAGACTATCGATAGTAGACTATTAATAAAACTAATGTAATAAAAAATCAACCAAAAACTAGACCCGGAGCCAAATTCTCGGTTTTCGCCTTCTATGTCGAGTCGACATCATGGAACGCATAGACCAATACCTACTAGTAATAGGAGAACAAGATAAGGAATGTCGACTGTAACCTGTGTTCTCCTATTAGTTGTGCATTCCATGAAGTCGACTCGACATAGAAGGCGAAAACCGAGAATTGGGGGCCAGCAGTAGGGGCCTACTATTAAGTATACTGTGCCAGCAGTAACAAATTTCAAGAAACGAAAATGAAAATGTGTCAAAAATTATTATTATTCTACCAACTTATATCTTATTTCCATATCAAAATGCTACGACATAAAACTTTTTATGATGTTACTTAATAATGTCATAATATCATAAGTTACCATAACGAATCATAGGATTTCAATATCTTTAGGAAAAGTAGGCTTAGAGTTGGGTTTTTTTTTCATATATTTTGAAGACATAATAAATAAGTTATGAATATGAGAAGTTTATATCCAACCCATTTTCATATTACTCGTGCGCATATAGCTATATTTTTATTACGAACTTAGCGTAGATCGCAAAATATTCATTTTCTTTGCCACAAAGCAAAGCGTGGCTTAGCAGGACACTTCTTGTACCTACCTACAATTTTAGAGGTACAAATTTACAATAGGTAAATTAGGTACCTAACCAAATTTCTATTTAAATAAAATAAACAAATATAAGGTGGCATATTGTAGTTGAATTATTCATAGTTTTAGTCTTCCAATCTTTCCAAATAATCCCTATTCAAAACACGTATTTCCAACTTAGAAAACCTAGCTTTAGTATGTTTATTAGTTTAGAACAGCTTGTTGCTAAAATGACATCCTTTTTTATCAAATACTAGTGACCCGCCCTCACTTCGCTTCGGGACTGTAATTCAGAAATGAACCAATAGATGGCGCTGTGCTAAATTACATCGCGCAAGCGTTTCGTGTTTTCGGTTTACCTATAAGCCTTGTCGTTGTCTATAGAAGTTATCTCTTTATAAATGGTATAGATAAATACTACGTTCTCCTTGTGTTATTTGACTTCAATGTTGAGTGACCCCAATGAATCATCCTGGTGTACCTTTCATCAGCTTGTCCTATCTTTAGATGAACAAAACATTTTCTCAGGGCATATGGTACAAAGCCTCATTGGTAGGGGAGAAGGAGGTAAGATGGGGTGCCTAATCGAATTCACAATTTAAACTGAACAATCACTTTCGTTCATAAATCGTTCGATGCGCCGCCAAGATTCTGGTTCATCATCATCCTCAACCCACACTCGTCTACTGCTGGACATAGGTCTCCCCTAATGCATGCCACCGCTCCCGATTTTCGACCACTCTCAGCCCACACCGCCAGCTTTCGAATGTCATTATACCATCTTGTCGCAGGGCGTCCAACACTACGCTTACCGAGTCGCGAGATTCTGGTTAGTCGCCTGAAATGTATGTGAAGCACAAAACATCTCACAAACATCTCTCACAAATACGGTTTTACAGCAAACTGCTTATCATACCTATACCTACCCATTTTCGGGAACATATTGCAGCATAATCCCAGATAATACTTTTTAAGCCATGGCAGGGTCACAAACTTACCCGCACGTATAAAAAAAGTCCAGAACAGCTGATGACTAAACCGGGCACCGTCGTAGCGTGTCAATAAACACACAAGTTTACGACCGACTGTTGGTCCCAGTCACATGGACGTGACTTTTTCAATCCCTTGCCTATTTTGGACACATTTGAATAACAGTTTAACTACATATTGAGCTATGAATACAGTTTTGAAGCGGCTGCTGCTATAAATTTGTTTAAAGCTTTTGTGTTATGCTAGTTTATACTTGTAAGAAGTTATGGATTATTTTTTGACGGAAAGTGACAATGAGGTCATTTGTGTCTTCTTTGTTGTCTTGGATCTGTAACACAAATGCTAAATGTTGTGAGAATTTACAATCTATACTAATAATAAAGAGATAACTTCTATAGACAACGACAAGGCTTATAGGTAAACCGAAAACACGAAACGCTTGCGCGATGTAATTTAACACAGCGCCATCTATTGGTTCATTTCTGAATTACGGTCCCGAAGCGAAGTGAAGGCGGGCCACTAGTTTATAAATAAGTAAATAATCTTTTGACGTCTTAATTTCGTTGGCGCAGTGGCTAAGGCGTTCGTCCAAATGGTGAAAGGTACCCAGGTTCGATTCCCGGTCAAGTCAATTTAGGAAACTATATTTTTAAAGTTTTCTTGGGCTTGGGTGTTCTGGGTTGATGCCTCCAGTAGATTTTCGTCTAGGTACTCATCGTACAGGGGGTTGATTGGTGTGATTGTCTGGCGCATTTATTATTTTATTGTTTTTTTTGTTTTATCTTTGCAAAGCTTCACTGCGTAATTTTGTATAACATTATTCAAAAATCATATTGATTCATCGTTGAATGAGATCATGCTGTCTTCACACACTTTTACTTGGCCATAACAGGCGCCGCTTTCCCATTCATATTGTGAATAGATTTCAAATGGGCATCATTAACTGTACCACCCACTGAGCACAATACATGACATCTTTATCCTAACATTGATGTAGGTTAAGTTAGGTACCTATACGTACTTAAATAGTTTTATCAAGACATTTTCGGACAACTCCATAAAACACCTAGAAAATAAATTAAATAGTTAAGTACTTATTAGCCTATTTACTGTCCCTCTGCAGGGTACAGGCATCCATCATAGAAATCAAGACGTCGCTAACGCTTAGGTACCTAATGTGTAAATTAATAACATACTTTTTTCGACCCTGGATCTGAATCAAACCCAGAGAATATATATCACAGTCCGGTATCTAAACCACTAGACCTACTGGGCGTAGAGCGAAAATTATAAAGGTTTAGTTCTTCATATTATTTCATTTCTCTTAAATGTTTCTTTTACCTAGTAGTCAGATACTAATTATTTAATTGTAGGTAACACTAGAAAGCTGTTATTTCAATCATGTATTCTATTTCTGTGCAATAAAGATCTATCTATGTATCTAGAGATTCTAGAGTTAGCCCACAAGACGAATTAGCCTTAATTGTTCATGTCCCATAATATCCTGTGAATAATTATTACGAATTAGAACTTAATGGCAGCGGTTGTTTACAAAAGCGGTTTATTGAAGTCGTCTATAAATGTCACATTATAGTTTATGCCGCTGCGCGTGACATCATTGAAGGGACACGTAATCCGTTGTTTAGGTCTGTGACGTCATGCGATGTAATGAAGTTGGTAAATATAGGTCTAGAACGGAAACTAGGTGTGTAGGTAGGGGAGATGACCCTGGGTTTGACATTTTATAATGCGTAGGCCGTAGGACTTTAGCAAGAATAGAAAGTGCAAGAGTGCTTGTTTTTCATTCTACCTATGAAAAACAATTGTCTTGTATTGTATCAGCATGTATACGTTGGGACGGCCCTTTGCGGTGGAAAAGGCCTCAATCATAGAAATCAAGTCATCGTCATGGGACTGACGGGAGCTTAATCATCTCGCTTGCCTAATGCGGATTGGTGATAAAAAACCCGAGTATGTTCCATAAATTCGAAACATACTTTTTGCTTGAACCCAGGACCCTGAGATCAAGCAACATGAAATACGAAACGGGAATATGACAAATAATACGCTCTGTCAATATCACATTGTATACTTACTTAAAATATTCGTATAAGAAAAGAAAAATAACACTGAATCCTTTTAAGATCAATTTTGTTTTCCGACTGTTTGCCTGTAAACCTATATCCCGGGAATTCGTGAAAAACTCAGATTTTTTATCATTAATTAAATCTCGCTATGTAAACTGAGTCTTAACAAAAAGCTTTTTTTTTAGTTTTCGAACTGTAAACGTTGTTTTTGCGAGACTCCATCGCATTCACTCCACAACTTGATGCTAATACATGCAAATGTATTCTGTGCTCAGTCCACTGGATTTACAGTCGTCAGAAAAATGTTTTATTCTTTCTTAAATCAAAGTCGCATCAACTTTTATGAACGAACAGGATGGCCAGGATTTGTTTTTATATTCGTAGTAAAGTTCTAATTAAATTTTAAATGACTACGAAACATCCGCAAACATTTGTTAAAGAACTGTCCGTCTGTTGAGAATCTTATGATGTGCCAAACCAACCTTCTTACAGGTTTGTAGGTAGGTACTTATTGCCCGCCTTCAATTCGTTTTGGTAAAAGTATACTGATATTAGTTTTTTTATGTGATTATTGACAGACGATCACGGATATTGTTTGAGTAAGTTGTAAGCGATCTGGTTTCACTGTCTTGGTTGCAAAGGTTAAACTGCTTTAGCTTTGGTACAACTACCAGCCCTACCTCATCTTGAATCATGGTCTTTTACCCTAGACTGTAAAGCAAAATCTTTAGATGCGACCGGAAAAGACACCATAAATTAATTATGATTTATGACTGATTTGACTCCTACAGTTTAATGTTAAACTGGAATGTTGAACCTTGTTTCAAAAAGACTGGTCTAGCGCAGCCCAGGATAGGTGGAAAAAGGGTAGGGACGCCTTTGCCCTCCAGTGGACATCAGGAGCTCTTAATAACTATAATTGATTGTTGATTGCATCATATTTGGCTGAGCAATCCACTCCCCAGTAGTGGGTATTCTCACGTACTCCAAAGGCCCGATTAGTCGCCTCTTACGACAAGCCAGGAATACCTTAGCAAGACCTTGATCAACTTACCATTTTCTCGCCCAATACAAATACAATTTGAATGAATTAAAATCCACTTAGTCGCCATAACGTCTTCATTGAGTCTGAGTCATAATGTGCGAGAATTTAGATGCTGGTGATCTCATAGAGACGGAATTAGCGATCAGCTGTTGTAAACTAATTGTGATATTTGTACCGGATTATCGGAGATGTTCATTCATTTTCTTATAAGTGGAACACGACAGGTGCTTTTTCAGTTTCTTTTCACGATTTCGTAGTAAGTAATAAGTTTGGAAATAATTACAAAAAATATATAGAGAATGAAGGTAATTTCTAGTTTAATTTAGTTTTATGTAAACAGTTCTTTCAAAGATGGTTCATATTGACCGGCGTGAAGCAGCGCCTGCACTGTGTTTCGTCGAGTGAGTGAGGGTACCGGAGGCCCAATTGTGGGAAAGGGGGTTAAAGGTTGGCAGAGCTCTTGTGACTCTACTGGTGTTGCAGGTTGCATAAAAATGGCATAGATTACCGTTAAAACCTTTAAAAATGGCCCGAACGTATATTTATGATCGACTATTTGTCGTCAAATTTCCGATGTTAACCATCCTCGTCGCCAATGAAATATTTTTTTACTCAATGAAGTGCACAAGACAATCAATGAATTGAATGTCAGCTATCATAGACAGCGAATGTATCATTAAGGAAGCGCAATGTATCACAACCCACTAGCGCGACGCTATTGATGCCCAGGGCCATCTATTGGTGAGCCGCGCAATTTAAAACCCGGTCTGAAACGGATTGAGGATGGGCTACTACAGAAAGGGAAAAAAACTAGTAGTAGTAATTTTATGGTGATTTTTCCAAAAAAAGAAGTGCACAAGAGAAACACGAAAACACCCTACCATCAATTTCTTTTCGGTGCAGGTTTACGTATCAGCAATAAAAGTGCAACATTGTCCAACTGCAGAAAACTGGCAACTTTTTGCCATCGGATTGGATTGCTTATTCTCAATCCTGTATGGTTCATATTGCTTTGGTTTCCTATGACGAGAGTATTCCAGTAGTTTTTGGTATCTCCTAGTTCCATCGTTTACAGCGTCGAATCGTCAAAACCAAATGTTCGAAAACCTATTTCAGTTCGTATCGAAAAATGTTCGAGCAATAAAAATTCGTCTCCACCGTATTTTAGAAAGGAGGAAGGGATCTCTGGGCCCAAAGTTATCAAGATGAAAAGCATCCTCAAAAATCGGTATATTTTTGTAAAGAAACTCACAAAATACTAGACCATTTTACAATAAAAAAACTTAAAAACATCGTATTAAACTAACTATCGATATAAAGCGAATTTGATGACAACACAATAATCGTTAAAATGTATGAAAATCGTGTAAGAAATTGATAATCGATATTGTACCTAATCTATGAAGTACTCGGACTAATTAGAACTCTTCCGAGTTGAAGTATGAGGTGATGTATTTTTCTTTTTCATAAAGAAAAATTGATTTGACAAGTGTCAATAAAACGTTTGTCAAGAAAAGATGAATTTCATGTTTTTCAGCGATTATAATGTTATTAATTTCAAAGTTATGGATGGCTTTTTATCACGGAGATAAATTTATACAACTGGATATAATTTTGGGCTATGTGTCCCGTATAAGTACCTATACTTACCTATTATAGGTAAGTACCTTCTTAACCTCACTTTTACTATTAATTCAAAAATCTCGATTCCTGGATTGCTAGTTTTTCCTAAAATGTTTGTGGCGAATTGTTATTATGAATCTTTCTTAATAAGGCATCTTTGATTTGTATAACACTTGAGCCCACAAATATATTATACCGGTTTCGTTTTCCTTTACCAACTTTTGAACTTTGGAGTTGTGTGAAGTGAAACAATCTAAATGAATCATTTTATCACGTTTTAGAATAGCCCCGCTTTGGCATGAAGGGGCTGTTCTAGTGATAAATGATACCACAAGCTTACAAAAAACCGGCGTGAAGCTGCGCGTGTGCTGTAGAATACGAGTGAGTAGAAAAGTTTCAGCCTATATACTATCCCACTGTAGGGCAAAGGTCTCTATCATAGGAATCAAGTCATTGTTACTGTGATGAGATTAGGCCTAATCATCACGCTTGCCTAATACGAATTGGTGATCCTATAAGTACCTACCAGAGCTATGTTCGAAAAATTCGAAACATACTTTTTGTTCGACCCGGGAATCGGACCAGGACCTCGAGGTCCATCGAGGTAGCTAGACCATCGGAGTCGAAAATGCCGTCACAATATTTTATTTTCAAACCTAATCCATGGTAATTGGATTTAAATTCCGAATATACCAAAGAGCGTTATTTTGTGAATGGGGCCTTCATGGGGGACAATAGTTTTAACGCGTTCACGCTGTAGCTATCTGTGCTTATTACGATACTAGCTTTAATATTAAATTTTATTTTACCAGCCCAATACTTCGCCACAACGACTGTGCTATCGGTAGGTTATACTATTTATAATAACGTATGGAGCCATAAAGATATTGGAGCCATAAAGTCCTTGAGTGGAGACCGCGACTCGGTAAACGTAGTGTTGGACGCCCTGCTACAAGATGGGATGACGACATTCGGATGTATGGATTATTGAAGGAACAAATCGATATGTCCCAAGAACAAAATCGTATCTGCTAAGTAAAAACAGCAATACGATTTTGTTGTTGGGACCAGTCGAAATGCTCCAATTGAGGCTGCCTTGCGGTCGGTATCAGCTGTCGCTATTACTGCGGTTTGGCAGCCCATGATCTCAACTATAAAGTACCGTACGTCAAACAATACCTACCGCATCCGATGTAAATATAGATGAAATACTTTGAAATACTTAAAATAAATATGATGGGTTTGGCTTCATACCACTTACTATACAGTGGGAGTCACGCTTCGGCATGTGTGGGCCCGATCAGAGAACTACCACAGCCTCGCAGAACACCGCGGAGTTTGCTTCGCGGTCTTGGTGGCCTGTGCTGTGTTTCGTCGAGTGACTAAGGAAGGGGCCCAATTAGGGGAAAAGGGATAGGTAGCGCAATAATTACTATAGTGGCAGGGTTTATGGGCGGCGGCAATCGCTACCATCAGGTGATCCGTCTGCTCGTCTGCCGCATAAAAAAATGCAATGACGTTCAAGAATCAAGTGAGACTAATTAAAGGAAATAAATTACAACGATGATTATTTAAAAGGGGAAAAATTATAGAAATACAAATTTGTATTTAAAACAAATTTGGGTTAACAAATTGAATTACAAAACATTAATTTCCCATCTGTCATTCATCATTCATCAAAACATTTTTTAGCTATGGCAGCTCCATGATTTAGAGATGAGGTTGAATTAGAGATGGGACACGTTAAGTCGAAAATCTCCGAATCGAATCAATTGAATATCAAATCGATAGATTCCTACCAAATAATAAAATTTTAGAAAATTTAAAAGAAGAGATGATCTACAGGTCAATGGGTACTGAAATAAATACAAGATTATTTTGACAAAAGATGTTTTATTACCGTTAATTAATTTTAAAATTATGCAAGCATCTTATGATTTTACATTTAAAATTACCCTTATACAGTGCCGGCTAGCATTTTATAAACTCAGGGAGTTGGGCGAATTGGGAACGAAAGTTTGTTTTCTCTTTTTAAATAATTAATTATGTTGGGCGCCGTAAATTAAAAAAAAAAGGGTACTTGACAGGTCCGGGCAAGTCCGCGGACATGATTCAGTGTGGAGTGGAGGGACGGTCCAATCCCCGGGTAGTCACCCGGCTGCACGACCTCTCTAACGCCTTTGCATACTGCTTGTGGCGGGAAAATCAAAGACCTCCTGAAAAGCAGGAGAAAAGGACTCTCTTAGAGAACCTAACCTAAAAGGGTGTCTCCGCAGAAGACAGAGGGGGAACAACGTCAGCGCGGCAGCACGCGTGGTGGTTCCACGTGGCGAGGGGAAGTAAATTATGTGCAAAAATGAGTAAAAATGGCGTGAGACCGACATGCGTGCAGCCGCCCTAACCACAAGGGACGTTAGATTGAAGAAATCTGAACGGAATACTCACCGATGGGGGAAATTTAGAGCTGCATGAGGACCGTCTCACAATGCCGACCCCACGGAGGTCTCTCAACAGGACATCATATGATGGGCCTAGGGAAAAACGAAGGGATTGTAAAAATAACCCCACTTGACACTATCACTGATATCACACCACGACACTGCATTGGTAGACTTACCAAAAAGCCATTGGCAGGGCTAGAAGTGCTCCTAATCCGGTGATGTGACCATCCACTCGGTCGGAGCGTAAAATCGAGAAGAAAGACGAAATCCCGAGTCACCGGCAATGACAGGCCGCGGGGGATAACCGCATAAAAAAATGCAATGACGTTCAAGAATCAAGTGAGACTAATTAAAGGAAATAAATTACAACGATGATTATTTAAAAGGGGAAAAATTATAGAAATACAAATTTGTATTTAAAACAAATTTGGGTTAACAAATTGAATTACAAAACATTAATTTCCCATCTGTCATTCATCATTCATCAAAACATTTTTTAGCTATGGCAGCTCCATGATTTAGAGATGAGGTTGAATTAGAGATGGGACACGTTAAGTCGAAAATCTCCGAATCGAATCAATTGAATATCAAATCGATAGATTCCTACCAAATAATAAAATTTTAGAAAATTTAAAAGAAGAGATGATCTACAGGTCAATGGGTACTGAAATAAATACAAGATTATTTTGACAAAAGATGTTTTATTACCGTTAATTAATTTTAAAATTATGCAAGCATCTTATGATTTTACATTTAAAATTACCCTTATACAGTGCCGGCTAGCATTTTATAAACTCAGGGAGTTGGGCGAATTGGGAACGAAAGTTTGTTTTCTCTTTTTAAATAATTAATTATGTTGGGCGCCGTAAATTAAAAAAAAAAGGGTACTTGACAGGTCCGGGCAAGTCCGCGGACATGATTCAGTGTGGAGTGGAGGGACGGTCCAATCCCCGGGTAGTCACCCGGCTGCACGACCTCTCTAACGCCTTTGCATACTGCTTGTGGCGGGAAAATCAAAGACCTCCTGAAAAGCAGGAGAAAAAGGACTCTCTTAGAGAACCTAACCTAAAAGGGTGTCTCCGCAGAAGACAGAGGGGGAACAACGTCAGCGCGGCAGCACGCGTGGTGGTTCCACGTGGCGAGGGGAAGTAAATTATGTGCAAAAATGAGTAAAAATGGCGTGAGACCGACATGCGTGCAGCCGCCCTAACCACAAGGGACGTTAGATTGAAGAAATCTGAACGGAATACTCACCGATGGGGGAAATTTAGAGCTGCATGAGGACCGTCTCACAATGCCGACCCCACGGAGGTCTCTCAACAGGACATCATATGATGGGCCTAGGGAAAAACGAAGGGATTGTAAAAATAACCCCACTTGACACTATCACTGATATCACACCACGACACTGCATTGGTAGACTTACCAAAAAGCCATTGGCAGGGCTAGAAGTGCTCCTAATCCGGTGATGTGACCATCCACTCGGTCGGAGCGTAAAATCGAGAAGAAAGACGAAATCCCGAGTCACCGGCAATGACAGGCCGCGGGGGATAACCGCATAAAAAAATGCAATGACGTTCAAGAATCAAGTGAGACTAATTAAAGGAAATAAATTACAACGATGATTATTTAAAAGGGGAAAAATTATAGAAATACAAATTTGTATTTAAAACAAATTTGGGTTAACAAATTGAATTACAAAACATTAATTTCCCATCTGTCATTCATCATTCATCAAAACATTTTTTAGCTATGGCAGCTCCATGATTTAGAGATGAGGTTGAATTAGAGATGGGACACGTTAAGTCGAAAATCTCCGAATCGAATCAATTGAATATCAAATCGATAGATTCCTACCAAATAATAAAATTTTATATGTAATAAAATTTTATATGTAACAATACCTCCCCACCCACAAGAATTTTACGACGGAAAGGAGGAAAATTCGAGCTGGCCCTCCAGCTCTTAACGAAAGAAAAAAGAAACTAATAACACAACAACAAGAGTGTCGTCAGGGATGCATCGCTATAAGGTAAACTACATAAATATTAATAGAGATAACAATACATAAATTAAATAATCAATGGGGTTGGTTTTGTGCAACAAGCAGTACTCGGCTATCAGCGCCTTGCACTGGATGTGCCAGAAAAAACCGAACCCAGTTTACAGGATAAGGGATTTCCAAATGACGTAGGCTTATTTACGGAGTCGCCGCCCGCTCCAAATTATGGCAAATTATGGGATAAAGGAGATACAATTACATAAACTACAATATTTTGAAAACCAACTGGGGTTAAGGCTTCTTTAAGGAGTTCCCAACAACCGCTCCGGAAAAGGCTTAGATTAACGAGTTTCCAACCGCTCGAGTCTATTGCAAGTATGGTAATAGAATACATAAATAATAATAAAAATATTTGCATCCCGACTAAACTCTTTTAAGTTAAAAGGGGTCAAACTACGAAAAAAGGGAAAAAAACAAACTAACAACCAACCAAACAAAGCAGTCCAAATAAGCCAGCAACATCCCATCCAACACGAATCTATCCTAAACATTCCATCCTAAAATAGAACATCCATCAGAAACAAATAAAAGAAAAAATACGTTACATAAGACAACCGAACCTTCCCAATAATGGGATACCTACGCCCAGGACAGATGTAAACGCGGCCATTCCGCGGTCCGGGGATCGGTTAAATTCTATCATGCAACAAAAAAAAATTTAATTTTTTTAAAAAAAATACAAAATTAAAATTAAATAAAATATCAGGCCAAAAGGGCTTGAGGTAAGACCCCGGCAAGGGAAAGACTCGAAGGCAAAAGCCTGAGTAACAATAGTACAACACTAAGAAGGTGGCAAGCCAGTATACCAACAGCCTACTGTAGTGCGAAAAGGAAAAAAAAAAAACTCGAGGGCAGAAGCCCGAGTGCGTACAACACTAGATAGGTGGCAACAAAGGTACCCGATACCTACCGTAGTGAGAAAAGGGTAATTAAAAAAACTCAAGGGCCGAAGCCCGAGTAGGACCAACACAAGGCTCATAAGGCCATTGTGCGAAAAGGGAAATATAAACAACATTTTCCTAATTAGCTTTCAAGTTCCTTACATGCCAACGCCCCAGAGGTTTGCCGCTGATAGCGTCCGCAAGCTCATAGACCAATGGACTAGGCTTGCTGAGTACCCTACATTTCTCGAACTTGGGGGCAAGCTTGGCCATGAAAAACTTAGAACTGTCGCTTAGAGGAAAGTTCTTTTTCCAAACAATATCGCCTACTCCAAACTCCATGTGACGACGGGATTGATTATAGTATTTTTTGCTACGAGTGTGTACCTTTGATATAGCGGTACGAACTCTTTCGAAAACTGACCTTAGTTGGCCCAAGTCCTTTGCGAATCGATCACGCGAGGCGCATGCCAAAGATACTGTCGGCGAGGTATCTGTACCGTAAACCGTACCGCACAAGATCGGCTCTCGGCCGTGCGTCAGAAAATACGGACTGTTCCGCGTAGACTCCTTGACTGATGAATTCATCGCACACTGGATCTTGGGAACATGAAGGTCCCAGGTGCGATGGTCGTCCTTCACCATGATAGAGAGGGCGGTACCGATAGTCCGGTTGTAGCGCTCGACTGAGTTGACTTGCGGACAGTATCTGGGAGTGAAGTGCACCTGAGGAACGCTGTACTTCGCAAACAGGTCATTTAATTCATGGCCGGTGAATTGGGTTCCATTATCCAAAATCACCGTTCGCGGCACTCCATGCACCAGGAACACGTCATCCTCTAGGTGCTTTACAATATTCTTGCCGGTGGCTCGCCGAAGTGGGAATAAAAGACAATATTTAGTAAAACAACACAGCACAACAAAAAGATAAGTAAATCCGGCGCGAGAGCGTGGCAATGGTCCCACCAAGTCTATGCTCAGGGTTTGGAAGGGACGTGTGGTAACCTTGGGATCTCCCATAAGGCCAGGGGTGACTTCTTGCGAACATTTATACGCAGAGCACACGTCACAGTTGCCAACGAAGGTCACCACGTCCTTGTACAGATCCGGCCAGAAATACCTAAGTGCCAGTCGTTTGTACGTCTTAAATATGCCGAAATGGGGAGCAAGATCGCTACAATGATTCGCGCGTAACAAAGCCTCTCGGTTGTGTACGGGTACGACTTCTTTCCAGTCGTAACCGGGATCACTTCCGAATTTGTTTTTCGAATACCGGAACAGCTTTCCACTCCTAACCACGAAATTGGGACAGGCCTGTGGGGAATTAGTACACTTATGAAGCATCTTATTGTACCAAGGGTCACCCGGGACCGGCTGAACAAGCATGACCGGGACGGCTCGTGATAAAGCGTCCGGAACCACGTTATCGGCACCTTTGCGATGCTCGATGACAAAATTGTAGGGAGACAAACGACAACCCCATCGAGCTAAACGCCCCGTAGGATTATTTAAATTGAAGAACCACTTCAAACTGGAGTGGTCAGTGATAACCTTGAACTGCTTGCCACCTTCCAGATAAGGGCGAAAGTGTTCAATGGCAAAGACCACCGCTAAAGCCTCCCGTTCTGTGGCGGAGTAATTCCGCTCGGCTTTATTTAAGGAACGGCTTGCATAAGCTATAGGATGTTCCCTACCATCATCCAAATCCTGGGTCAAGGTTCCAGCTATACCATAGTTGGAGGCATCACAGTGCACGGCAAAAAAAAAAAAAAAGGTTTCTCAAAATTTGGACAGGCTAACACTGGGAACGAAAGTTTGTTTTCTCTTTTAAATAATTAATTGTTGGGCGCCGTAAATTAAAAAAAAAAAAGGGTACTTGACAGGTCGGGCAAGTCCGCGGACATGATTCAGTGTGGAGTGGAGGGACGGTCCATCCCCGGGTAGTCACCCGGCTGCACGCCTCTCAACGCCTTTGCATACTGCTTGTGGCGGGAAAATCAAAGACCTCCTGAAAAGCAGGAGAAAAGGACTCTCTTAGAGAACCTAACCTAAAAGGGTGTCCGCAGAAGACAGAGGGGGAACAACGTCAGCGGCAGCACGCGTGGTGGTTCCACGTGGCGAGGGGAAGTAAATTATGTGCAAAAATGAGTAAAAATGGCGTGAGACCGACATGCGTGCAGCCGCCCTAACCACAAGGGACGTTAGATTGAAGAAATCTGAACGGAATACTCACCGATGGGGGAAATTTAGAGCTGCATGAGGACCGTCTCACAATGCCGACCCCACGGAGGTCTCTCAACAGGACATCATATGATGGGCCTAGGGAAAAACGAAGGAATTGTAAAAATAACCCCACTTGACACTATCACTGATATCACACCACGACACTGCATTGGTAGACTTACCAAAAAGCCATTGGCAGGGCTAGAAGTGCTCCTAATCCGGTGATGTGACCATCCACTCGGTACGGAGCGTAAAATCGAGAAGAAAGACGAAATCCCGAGTCACCGGCAATGACAGGCCGCGGGGGATAACCGCATAAAAAATGCAATGACGTTCAAGAATCAAGTGAGACTAATTAAAGGAAATAAATTACAACGATGATTATTTAAAAGGGGAAAAATTATAGAAATACAAATTGTATTTAAAACAAATTTGGGTTAACAAATTGAATTACAAAACATTAATTTCCCATCTGTCATTCATCATTCATCAAAACATTTTTAGCTATGGCAGCTCCATGATTTAGAGATGAGGTTGAATTAGAGATGGGACACGTTAAGTCGAAAATCTCCGAATCGAATCAATTGAATATCAAATCGATAGATTCCTACCAAATAATAAAATTTTATATGTAATAAAATTTTATATGTAACAATGTAAAGAAATTGCGATTTAAGATTATGACAACAACTCACTAGATCTCAAGGCAAAAAATCTTTATTTTTCGTACTAAGCTAGATTATGGAAATGTGAACCAAATATTACTGGAATTGCGTTTGTACGGTTATGGTAATTGAAACTATTTCAGTGGAATTAACTTCATGATATTATTTATTGACTTTGAAAGTCCAACAATATTTCATATCAAACATATCTTTTGTCATTTCAATATATCACCGGTATAACAAAGGTATATATTTGTTTACACATTCAATTCCAAAAGCCTGTAGAATGTTTAGTTACCAAATGTATTCGACATTCGTTAGTTATCTTTCCTCGTCCACACAAATGTTTTGTAATTTAAAGCAAAAGGTTCCAATAAGTTACGTTCCAATACATTTGTGTCTGAAATCATTAATTATAATGGTCGATTAGTTACACCCCAGCGACGCCGGTCATGCTAGAACGATAAACCGATGTGTTTGCAAGCAATTTGTTTCGAGAGAAATGATCTTTTCCATCGATACGAGTTGAAGCACCTAAATAAACACGCCGGACTACGTTTGGCATCGACTTCGCTTCTAGTTCACGCAAGATGAAGTCATATGTCTGCATACATTAGGACCATAACGGCTAACCGATTATCTTAACCCACGCGACGACTATAAACAAAATTAAACGCTTTATTGTTAGTCGAATGACAAATGTGCTATCATCTTACGCCCACAGCGAGCTACAAACGAAAGCCCGAGTCGACGCTCAGTTTATACGGACAGTTAGCCGCAAACATATTAATATTTCGACACGCCATATCGCTATTAAATCCTTTATGGGCGCCGCGTGAACAAGTCGAGAGGGGGCATT